>OX411311.1:7895841-8495841 GCA_948150685.1 Rhaphigaster nebulosa | reverse complement strand
TTGGTTTGATTTAATAACACAAAATATCTGATGTGGACAACACATGACTTCCTTGTACGCCTGTTAAACTATAAATCGGTGGCTCAAAAAGTGATCCTGAATTTGCTTACTAGTTTCCGAAGATTGCAGTATCTCAAAAACGACACCGCGTCGCGGCATCCATCAATTGACACACACACACACAAATAGGGAGATGTTTTACATTATGTTTTAAAATAATTCTTGATGAAAGTCTAATATGACCTTCAAGTAAAGTACCGCTTCCGGCTTTCCAATTTAGACCAAAATCTAGTATGTTATATAAATCAATATATAAGTTATAAATACCAAATTTGAGAAGTTTTGCAAAGTATTTTAGTATAATTTTTTATGGAAATCAATTATGACCTTCAAGTAAAGTACAACTTCCGGTGATTAAGCAGTGACCGAAAAGGGAGGTTCACAACTAGATTTTACAACAATCCTAAATACAAAATTTTAACTTTCTACGGCAAACGGTTTTTAAGTTATGCGAAATACGAACGAACGTATGAACGTACAGACGCCACGACGGAACTAGTCAAAATGGATTCAGGGATGGTCAAAATGAATATTTCCGTCGAAATCTGAAAATTTTCGCGATTACAATACTTCCTTTACTTCGTACAAGGAAGTAAAAACGTTTAAAATATGTTTTGTACAGCATATTCTATAAAGAACTTTTCAGAGGAATAAAGAATATCCCTGGAATGTGGAGTATGGAAAGACCCCTCGGTCCTATGCATGGAATGCTGCGCACGCTTATGATTGCATTGATTAAATCCCAATTTCTTAACTCAAAAGGTATTGGTATTGATTTTAAATTTTAGTAACTATTTGAGTAAAATGTTTTAACACAATTTTTGCAGTTTAAAGTAGATTTTTAAATTTGAAATTTCCCAACTTTTTGAGTTTTTTAAATTATTGCAGGGTAACAGTCAGAACTGAAACCGAAATGTAACCTCTGGTATGAAATGTTACCTTCTTATATCACATCCAACGTTGCTCTACAACCTAAAGACTTGATAAATTGGTTCTTAAATCGATCTTGGAGTAGCAGTTAGTTTTAGAACTTAAATCTTAATTTCCACACATAAAGTGAATATCAACGTATCAGAGAAACTGCAAAAAAAAGTCACTAACAATGCAATTATGAAATATATGATGTGGACATCGCATGACTTTCTTCTTCGCCTATTAAACTACAAACACGCACACTCTCACGCACCATTATAAAAACTTTAAAAACGGTGAGTACGGACGTTGAAACGTGCAAATCATCTCGATTTGTGATTTTTAGCACGATTCGTATTCCTCCCTTCTAAGAAAATAGGAAGTAAAAAAAAAAAAAATCATTTTCAGGTAAAGTACCACTTCCGATTATCTAATTTTACCAAAATCTATTAGATTATTTATATTGATACGAAAGTCATATAGACCAAATTTGAGAGGTTTGGATTATATTTTAATATAATTTTTGACGTGTTTATTATGACCTTTATGTAAACTACCACTTCCGGTTTTTCAAATTCAACCAAAATCTAGTATGTTATTCATATTAATTAATTATAAATCCTAAATATAAAATTTTAAATGTTTTGCATAATATTTCAATATAATTTTTTATGAAAATCCATTATGACCATCAAGTAAAGTACCACTTCCGATGATCATGCAGTGGCCTAAAAGGGAGGTTCACAACTAGATTTTACCATAATCATAAATACAAAAATCTTAATTCCTACGGCTAACCATTTTTGTGTTATGAGTTGAGCTAACCGTTTATGAGTAAGAACGTACTTACAGATATTTTAATATAATTTTTGGCGAAAGTTTATTATGATCTCTATGTAAACTACCACTTCCGGTTTTCTAAATTCATACAAAATCTAGTATGTTATTTATATTAGTCTTATATATCAAATTTTAAAATTTTTGCATTATATTATACTTACATACGAACGAACGCACGTACAGACGTCTCGACGAAACTAGTCAAAATGGATTCAGAGATGGTAAAAATGGATATTTACATTGAAATCTGAAAAGCGAAAATTTTCGCGATTATGATACTTCCTTTACTTCGTACAAGGAAGCAAAAATATAAAAAATCTGTATATATGCAGTTTTTCCTTTATTTTCTTGTCTAACTCCATTATACCAAAGATACCTAAACAGGTCATAACATGTCTGTTCAGTTCACCTCTTGTCAGTTGAAATAAGTTATGCGTTTCTAATTAAAATCAAGATATTTGATTGAAATATTATATTCGTAGATTATACAATACATAATACTTTTAGTAATTTTTATATTGATACATAATATCATAACAATAATTTTACCTCTGGATTTTACCTTATCTCAATTTTTTTTCATTTAAGTTTCTCATCTCTAGAAAAAGTACTTCCTGATTTACTGAACCGGAACAAAAGGTGAACCCGGTGAAATCGGTAGACAAGTCAAATAAATAAAGATGTGTGATTCCTACATATTTGTATTTATAAATATGAAGCCTTAGTTGTTTATGCCATCAAGCATATACAACTAATTATTTTCTTTATCCAAAATGAAAAAAAAAAGAACTCATAATTTTTAATGAAAGAAATTTTCTTTCAAGTATTAATATTTACTTTGTGATGTAAATTATTAGCAGTTTATTAAAAATTTAAAGCTGTAAAATGGCAAGATAATGTTTAATCTGCAAAATTAATAATGAAAGCTTTGAGATTTTAATGGCTGATTTTATTAAAAAGAAAAAAGAAAAAAAAATGTTACTTCTGTAGAAGCATATTGCAAATTTTAGGAATAGCAGTATTCTGTTTAGGTAAAAGTCCTGGGGATTAAGGTTAAGTCACCCCACTGAAGGTAGCTAACCTTTTGGGACATGATGCTGGCCACAGCACCTCCTTTGTAATACACCGTCGGTAAAGGCCTACCCTTCAAACTTGTTGATATATAACAGCTACAGTATTTCCCCATTAAAGGGTTTTTACCTTTATTACAGTCTGGAGGTCATTGACCTTTCAGGTATAGTTTTCACTGAAGAATATTAAAAATTATTTTTAACCTAATTTTAATATAGTGACCGAAATAAAAGTAACTAGATTTTAAATTCTAACTTAATTTAAATATTTGATCAAAAATATTATAAATGTTATTCAGTAACAGTTAAGGGGAAAAAAAAATTGTTCGAAACGTAAAATAAAATAATGTTTTAAAATAAAATAAATTTGGGATTAAGTGGTTCTTTCATTTCTTAATCTACATAGATAAATATTAAATTATTACACCAATTTAATACATAAATGGATGAAGGTTTTTAGTTCGAAAATTTAAATTTTTGAGAAAATTAAAAAGGTTTTTTTTATATAATTTTTTTAAACACATGATATCGCCAATCCACTGAGGAATAAAACAATTAACCAAGAATCTTAAAGTCTACAACTATGACACTTGACTGGTCAAAGTCATGATTTTTAAAATTTCTTCATTGCAATTGATTTGATAGTAGCCTAAACTATTACACTAAACTACTACACAAGGTTCAATATTTTATTGGCGTCAACAACTCACTTGTTTCCCTAATCAATTGACTTCCCTAACAACCCACCAAAGCGCTAAAGTAGATATGCAAATACATTCCGTCCCTTAAGACGAATGGGATTGTAAGATATAAAAGTTATTTCCTTGGTCGGGGTTTTTATTAAATTAAATTTTATTTAACGTATTTAGTTTTTCAAGTATTAGCTATTTATATCTTACTGCTGTATGATCATGAACTTACAAATGAAATAAGAAACATCAAAAAAAGCTGAAAATACTTAAAATATAATGAAGTATTTTGAGCTCACATCGTATAGATACGGTCGAACAGACTTATTTGGCACATTTCTTTATTGTTCTGTACTTGAAATGTTTAAAAACATTCATGGGACCACAACAAATAATTTGAGCCATGAAAATTGAAAAGTCATTGTGCTGTTCGCTCAAAAGCCGTAGTCGGGTATGAATAAATAAATTCCATTCAAATAATTCCGTTTTAGAAAATTCAGTTTTTATTTTATATACCAATTTTTCGTCACTGTTAGTTTCACAACTCACTATTCATTATATTATTATAATTTTATAGCAGGAATTGGTATTCCATGAAGTAGCTCATGTCAGGTCTGGAAGATATAAGGGCTGACCGCCTCCAGTAGCTACAACCTTCCATGACCCGGTCTCATCCAAGTTTCAGCAAGGATAGATTTATGTAGGAGTCGCATTTTTACGATGGCCATAAACCGGGACCGCCCCTAAGACAAACGCATGGACGCTGTAGCAGGGACTAGTTTATTATTTTCGTGCAATTGAAGCCGACCCGGTAATTTAAGACTGAAATAAATCAGGTGATATTGGAGAGAGGCCGTATAACTTAGCCCAGCTAATATTGGAGATAATGTGGCCCGCATCATTTCACATCAGCTGATAATATTTCACTTATCACCAACCTCCTTCAATAGCCGTATAACTTGGAAATTTATACCCTACATAGTCGTATCATTATATTATGTTATATAACACCCTGTCAGTGCAGTAGAAATCTATGCTATAACTATTTTTTGTAATTCGATATTGAAACTACTAGCAACGAATCAATGGAAGCAATTTATTTTACCTTATCTAAGATCAATACCGTTACATATCATATATTAATTAATATTCGTGATAAAACAGAGACCTATTTTTTATCAACAAGGGAAGGCTCCGATCTTGGCATCACCGATTTCAATGAATTTTTTTTTGGTGATACTAGGTCCAAAAATATTACACATTATTATTATATTAAATATTATTAACCCTACGAGCCGTGAAAAAAAATATATTATATAATTTCAACAATTTTTTATATTATTGTTTTCTACCTTTGCTCTGTGTGAATTTCAAGTTACAATTATATTCCAATCGATTTATTTTTTTGTGTAAAATTAGAAAATAATATTTGTATAAAATGAAAGATAAAATATAAAATGTTTTTTTAAAATGAGCTTAAATGTACAAAAAATTGCAAAAACCAAAAGACACTTCCAATAAAGTAGGTCAAATATATAACCTATATATATATATATATATATATATATATATATATATATATATATATATATATATATATAATATATATATATATATATATATTAGGAAAAAGCAAGTCAGATTCGCTATTACCTGCCCGAAACGCATTGAAGGTTTTTTTGGGGGGGGCATGTGGAGAATTTGGCTATTAGCAAGATGGACGGAAGCTGATAGTGGCCTAGAGAGAGGAAGCTGTCAAGAGAAGGCAGGGTGGCCACTTTTTCCTCCTAGACAGACCCACCTAAAGCAAGAGCCCGCCGATCTGCAGCTGGCGGCGGTAGCTTTGGGTGCATTACGGTGGAGTGAACCTTTTTCTCAGTAACTTTCCATATTCAGGTCCCCGGGTTTTATTAAACGGTCATTGACGTATAAATTACATGTTAAAAAATAAATTAAATTTCAAAAATCTGAATCTCATAAATAGTGTTAAAGTTGATAATATAGCAAAGTGCTCTATATTGAGATATTTTTTGTAAAATTGCGCTGGCGAGCCACCAAAATAACATATACCTTTGGTATCGCAAATGTGTTTAAAAGAGTATTTACAAAAATTATCTGAAAAAGTTGTTTTTGAAAAGGGTTGCCAAATATATGTGTGTATTCTTTATAAGAGGCAGTGTCTTATATGTATATTTTATAACAAAAGGGATAAAAATATTTCTTTACAATTTTGTACTATTTGTACATTTGTCCAAATAAATCTTGCCTAAATCTATATATAACTTACAATTATAGTTCATATTAGATAACATTAAATCTATAAACATTAAAAAACAAAAACTAAACGAATTATTAGTAAGAAAAATATCAATAAAATAAAAAAATTCTGTTGTGTCTCTTAGTAAGGACAGCCATTTGTTTTATTACATGATCAACTAATCCAATAAAATTTGAAAGTTTTGGACTAATGAATATTGAAAAATAAACTATATAAAAATCTGATTATAAACAGTAAATATCATTTTTAAAAACAACTAATCTTGTGTGCTAAATGAGCCGTCAAACAAAAGTCAGAAAAATATGGTGCGGCGCGCGCATCACACAACTTTCCCTTACCGCCCTATAATAATAATATTTTAAACATAATTTTAAATATTTCACATAAACACTACTTGAAATAAATTCAGCAGCATTCATTTCTTTACGTCTACTCCCACAAAAGTACAATAGAATATATTTTTAAACAATTTTAGTAGAACAATTCTGTACATAACATATTTTAGGTTTGTCAAGCTGAAAATATATTTTAAAAGTTTCGGTTTAGTTTCCACGGAAGTTCCATTCATTTTTCTTGGAAACATTTTGTTTCTTTTAAATAATATAAAAGTAGAAATTATTAATTTAATTTCTACTATTATATTCTTACATTGCATTACCACAGAGCGTATTATTGACAATAGGTTAAAGGCTTGGTGGAAGAACTTTCGGTCGTATCCGCCTCCTTTCGGACGCGTTCGGCTTTCAATCTAGGGTCTTGTAGTCCTTATATGATATGCTGTATCTTTACTAATACTGGTCCGATTTCGATGATTCCTTTTTTGTTTTTTAGATAATTCAATTGCCGTGCATAAGATTGTATACATAATTTATCATAAAATGCATACTTTTGGAGTCATGCAAAAATAAAAAAAAAATTTCGTCATAACTTTTTCTCCTGCAATTCCTCGGTGATGTACTAAATATATGAAAACTTATAGAACTTGAAGCAGAAGACATTGGGAAAGTTTCATCAAAATTGTTAAAACCATAAGTGATACTTCCGGTTAGGCTGATACGCTCTATCTTTGTTATACTGGTCCGATTTCGATTTTTTTTTTTTTTTTTTTAGATAATTTAATTACCTTTCATATGAATGTATACGTAACTTACTATTAGATTCATACTTTTCGAGTTTACACAAATAAAATATTCTTTTCGTCATAATTTTTTTCCTTGCAATTCCTCGGTGATGTACTACTTATATAAAAATTTAAAGGGCTTCAAGGACAAGACTTTAGGCAAGTTTCATTTAAATCGAAAATTGTAAAAAAGTGTAAAATCAATTATATAAAGTGGCACTTCCGGTCAGTCGATTTTGACGAAAAAGTTACTGTAACATCACATGTATATACCTATCTTAAATACGTAATTTCAGTATCGTACAACTTTTCGTTTTTGAGCTAGGCTGTTCACATACACACAGACACATACCATTTTGCGAGGATTGGTTATTTTGACTCAGAGGATCTTAAAACGTGTATTTCCGTCGAAAACTCGAATTCGAACATTTTCAAGATTGCAATACTTCCTCTTATTATAAATTTCATATGAAGCTAAGAGAATGTAAACATTTTCTCTAAACACTTGTCTGAGTAGGGATGTCTCTAAATGGAAAATGTTTTACTTGCGCAGTGCCTCAATGATCAGTAGCAAGTTGCTCATGAAGCAATTGGTAAGGAACTTATAAATTTAGATGTGATACAGAGGTATCTCATATTAGGCAAGTATCTCAAAATAATTCAATTTCCTCTGCAACAATCAGTCAACTGAAAATTGCGAAATATTCTAGAAAAGAGGAAGGATTCGTTATAATGATTATACGGTAAAAAATAAAAATGGCAGATATATATAAAATACTCTCTACTACATCGGAACTATATTTCTTGAGCTGTCTAACACGGAACAACTCTATTTGTATGCAGATTTCCCCAAAGCCAAATAAATATTCATCTCGGTCGTTCTATTTGACGTATCGATTCCACGGTCCTATATATCATCGATAGTAACCCTCATGTTTTTTTTGTTTTTTTAGTCGAGAAATCGAGACTCAACCGCTTGAGTAACACTAATTCAACGCCGCACAAGCGAAATGTATTTTTTGATGGAGTATTTGATGGATCCATTGACCTAGAGCAGGGACTTAAAATAAACGCTTTACCCATTCCTTCCTTCTTCTAAATTCTAAAATATTTAATAATAAAAAGAAATAATCGATAATAAAAAATGTATAATTAATTTTTGGCATAACGGTAAAAATCCTTTATTGATTTAGAAACATCTGCTATATAAACAGTAAAATAAAACCTAAGACCTAAAAATCTCCAGGTTTAAATTTAAAATACGTATATAATTACTAGCTGTACCCTAACGGCATTGCCCGTGAAAAAAATTGCGAGTTAAATATTCTCCAAAATTTTAAGTTTTTTTACTTCCTTGTACGAAGTAAAGGAAGTATTGTAATCGCGAAAATTTTCGGTTTTCAGATTTCGACGGAAATATCCATTTTGACCATCCCTGAATCCATTTTGACTAGTTTCGTCGCGTCTGTACGTACGTTCGTATTTCGCATAACTCAAAAACGGTTAGCCGTAGAAAGTTGAAATTTTGTATTTAAGATTGTTATAAAATCTAGTTGTGAACCTCCCTTTTTGGTCACTGCTTAATCACCGGAAGTGGTACTTTACTTGAAGGTCATAATTGATTTCCATCAAAAATTATATTAAAATACTTTGGAAAACTTCTCAAATTTGGTATTTAGAACTTATATATTGATTTAAATACCATACTAGATTTTGGTCTAAATTGGAAAACCGGAAGAGGTACTTTATTTGAAGTTCATATTAGACTTTCATCAAAAATTATATTAAAATATAATGTAAAACATTTAAAATTTAGTAAATAGGACTTTTATATCAATATGAATGTATTTTCTAGATTTTGGTTAAAATTGGTGAGCCGAAAAGGGTACTTTACTTGAAGGTCATAATAAACTTACATCAAAAATTGTATTAAAATTAAATGGAGAAATCATATGTTTCGGTAATAAAGGTTACCAACGCGATTTTGTACTCTAATTAAACATTTTTATTACTTATTTTAAGTGTTAATATTGGGCATATAATACTGGTTTTCCTCCCCATTTGTGCGATGAACAAGTCTGCAGCAGGAGAATAAGATATAAGTTAAGTGGGTTCCGCTTAAAATTTAGAAACTGTCGATTTCTAATGCTTTATTTAGTGATATTGACAGTTTTAATGTTGTCACGGAACACGAAGAAATCTCTTGGAAACTAGTTACCTACTGAAAAAAAAACGACATTTAATAACGGAATGAAACCTCCAGAAACAAGAGTATGTGTGTGTCAATAGATGGATGTCCCGACGCCTAATTTCGTTTTTGAGATATTGCAATTTTCGGAAATTAGTAACCAAATTGAGGATCACTTTTTGAGCCAACGATTTATAGTTTAATAGTAGTACAAGGAAGTCATGTGTTGTCCACATCAGATATTTTTGTTTGTGATTAAATTTAAAAAAAATAATGTGAGTAACAGAAGACATTGTTTATAAAAAAAACTTTTACGTACAATTTACAAAAAAAAAAAAAAGAAAAGATTTAAGTTCAACTTTGATTTTTATTTTATTTTTTACACATTAATTATATATTGCACATTTCATCATACTTATTGCTAAATGAAATGAATGGGAAAGTAAATACAAAGTATTATAGCGAACATAGGTTCACCGAGGAAACACGTCATTCAATTCAATATACTGATTTGTTTTGCCGTGGCGATGTTGAATGAAAGGAAGAAAGATTTTTTTTTTTTTAAATCATTTTTTCATTGTAAAGCTAGTACTATTTTGAACGTGATTATATTACTTATACAACCACAGATTATCTATAATATAAATATATATAAATGTATTTTTTTTTTAATTTAGTCATTTTTATTTAATATCTAAGTTGAAACTTGAATTCTGAAAACATTTTCTAAATTCACTTTTGAATTTCTATGCTTCAATTATTAGAACTTTTAGAGAGGGGGGGAGGGGGTATCATAACTTTCAACAAAACGAAATCAAAAGAAATTTTGACTGTAAATATTCTAAAGTCAAAGGGGAGACTGCATTGTTTAGAATTCGTCTCATTTCGTTTAGACATTTTTTAGGAACAGGATCAAAATAATAATAAATTTGTCAAAACATCAATAAAGCTTCACGTTTTTACACGTTTTTCCGTAATCTCGGATTATATTAACAAATGGGCACAATAATGTCAGGCTTGTTAAAATATTTTCGTTGTGAACTTGATTTCACATGTTAGAAGTTCTCATGACAACGATTACAAAATTACCTTTTTTTTTTTTTTTTTTAATAGTTTTTCCCCATTTCTCCCCTTAAGGAAAGCATTTCAAAAAATTTAATACATATAAAACTTCCGGAAGAAATTCTCTAAATGATAGTGAAAACCGCATCAAAATCTACCGATTAATTTTCGAGTTTTGCGAACACAAACACATGCAGGCTGAAATTATATATATATATATATATATATATATATATATATATATATATATATATATATATATATATATATATATATATATATAATTATATTAATTATATATTATAATTAATTATATAATTAATTATATAATTAATTATATAATTAATTAATTATATAATTAATTATATTAATTATATATTAATTATATATATATATATATATATATATATATATATATATATATATAATAATATATATATTATCCCATACATTTCATTCGACCATTGAACAGAGGCGTGTCAAATTTAATACGTAATTATATGTGGAATGCAATCTGCTAGGGGCTTTTTATCTATACTTATAAAGAGTTCCCAAAAAAAATCCTTCAAAATTTACTTCTTTTTTTTTATCTATATTTATCTAGCGTAGTTAATGAAATTAAAAATATAATTAATTTGAAAGTGGTCTAAGTCCACTTTCCTAAAAACATAATGTTTTTCATAAAAACATCTATCCTGACAACCCAGATGGATGAAAGTAATTCTACGTTAAAAATAAAATAAAAATATTAATAATCCATAACAATATTTTTCTTTTTCCTTACAATTTCTTAGGAAGTTCCATGTGATTATTTTATTAAAGGGCAATATGTAACTCCCAGGTATAATCTTCTTCTTCATCCCATTAACGTTTCGCCGAAATATTTCCTCATCAACAGACTTTTCTTTACTCTTCTGTTTATTTCTCTCACATTGTCCATAATTAAAATTTCTGCATTTATTATGGACAATGGGAGAGAAATAAACAGAAGAGTTTTAAGAAAATTCTGATGATGAGGAAATATTTCCTCGAAACTTTAATGGAATAAAGAAGTAGGTTACACCTGGAAGTTATATATTGCTCTTTAATAAAATATTTTTCTTACAAAATCAAAAATTTATAAAGACAAGCATAGCTTATAAAAATTCTAGTAACTTATGCCTTCGGTGAGATGGATGTTAAGCGGTGTTCCATGTAGAAGTGTTGGAATTAAGAAACTTTTATATAATAGAAGCGTAGATTTTCCATTTTGAATGGGGGGGAGCGAGAGGTGGCTGCCGCACCTCCTAAGTCTCAGTTAGCATCAGTAGTGAACTGAACCAGTTGAGATGAGCTTACTCTCCATTCTGTTGGATCATTCTGTCCCCATTATTTCTTGGAATTATTTATTGCTTAAACGAATTATCCAACAACGGGCTGATCTAGATTTACAGAATTTAATTCTACTACAAATTTATCTTATTGATTTAAAATCCAAATATGCGAAACACATAAAAGTTAGCTTATATGATAATAAAACTACATTAATTCTGAAACCAAAAAGCAACAAACAAGCAATGGTGGAAGTTTAATTTAGCATTAAAATGTGTCTATAGTTAGTGAAATATAATGTATGATATACATTATATATTAATGTATATTATATATAGTGTATATTAATCTATACAATATAATATAATTAATATAATAGTATTAATGTATATTATATATAGTAGTAGGCTAAAAAGGACAAAAGGTTTTGTTTTATATTAAATTGTTTATTTATTAATAATAAAAATAAATGTCTGCACTAGATGAAATAAGAAAATTTGTTATCAGCCAACTCATCTCTTGGCCACCGCCTCCTGCTGTTATGGTGGACTGAATAAGTTCCAGGAATATTTTAGAGATTCTGTCCAAAGTTTCAGGTCGTAAGTCAATCTTTGGTGGGAGTTATTGTAATATTCTTTGGCATTGTTGGGATTTCCAAGCCCCTTTTGCAGTAAATCATTTGTGGCGCAAAATGGTGTGCTATTTTACTCAATGGTTCCTGTTGAAGATTTATATTTAATAAAATGCGAATGCAAATATACATAAATGTAATTTACAATTTTTTATCAATTCAATTTTAGCAATTCATCAAAATTTTTACATAAAAAATGTTTAAATTTCTATAATTTGTTTTGCGTTTTTTCCGTTATTTTTTCAGTGAAATAATTTTAATCTTTTCTCTCTAAATCAAAATCATGTTTTAAAAACTAAACGTGTTGAGCAAGAGAAGTATAGCTTTCTTTTTCTACTTTACTTTTGTTTTGTTTTTATTGTTTATATAACTACTTTTATGTTTAGTTAGTGAGAAGATCATTCTAGACCAAATCTAAAAATGGGCAAAATATGAATGTTGCCATCTGGTCGGACAGAATTGTAATATTTTACTGAATAAAATTTATTCTACTCTATCATATTTTCCAAATTCACGTCATTTGATCGATTAGATTAACTATTGGTGTAATATTGATTTAATTTTCTCACTAATTTTGGCACCACTTAAATATTATATTATTTTTATCACTGGTCTTTTCTTTCTATTTTTTTTTCTCGTTTATCTTAAAAAGGTTTATATTTTTCAATAACGCTTAATAAATGCAATGCTCGTACAAGATTTTTTTCCAATCATGTTGTTCTTAAGTGGCAGAAGCTTCAATGACTCTTGGAGAGTTGACTTCCTGAAGACTTCATCTTCTTGGGTGTCCTTCGCCCTCCGCCACCTACGGTGGTCAGCGGGTGTCCTGGAGTTCTTTTCCTTGGTCCCGATGACACCCCGCTGAGGAGTCGGTGCCTTCTGTGGATTAGTCAGAACTCCGAGTCGTAAATCAATCTTAAATGAGTCGTTCACTTCAAGTGCTTCTTCAGAACCACAGACTTTATATTTGCCGACAGAAGGAGGATGGCTTTTCAAATACACCGCTTCTTAGCAAGACAGAAATGTCACACAGACCTGGGCTATATATTATAGTTCTATATTATAAATCTGTCAATGGGGTCTGGGTTCAATGGCCGATTTGAATAAGGAATTCACCTGAAAGGTTGGCAATAGCCTATTTACGGAATTTACCTGAAGTGTACGAGTACTATTGAAAAAAAAAAGACTCCTGAGGTGTGCCAAATGTAATGAAATAACTTTTTCTGAGGTTGGTACTAAAATATAAACGAAATTAAATAAATATGGCTAATAATATAAATCGTTGAGAACATTAAAGTTTTTAATATGATAACCCATATGTAATGATTAATATATTAGCGAACAGTGGCGTAGTTAAGGTCGATTTCATCCAGTTCATAAATATTTTTGTCCCACCAGCTTCGAGATATTTTGCACTAGAATTGCATATCACCGAAAATGAACCTCTGTATATCGAACTTCCATACTTAAATTAGAAAATCTCTAAATATTGAACTTTTTTTAGGAACCTCGAATTTTTATAAGGAAAAAATATTCTATAGATGGAACAACAAAATTCCCATTTAAAAATATATAAAATGTGATTGTCATCAAAAAGATCCCTTAGTAAGGCTACATGAGAATGGGTAATAATTAAATAAAAATAAAAAATGTTCCACTGGTTTGCAAAGCAATGGTAATTCAAGGAAGATCTTGTTTCAGAAGAAGCACAGGAGTACCTAAACTCTCTGAATTTCTTACCTAGCATAGAAAGAAATTTTCATTTTAAATTCAGTTTAACTTTGCCTTCCTTGTTGTGAACATTGCTCCTAAACATGACTTCGGTGATGGATTATACACAAATAAACATTAGAAACTATCTTGCGCGAAAACAGAAATAAATTAATTTTTATGTATGTTTGCATATTTTTAATACATGTCCTATATTAAATATAAATGTACATTTGTAAAAATTCTGTAATCGCAGATGTAATTTGTAAAATTTTTTGAATATATGTTATTGATCGTTCAATTCAAAATATAGTTTGGTATTTATTATTTTACATATTAAATTAAATGTAATATAAACTATTATATGCAACCTTTTCTGTTTGATATAATCTACTTAAACCTTGGTGAGCAGCAACATGTATTTTATTTCTTGTCTTATTTAAATTCATAATTCATAAATGTTTTATATTGCATTTAATTTAATATGTATAATAATATCGGACCGTATTTTAAATTGCTTATTATTGAATTTTTGTGTGTTTTTAAAACTGCAAATGAATATATAACTAGATTTCAATAAAAACAAAATTATAGAAGTGGCAAATTTATCAATACCTAATTACTTTACAGAAACGATTATTTTTATAGTTTCAATTGATTCAGAGTGTACGATTCATGAAAGATTGACTTTTACCTACAAATCGATAAAAAGGGACTTGAGACAGTTTGCCTCTTAGTTACCGAAATATTTTCCGTGATCTACAGAACACTCTGTATATATTTCAGTGATTTTTCTGTATGTTTTACTTAAAATCATTAATAACTTCTAAAACTATTATTGTCATGGGAGTGGTCCATCTGATTTAGTAGGAAAAAAAGTATATGAAATGATACCTTACTCGATTTAATTTGTGTAAGTTATTTTAAGAATATTTTTGAAGACAACTGATCTAAACTGCGTTTAAACAGAAGGTATTGTTTAATTATTTGGTTCAGAATATTCTTTCGAACCAAAATGGACTAATGTAATTTGCTTTCTCCATTCAATTTTTCATCCGTCAATGTCTTGAATGTTTAATTTCCATTCATCACAGTGTGTGCAAACTATATAACAGTGAGTGGAAATTAAATATTTAAGGCATTGACGGGAGAATAATAGAGTATAGAGTCCTCTACATAATTTATAGAATATCCTCTATATAGTGTATATTCCTGTATATAAACACTATTCTTCTCTGAACTCAATCCCAAAATGATTCAGTGTACTCTTAAACATGGGGACGATCCAGTAATGGTTTGGAATTGCAAAAAACGGAATGGTGGAGAGAATAATGGAAAAATATAAACATATCGACATGTTGCGTAGAAATTTACGCTTACAATGAACATGACATTAATATCAAGATAATGGCATGAAGCATATAAGATATTTATAATAACCGAGTGGCTATTATTATAATTGCCTAAAAACACAATTGATCAGCTGATCTCATATTAGAAGTTACAAATTCGTAAATATGATTTTACGTTGAATAGAATTTTCCTTGATGAATGAAAACAAATTTTCCGAAATTATATTTGTAAGTTGATTAAATCCTTATATAGTCTTATATAAATAAATATTTAAAGTTTGAAATGATCAAAAATTTTAAGTATTAAGAAAAATTACGATTAATTTTGTGACTTAAATTTATTTATGAATTTGATGAAATTTTTGTGTCAATAAATGATATATTTTTTATTGGAAAGTGGTGTATCTTTTTTAAAAATACAATTAAACAAAATTAATATAAAACATTTCTTTCATTTTACATTATTGTTTAAGACATGACTTAAATTTATAACAGAAAGAGGAAAATTACGGATATTTTCATGAGCCACTGTACCTAGGTATATGCGGACTTAAGCCTCTTTCTATATCATATATCTTTATATCATATACACCTATAGGTGTTTATATGTAAATTGTAATAATTTGGAATTATTATTATTTATTTTCGTTTTATTATGTAGGTGTGTTCTTTATTGTTTAAAAACGATCCAGTCCATTATTACTACTTTAATTACATCACAGCTAAGGCAATAAGACTTTGGCTATAAGTTAAATTTAAAAAAATATACATATTAACATATGTATATAACATATACATAATAACATATTATTCAAAGTTTTGGGATTATTCTATTTTTGTTTAATAAAAGAATTTTTGTAAAGAAATTAAATTTTTTAATATCGCAAAATAAATTCACGATATTCATTTTGTATTAAATTGAACAAGATTAAATTATCTACACTATTGATTCTAATGATTTTATTGTTTAGCCGTTACGTTTTGAAGCAAGCGCGAGACAAAATTACGAGACGAAATTTGAGGTGAAAAAGTTGAAATTCGAAATCAGCACCCCTAAAAACACAAACGAGTAAATTTTCAGATTAAATTTCAGATATAAATTTTCATTCTCCATAAATTTCCAACAAGACCCCTTTATGGTCCCCGTTTGACAGGACCATAGTAAAATACTTATTTATTAGTTTATAGCTGTTTTTTTGTGAAAAGTTGAACATATTTCATTTTCATATATACGCAACTGAATATATTGGATTTGTTCAATTCGACTATTAATTTTTATTTTTTTTCAATTTTGTGGCCAAAGTTAGCACCCAAGTATTCACTGAGGGAATTTTGTGCTAAACAACGCGAATCTAATAATGAAAACCATATCAAAATCGGCCGCTTTGTTGACGAGAAAAATAAAAAACATCTAGTCCATTTCGGGAAAATTTTAGAGAAAAACAATATGTCACAGAAACACTGTTGACATGGAATGCCAATACAGTTCTATTGACTTATTTTATTTTTCTTAAAGATAAAGTTTATTACAAATAATAAAATATAATAATCCGTTGTCGCAAAAAATTAACAAATTAGGGATTGATAAAATATTTGCCACTTCTATAAATTTGTTAACATATACCAATATTTTTCAAACCATTCAAATACAAACTCTTAAATATCTTCATATAATATAAAATGGACTTAAACTACTTTATAAGAAAACGGCTGAAATGCAGTTGGTTCACGCAGGTCACATCACTTTTAACCATTTTCTTAAAATTATATTTTAATAAAATGTTAAAAATATATCATAAGCTAAAAATATATCATATGTTAAATTAAATATGTTATATATTAAATTAAATGTTAAATATATGCTTTAATTTAAAACATATTATGTAATTAAGTGAATTTAGAGTAAGAACTGATAATATTATTAAGAAATTGTTCTGTTTTCATTCTATTTCTAATAAAATTATTAAATATACAAAATTAGGGATTGATAAATTAATTGCCACTTCTATAAATTTGTTTTATTGAAAACTAGTTTCGAATGTTATACATTCATCCTCAGTTCAAGGTTTAAATGGATTATGAATTGAGGATGAATGTATAACGTTTATGTATAAAAGTTTAATTTGACATAAATATGAAATCTGTGGTGTTTGGATAAAGGAGTATAAGGTAATTTTTTAGTTGACATCCCCATGATGGTATAGAAGGACCAATCTAATTAGGGATTGATAAACTATTTGCCACTTCTATAAATTTGTTTTATTGAAAACTAGTTTCGAATGTTATACATTCATCCTCAGTTCAAGGTTTAAATGGATTATGAATTGAGGATGAATGTATAACGTTTATGTATAAAAGTTTAATTTGACATAAATATGAAATCTGTGGTGTTTGGATAAAGGAGTATAAGGTAATTTTTTAGTTGACATCCCCATGATGGTATAGAAGGACCAATCTAATTAGGGATTGATAAACTATTTGCCACTTCTATAAATTTGTTTTATTGAAAACTAGTTTCGAATGTTATACATTCATCCTCAGTTCAAGGTTTAAATGGATTATGAATTGAGGATGAATGTATAACGTTTATGTATAAAAGTTTAATTTGACATAAATATGAAATCTGTGGTGTTTGGATAAAGGAGTATAAGGTAATTTTTTAGTTGACATCCCCATGATGGTATAGAAGGACCAATCTAATTAGGGATTGATAAACTATTTGCCACTTCTATAAATTTGTTTTATTGAAAACTAGTTTCGAATGTTATACATTCATCCTCAGTTCAAGGTTTAAATGGATTATGAATTGAGGATGAATGTATAACGTTTATGTATAAAAGTTTAATTTGACATAAATATGAAATCTGTGGTGTTTGGATAAAGGAGTATAAGGTAATTTTTTAGTTGACATCCCCATGATGGTATAGAAGGACCAATCTAATTAGGGATTGATAAACTATTTGCCACTTCTATAAATTTGTTTTATTGAAAACTAGTTTCGAATGTTATACATTCATCCTCAGTTCAAGGTTTAAATGGATTATGAATTGAGGATGAATGTATAACGTTTATGTATAAAAGTTTAATTTGACATAAATATGAAATCTGTGGTGTTTGGATAAAGGAGTATAAGGTAATTTTTTAGTTGACATCCCCATGATGGTATAGAAGGACCAATCTAATTAGGGATTGATAAACTATTTGCCACTTCTATAAATTTGTTTTATTGAAAACTAGTTTCGAATGTTATACATTCATCCTCAGTTCAAGGTTTAAATGGATTATGAATTGAGGATGAATGTATAACGTTTATGTATAAAAGTTTAATTTGACATAAATATGAAATCTGTGGTGTTTGGATAAAGGAGTATAAGGTAATTTTTTAGTTGACATCCCCATGATGGTATAGAAGGACCAATCTAATTAGGGATTGATAAACTATTTGCCACTTCTATAAATTTGTTTTATTGAAAACTAGTTTCGAATGTTATACATTCATCCTCAGTTCAAGGTTTAAATGGATTATGAATTGAGGATGAATGTATAACGTTTATGTATAAAAGTTTAATTTGACATAAATATGAAATCTGTGGTGTTTGGATAAAGGAGTATAAGGTAATTTTTTAGTTGACATCCCCATGATGGTATAGAAGGACCAATCTAATTAGGGATTGATAAACTATTTGCCACTTCTATAAATTTGTTTTATTGAAAACTAGTTTCGAATGTTATACATTCATCCTCAGTTCAAGGTTTAAATGGATTATGAATTGAGGATGAATGTATAACGTTTATGTATAAAAGTTTAATTTGACATAAATATGAAATCTGTGGTGTTTGGATAAAGGAGTATAAGGTAATTTTTTAGTTGACATCCCCATGATGGTATAGAAGGACCAATCTAATTAGGGATTGATAAACTATTTGCCACTTCTATAAATTTGTTTTATTGAAAACTAGTTTCGAATGTTATACATTCATCCTCAGTTCAAGGTTTAAATGGATTATGAATTGAGGATGAATGTATAACGTTTATGTATAAAAGTTTAATTTGACATAAATATGAAATCTGTGGTGTTTGGATAAAGGAGTATAAGGTAATTTTTTAGTTGACATCCCCATGATGGTATAGAAGGACCAATCTAATTAGGGATTGATAAACTATTTGCCACTTCTATAAATTTGTTTTATTGAAAACTAGTTTCGAATGTTATACATTCATCCTCAGTTCAAGGTTTAAATGGATTATGAATTGAGGATGAATGTATAACGTTTATGTATAAAAGTTTAATTTGACATAAATATGAAATCTGTGGTGTTTGGATAAAGGAGTATAAGGTAATTTTTTAGTTGACATCCGCATGATGGTATAGAAGGACCAATCTAATTAGGGATTGATAAACTATTTGCCACTTCTATAAATTTGTTTTATTGAAAACTAGTTTCGAATGTTATACATTCATCCTCAGTTCAAGGTTTAAATGGATTATGAATTGAGGATGAATGTATAACGTTTATGTATAAAAGTTTAATTTGACATAAATATGAAATCTGTGGTGTTTGGATAAAGGAGTATAAGGTAATTTTTTAGTTGACATCCGCATGATGGTATAGAAGGACCAATCTAATTAGGGATTGATAAACTATTTGCCACTTCTATAAATTTGTTTTATTGAAAACTAGTTTCGAATGTTATACATTCATCCTCAGTTCAAGGTTTAAATGGATTATGAATTGAGGATGAATGTATAACGTTTATGTATAAAAGTTTAATTTGACATAAATATGAAATCTGTGGTGTTTGGATAAAGGAGTATAAGGTAATTTTTTAGTTGACATCCGCATGATGGTATAGAAGGACCAATCTAATTAGGGATTGATAAATTATTTGCCACTTCTATAAATTTGTTTTATTGAAAACTAGTTTCGAATGTTATACATTCATCCTCAGTTCAAGGTTTAAATGGATTATGAATTGAGGATGAATGTATAACGTTTATGTATAAAAGTTTAATTTGACATAAATATGAAATCTGTGGTGTTTGGATAAAGGAGTATAAGGTAATTTTTTAGTTGACATCCGCATGATGGTATAGAAGGACCAATCTAATTAGGGATTGATAAATTATTTGCCACTTCTATAAATTTGTTTTATTGAAAACTAGTTTCGAATGTTATACATTCATCCTCAGTTCAAGGTTTAAATGGATTATGAATTGAGGATGAATGTATAACGTTTATGTATAAAAGTTTAATTTGACATAAATATGAAATCTGTGGTGTTTGGATAAAGGAGTATAAGGTAATTTTTTAGTTGACATCCGCATGATGGTATAGAAGGACCAATCTAATTAGGGATTGATAAATTATTTGCCACTTCTATAAATTTGTTTTATTGAAAACTAGTTTCGAATGTTATACATTCATCCTCAGTTCAAGGTTTAAATGGATTATGAATTGAGGATGAATGTATAACGTTTATATATAAAAGTTTAATTTGACATAAATATGAAATCTGTGGTGTTTGGATAAAGGAGTATAAGGTAATTTTTTAGTTGACATCCTCATGATGGTATAAAAGGATCAATCTAATTAGGGATTAATAAATTATTTGCCACTTCTATAAATTTGTTTTATTGAAAACTAGTTTCGAATGTTATACATTCATCCTCAGTTCAAGGTTTAAATTGATTATGAATTGAGGATGAATGTATAACATTCGAAACTAGTTTTCAATAAAACAAATTTATAGAAGTGGCAAATAGTTTATCAATCCATAATTAGATTGATCCTTCTATACCATCATGAGGATGTCAACTAAAAAATTAACTTATACTCCTTTACCCAAACACCACAGATTTCATATTTATGTCAAATTAAACTCACTCGATTCGCATAAGGGTTCTGTGGAGTCCTTTAGACTATCAAATCAGATAAACTGTCTAAATAAGGCAAAATCTGTAGGTTTTGGGCTGTGTAATCATATGTACATGTTTACACAGCCCACAGTGATTATGATTATGATTACACAGTGATTATGATTATGATTACACGATTACAATCATAATCATCACCGTGATTACAATTATAATCAAGTAATCACGCTCTTTTTTCTTATTATAATCGTAATAATAATCATCTCTAATAATAATAATTATATTATTACGCTATTTATTAACTTTGTAAATAATTTTAAACAATTTACATTTTCATTCACAGCATGCTTTGTGTATTTCTAAAAAAATTATGAATGGCTGTCGTTGAGAGGTCAATGAACTATCAATTTCACGCCCTTCATTTAGGTAAGTTCCGGCTTTTATCTGGAAGTGTTGTAAAATTTTGCTAAGTGGCCAGAGGCCCAGACCCTCAGGGTGGTTCCAGTGGTACTGGACATGTCATGGAATTGTACCTTTGAGTGATTTAGTGCCTGAACTCGAGGACTGGAGCCTAATCCACAAAGGGCACCGCAGCGTACTACAGATCACAGGTAGTTCGCCAGGTCGTCAACCCGTTCTAGTCTGTATGACCTAGAGATATTGATATAAGAATAAAGATAAGGATTCTTTGTTATAGATTTTTCAGATTTTACTTGAAAATAGTTTAAAAACTCAATTATTTACAGAGATAATTTCTATAAACTAAAAATAATGTTTCTTCTATAAATAATCCAAAGAGATATAAAATTTGTTTTTAACTTTCACAAGATAATTTTGATTATTTAGGATGTAGTCATTTCAATATGCTAATTTTTTTTCAGCTCAACCCCTTTCAAGGCACAAAGTTGTACTCAAGCATAAAAACCAAGGTTCCGAAACCTCAGCAGCAAGGTATTACACTCAGGGCAGGGATGAATACCCCATTATGCTCTAATACTTCCTTTAAAATCTGTTTTTTTGTTTTTTCAAATAATATTGTTCTAGGTCATTTTTTTTTCAAACTCGGTGCTGTTCTTGAAAAATATTTTTCAAATTAGGGACTTAATAAAAAAATAAAATAAAACAAAAGTACAACCGTGGGGGATGTTTAATTATTCCATATTTTAAATGTTTATTTTTACCAGAGATCAAATGAATGAATATTCATTTAATTAAGTTTAAATAAAAGGGACAAAAATTTAAATTTATTAATACGATGAAAACAATTTTTATATTTGTTTTTTTTTTCTTTTTCATTCATCGATTAATTGTGTTATTTTTGTGTAAACACATATATGCTGAAAATACATCTTTTTTAAGTAAGTAATTTCTATGGACCACTTCATTACAATTTTATTGTTAACAGTAATTTCAAACAATAAAAGTATGTTGTTTTTTTTTTTTATGAATATAGGATAATTACATTAATATTATTTTTACTTCCTTGTACGAAGTAAAGGAAGTATTGTAATCGCGAAAATTTTCGGTTTTCAGATTTTGACGGAAATATCCATTTTGACCATCCCTGAATCCATTTTTACTAGTTTCGTCGTGGCGTCTGTACGTACGTACGTTCGTATCTCGCATAACTCAAAAACGATTAGCTGTAGAAAGTTGTAATTTTGTATTTAGGATTGTTGTAAAATCTAGTTGTGAACCTCCCTTTTTGGTCACTGGTTGATTACCGGAAGTGGTACTTTACTTGAAGGTCATTACTGATTTTCATCAAAAATTATTTTAAAATTAATGCGAAACTTTTCAAATTTGGTATTAAAGACTTACGTACTAATATAAACAACATAATAAATTTTCGTAAATATTGGCGAACCGGAAATTGTACTTTACTTGAAGGTCATATTAGACTTTCATCAAAAAGTATATTAAAATATAATGTAAAACATCTCAAATTTGGTAAATTAGACTCTTATATCAATATGAGTAATATAATATATTTTGGTTGAAATTGAAGATCCGAAATAGGTGCTTTACTTGAAGGTCATAATAAACTTACATCAAAAATTATATTAAAATTAAATTCAGAAATCAGATGTTTCGGTAATAAAGGTTACAAACGCAATTTGGTTTCCAGTCTAATTAAACATTTTTATTACTTGTTTTAAGTGTTAAAATTGAGTGTAAAGTACTGGTTTTCCTCCCCATTTGTGTGTGTCAATAGATGGATGTCGCGACGCCGAGATACTGCAATCTTCGGAAACTATTAATCAAATTCAGGATCATTTTTTGAGCCACCGATTTATAGTTTAATAGGCGTACAAGGAAGTCCTATGTTGTCATGACATCAGTACTGCCAAATAAAAAATAACACACACCAAAATTTGCAAGCTGCCAATAAACGAAAGGATCGGGTTTTGAGGCGTAGTCTGGTGGGGTAAGACCGAATCGATTTTACTAAATATTTCAACAAATAAATGTTTCGTGATTATTCATTGAAGGATCAAGGAAGGATTTTATCGGAACTGAGAACTGGGAAGGAAATGCCCGGAATTAATGAGAATCGATACATCACTCGCAGGCAAAACCGTTCGTCGGATTAATATTTCCCTCTAAGCGCTAGACCGGCTGTCATCTACACCTGTAATATTTCCAATCTAAATACCGATTTAAAAAAAAAAAAAAATTGTTTTTATTAAAAAAAGCTTCGTGTAACATACTTCTTCAACCATTTGTTAACTCATGATAATTAATTTCAATCGGTTTTTACTTCTTTTTACGCAATAATCGTGAAAAATTTCGGTATTCAGATCTCAACGGAAATATACATTTTGACCCTGAATCTATTTTAGATCGTGACGTCTGTACGTATGCTCGTTCGGATCTCGCATAATTCAAAAATGGCTGTAGAAAGTTGAAATTTGTGTTTGGGATTTTTGTTACATTTAATGATGCACCTTCATTTTTAGTCAGTACATGATTATGAAGTAAAACATCTCAAATTTAATAAATAGAACTTTTATATCGATATGAATGTATTTACTATATTTTGGTTAAAATTGGTGAGCCGAAAAGGGTACTTTACTTGAAGGTCATAATAAACTTACATCTAAAATTATATTACAATTAAATAGGGGCATCATATGGTTCGGTAATAAAGGTTACAATGCGATTTTTTTTCTCTAATTAAACAATTTTATTATTGTTTTTAATTCCTTGTATAGTAAAGGAAGTATTGTAATCGCGAAAATTTTCGGTTTTCAGATTTCAACGGAAATATCCATTTTGACCATCCCTGAATCCATTTTGACTAGTTTCGTGGTGGAGTCTGTACGTACGTACGTTCGTATCTCGCAAAACAAAAACGGTTAGACACAGAAAGTTGAAATTTTGTATTTAGGATTGTTGTAAATTCTAGTTGTGAACCTCTTTTTTTGGTCACTGTTTGATTACCGGAAGTGGTACTTTACTTGAAGGTCATAATTGATTTCCATCAAAAATTATATTAAAATACTATGAAAAACTTCTCAAATTTAGTATTTATAACTTATATATTGATTTAAATAATATAATCAATTTTGGTTAACACAGGAAGACCAGAAGTGGTACTTTACTTGAAGATCAAATTAGACTTTCATCAAAAATTATATTAAAATATAATGTAAAACATCTCAAATTCGGTAAATACGACTTTTATATCGATATGAATGTATTTACTATATTTTGGTTAAAATTGGTGAGCCGAAAAGGGTACTTTACTTGAAGGTCATAATAAGCTTACTTTAAAAATTATATTTAAATTAAATACCTAAATCATATGTTTCGGTAATAAAGGTTACAAACGCAATTTGGTTTCCAATCCAATTAAACATTTTTATTACTTGTTTTAAGTGTTAAAATTGAGTGTAAAATACTGGTTTTTCTCCCCATTTGTGAGATCATCAAGTCTGCAGCATGAGAATAAGATCTTAGTTAAGTGGGTTTTTCTGCTTAAAATGTCGAAACTGTCAATTTCCAATGGTTTATCAAGTGGCAGAGACAGTTCTAATGTTGTCAGGAAACACGAAGAATTCTCTTAGGAACTTGTTACCTACTGAAAGAAAACGGAATATAATAACGGAATGAGACCTCCAGAAACAAGTGTGTCTGTGTGTGTGTGTCAATTGATGGACGTCGCGACGCCGAGTGTCGTTTCTGAGATACCGCTATCTTCTGAAACTAGTAACCAAATTCAGGATCACTTTTTGAGCCACCGATTTATAGTTTAATAGGCGTATGGTGTTACCATCAGATAGTTTTTAATTTAATTTATTGTAATTGTTTTGTTTTTTTAAATTACCTAAATTTAAAAATACCTACTGTTAAGCATAAAATTAGTTGCTAGGGTTAAAATAAATGGGGTAAAAGAAAGCTATACTGTTCTCGCTCAATATGTTGGTTGAGTTGCAAATTTTAAACAGTAAGAGGAATTAAAAAAAAAAAATTGGACAGAAACTGTATCTATCACATACCAGCAAGGTTTTAAAAGAGTGCAATTAATGAGGATTGTAAAAAAAAAAAGTATAATTATAAAATAGCAATTAACATCCAGTCATATGTTGCAAATAATATGGTGGGCGGTGATGTCATCAACTCATCACTCAAAATTGTTCAATTTTACTCGCTTTCTTTACTTCCGCCTGAAGTCTAAATCCAAAAATTCTTTTTTTCAATCTCTAATGATTCATTTTCTTTTTTAAATGATACCAATTCTTCTTTTCTAGCATTCATAGAAGCGAAGCTATGAGCATTTGAAGATTGAACCAACAGCGTCTTAAAATTCTGTCCTAACACCCCAAATGAAGGAAATTAATTCTATGACTAAAAAAACTCTTGTAACCCGATAATTTGGAAAACATTGTCAACAACAATACAGATTCCAGAAATTTACATAGACTTTACATATCTAACCAGGTCTCCAGTATATTCAGCGTTGATTTACTTATGTATTTTTTCAACTAATTTTATATAAATATAAATTTAAGTTAGGTATTTTTTAATTCTCGACTTACAGCTTGATGTCAAAGAAATTAATAAATTAAGAACTGTATAAACAAATCAACATTTTGGTATATACACACACCTAATTCAGATATAGATAAAACTGATTTCCAATTTTTTTTCTTTGCATTTTTAAGTTAAAACTATTGATTATTTTACTGCGTGAAAGGTACATAAGCACTTGAGTTAGCAGCTAAATTCATAGCACCCCTTATATTACGTTTTCAGTCACTGAAGGCATAAATTAGATAAAATAAGATAACCAAAAATCTGGTGCGGTGCGCGCATCATACAATTTTCATTTATCACTCTTAATAACTATCTACATTTTAAAAAGAATTTTTAAAAATCATAAAAAATACTGCTTGAAATATTGACAGCAGAAAATACTTCTTCACGCCTTCATCCATAAAAGTACAATGAAACAGTTTTTTTAACAATTGCAGTATGACGGAAATTCTGTGCACTATATAGTTTTGGTTTGTCAAGCTGAAAATAAAGTTAAAAAAATGTCAAGGAAATTCTACTTATTTTCCATGGAAACATTTACCTTCCATTAAATAATATAAAAATAGAAATTATTAGATCTGTTTTAAGAAGAGTTTTGACTATCATCAAACTCATGTTGGAATAGGCCCATTACCTGCAACAATCACCTGAGATTTATGGGTTTTTCGTCATAGAGGTGGTAGCACGCTCTGTTGGCAAGAATTAGACACTACTAGGGAGACCTTCAGTTACGGCTTATGCCAGCAGATAGCGCTAGTAATTTTCTGGAAAATTATTTTTATCTTGGGGAAATATTTCTCCTTTAGTTAATTATTAAATTCTTTCGTTTTTTGTATTTATTCATCTATTTTTTATCACTATAAACAATGAGGGATGGTTAAGTATTTCAAATAAACAAATTTAAAGATACTTTAAGAGAAACCATGATGGCATTTATGCCCTAACGTAATATTTCAATGAGATATAATACCTAGCTAATATTGTACATTGATATAAGGAGTTTAATCAAAAGTTGTAGAGCCTTTCTCGAGAAAATTATAAAACTGTTTAAAATCGATAATACAAAATGGCTCTTCCGGGAAATCAATTTCGACAAAAAACTCGGTGTAACATCCTAGGCATATAAGCACCATTCTTCAAACATAGGGAGATATTCTTATTATCCACTTCAGATAAAACTGTATTTTATTTAATTTACTTTTTTATTGATTTCAATTGCATCTCAGATATTGTTGTCAAAAGATCCAATCGTAATTGCTTCTAGAACGAAAGATAAATCAAAATATTTCAGTTTTCAAAAGTGAGAGAGCGAGAGTATGCATGAGCGAGTGTGCGCAGTAGAGTGGAGGAGTGAGGATGAGGGAATATTAGTAGGAGATAATACCAATAAAATAAAAAAAAATATAGTTTTATTGAAATATCTTTAGTTTCAATAATTTCAGTTTTGCACTTTTCATTTCATGGTTATTTGGACTCAGAGCACCTTAAAACGCGTATTTCTGCTGAAAACTTGAATTGGAAATGTTTCACGATCAATACTTTATAATATTTTATTACATAATATTTATAATTTTTTATTATATTATACTTTATAATACTTTCTCTGATTATTTATGTATTTCATACATATTCAAGTGAAATAGGTAGAGAAGTAGGTAAGTGTAAGCAAAAATTGTTTCCCTGCTGTGAAAAAAATTCTTTTCTTTTTTTTATTATTATTGGCAGTATCATGGATATGTAACAACCTATTATTTTATGGCATGCTCATTATTTTTGGGATAATAAAAAATAAGTTTTAGCTATGGAACTACCGCTAATGAAATTATAATGCGAAAAGTTTTAAATCATTATGCAGATTGACCATATCTGTGATCAAAACATCAAATGAAAATAAATTTGCCTATGTAAAAATTTTCATATATTTTTAATTCAGTTTGGAGACCTTTTGGTCTATTGAGAAATGTTGGTAATAAGTTCTTGTGCCATAGTCCAGTCACCTTGGGACCAGAAAGGGGTCTCAGTGGAAAGTTTTCGAGAAGATCTGAAAATTTTCTCATTTATGTTTTTCCAGCATGGTGATTATGAGTTTCAACTTTTTACTTCAAATTTTCTTCTGAAATATAAAAAAAAAAATTAATCTTTACTATTTTTTCAATTTTTTTTTTTTTAAATTCCTTAAATTTTTGTAATCTGTCATTTTTTCATAAGGGTATCGTTCAGGAGCATCCACTTTAAGTCTAATGGGGTCTACTAGAATGGGGACTAGAAGGGAATCTCAGTGGAAAGTTTTGGAGAAATTCTGAAAATTTGTTCATTTATATTTTTTAGGGTGTTGATCAGTTATGGATCTAGAACTTGTGGGACTCTGGGCGATACGATATCACGAGGCCCTCTTAGGCCTCGTCCACAATGGAGCACCGACCCGCACACCGCCCCTAGTCCCTCGAACCAAGAGAAAAATGAACACATTGTTTCCAATGGGACTGGCCATAATGAAGCCTCGCCCCGCGCACCAACCCTCGACCCTAGCCTAGCACCAAACAAAGCAATTGTTTCGTCAATTCTTTTACCCTCAACCCTCGTGCCTCCCGGCCTCAGATCGTAGAGATTTATTAATATCTTTTTATATTATCTCATTTTCATTAAAACCAATACATAATTGAATTTCTTTAGTTGTTCATATAATGATGTACGTTACAAATATTAAATTTTTTATCATTTTTCCTAATAAAATAGAAAATAATATTCGCTTAAATACTTAATTTTTGTGCTACAATTATTTTATTTTGATGCTCAACTTATTTTGATATATATATATATATATATATATATATATATATATATATATATATATATATATATATATATATATATATATATATATATATATATACATACATACATACAAAATTAATAAAGATTAAAAAAAAGAACATTTATAACTGCACTGAATGTTTGATTGAAATGGAAAACAATGATTGATAAGCATTTAAATTATATTAATAATGTTTCATATTATGTAATTCTAGCATCTTGTATATTATTAAATTGAAGTTTAATTTGCGACAGATTATAAAACAAAAGAAAGTGCAGTCCAAACACCCTTTCAGTGGACATTACGACAGAAGTGCTGAATTTTTGTTTTGCTTTTTTTATGAAAATTAATATCGACTATCATTAATATCAATGTTTACATACCTTAACGTGAGCATCAGTCGTTCCTCTGTTGAAATTGGCTGAGCGTGACAATTTTTCCACTGTTTTTGAATTTGAGGTTTGGTTAGATTAATGATATAATTAAACGTGGAGATCTTCATCCTCAAATAACCGAAAAATCTTTCAGAATCTCGTCTCAAATCCTGGTACAGGTGATGGAATTCACCAAACTGATATCGCCCCATATTTAAAAAATGAACTTCCGATCCTTTTTCTTTTTCGGTAAAAATGATAATGGCTGAGATTGAATCCAGCGCAATATCTTCCTCAGAAGATGGTATATGATATCTGAAAGATGGTATCTCATGATATCTGAAATTCAACTGAAGGGGCAGAGAGATACCATTCCTGCCAGCTTTGGAGAGGGGTGATGGTGGTGCTCCAATGTGGACAGACAGGGGGCTAGGGGCGAGGGTACTAGGGTCGGTGCGAGGGATTATCACTGGTACTGGGGCGAAGGGTGGTGCTCCATTGTGGACGAGGCCTTAGTTAGAGCAGAGGACTGCTGTGGGTTTTAGGATGTATGGAATACCTCACAAGAGAAAGGGAGAGCCTGGGGGCCCCCTAAAACTATTAATTTGTATGTTATGTATAAGCCATTTATATAATTTTTTCATGACATGGGGCCCCAAATGGTTGCCCTCCTCGCCACTTCCCCTATCGGATCCGTCCCTAATGCTGATTATAAACTTCAACTTTGTCATCTTTAATTTTTCTGGGAAGTATAAAAAAAATAAAGAAAAAAATGTTCTAAAACAGGCACTGCAAAGTAAACCTCCTGCCATTTATATGAACCCAATTGAAAAAAAAAATCTCATAAACAAACTACAAACTTTTCAATCATAAATTGATGTGAATCCTACACATTTACTGATGTTCATGGCAGTTTAGTAATATGAAACAAAACACAGACTTACACACACTAACAGTTCAAAAACATTAAAATAACATACAGGAGACAGTTAAGTCCATTTTTTTTTTTATGGGGACTGGAGCAAAATATGGCATTTTTGTGGTTGTGTTAAGAAAAAATTGAAAACAATGTGCACCAAAACTAAAATTATATCAGTGGTGTATTGTATTATAAAATAAAAATGAAAATTAATAGTATGAATTGTATTATCAATAAAATTTAATGAAATAATGCAAAGTTATAAATAGTTCATTTTCTTGTCCTTAGTATGATAAACAACCAGTAGGAGTTGGTCTGTGTGAGATGGGATTCACATTAAAGAGTCAATCCTTGACTAAATAGTGGTGGATATCCTTGATACAGAATATTTATTATTAATTAGCATATACATGAAATATTATACACCCATCCCAAAATAATAATCTTATATAAAATGTAGCCACAAAAATATTCAACACACTACAAAAACTAAAATAGAAAGGAATTGAATAAAGGATTATCGTAAGTAATGAAGTAACCTAAAATAAATTCAGGAGGGTTCGGAGACTGGCTTTCTAGCATGCCATCTCTGATCTGTGTCTCAGCGCGTTTATTGATTGTGTTATTTAAGATAAGTGTTAAATCAAAAATAAATTTTATAATAGGATATAATAAAATAATAATAACAAATCACAATTTAAAAAAAAAATGAAATAGCAATAAAATTAGTTAATTAGTTACATTTTATAGTATTGTAATTAAATTATGCACTTATTGCTTCAATTCCTACTCAAAATTGACAGTTTCTGGGAAAACAACATTAAAGTTTTCAAGTTCTCATTGCAAAGGGAAAAAAAGATTTGAAAACTTGATTTTTAATTATTTCCAAAGCACCATGTCGCAAAATAAAGATTTAAAGAAGGTAAAATGACCAGATTTTTACAATGAAATGTCGGGCCAGTGAAAAAAAAATGTTTAACACAATATAACACACAATAGAGCATTTATCTGTAAAAATTTCACATTTTTAAAGTTTGTCCCAACAAAGATACAAGGTGCCAAAATATAATGTTTTTTTTTTTTAATTTTCAATGATTTAATGTTCAAAAAACTTGGCTTGTAGACATATTTCAAATGTACAACACACAAATTTAAAATTTTTAAAGTTTGTTCCAACAAGGCGTCAACGCTACAAGACATAAAAATTTGGATTGTTTCGAAATTTTCAATATTTGAAAAATTGTTACTTGAAAAGGAAGCCAATCTAAGTGTTAATATTACTTTAAATACAGTAGACATAGGTAACTTTTTTTTTTCTTTTTTTTCGGTTGGCTCTATAGACCTTGTAGATCTTTGGCCGCGCGATGTGGTGTTCCTACAGACATTTATTGCTTGTGGGAGCACAGACAGCCTGGAGGGGGTCACCCAACCTCACGTTGCTGCGAACCATGGTTTCCATGGTGCAGCGGCAGGCTACCATTGCTCCACAGCCAGTCCCTTTTGGGGCCAATTCGGCAGTGTCCTTCCCACCGACTCACTCGGGTTCAAGGACAGTGACAAACTGGTCTAGGTCCACGGATTATGGCTGTTCTGAGTCAGCAGGTGCAGGAGGACCTATATTTCTTTCCCCGAGACAGACCGTCCCTGGACCAAACTTCCGGGCGGCTATTTTATGTCCTGGAAAACCACAACGCGATTCACAATTAAGGTACACGGGGTAGGGTCATCACTCCTACGCCCGGTCTGTGTGAGTAGCCTCCAGTAGGCTGACGGGCCTCACATACCCATGGGGGAGGGGTGATAAATTTCTTGAATTATTACTTTAATTAAATTAAAGTAGTGCCAGTGCCGGGATTCGAACTCACAACCTTTGGGTTTGTGAGTAGGTGCACTTTTGCAAGCGCGCTAACCCGCTCGGCCACCCCGCCCCCATAGACATAGGTAACTACACACCTCCAAAATATTAAGTCTGAAATTAGATTCCTTCTTGGACATGCCTTCAAAATTTGTCAATTTAGACGTCACATTTTAAGTTGGATTTTAACTATTTTGGATTTTTTTGAACATGTACTGCACCATAATATTTAAGCCATTCTTTCCTGAATAAAATAGTTTTTGTTTCATCCACCATTGATTCACCAAGTTTTAATAATAGAAGTTAAAGTAAATCCCTATAAACACAAGACATAGCATGCTCTGTAAAATAAAAATGGCTGCCATTGGAGCTAGGAAACAGACAAAAAATTAAAATTATAATTTTTGGATACTGCAATAATGTAGGAATCCACAAACGAAAAATCATTTCCTTATAAAATGCACAAGTAAGAAATTACTTTTTTTCTGGATCACTTGAAATGAATTGACCCCAAGATAAGATTTAGCTAAAGATAAAATTCTTTTATATTTATAATTTCTTCTTTTTGAGTTATGAAAAGCGCTGTCTATCAATCAGGTATGAATTTAAAGATATGACGCTATAGAAGTAAAAAATACAATTAGTTTTTGCAGATAACTTGTAAATGCGATGTTTTGAGTTAGGAAACTCTTATTACAAAGAAACGATACTAAAAATTAAACAAAATATTTTTATGAAAGATGCCGAATATTTATGAGACAGGTTTATATACGTATGCACTTATATTATCGCTCATTGAGATAACAAGATAAAATAATGTATATTGCTCAGAATTGACCTTTGTTTCTTAAAAAGTTTATAATTATGCAATTTCAAATAAAACAGAAACAAATAAATAAATCTACAGAAAATAAAAATCTTTATCATTTCATTGCAACATAACAAGAATAAAAATGAAAAAAATTAGTTGATTACAATTCACAGTAGTTCAGTACTTACACCTGTAGTAAATAAATTTCAAGTAATTTAATTAAATTAAAAATCAATTAAATTTTAGTTATCCTTGGTCAAAAAAGGAAAGTTAATTTGTAACGATAATTTGTAAAAAAAAAATGTTTAAATATTTTAATTTTATTGACAATGATCATAATTGAAAAAATGTTTAGTTGAGAAATTTAATTAATGCTCGCTCTGTTATCAAATAAGCTAAAAAAAAAACTTTTAAATTTAATGTCATGCCCCAGTTTTCTCTAAGAATTTATTTTAAGATTCATTGTCTTAATTTTTTATATTTTTATAAATTTCATTAATATTATTTTTATTGTATTTAAAGGATTTTCTTCTAAAGAAATGGGGTTTACGTAGCTTGAAGTTTCTAAACTTGTAATATATGTTCTCATGTGAAACAGTAACGCTATGTTTTGCTACAGAGCTGCAATAAACTATCTCTGATACACTTTTTCTTATTTTGTTTTCGATGGTTACATAAATAAATATATATATATATATATATATATATATATATATATATATATATATATATATATATATATATATATATATATATATATATACATATATATTATACAGGATACCAGTTAATGGAAGTTATCAAAAAAAAACATTTTACTTCTTTATTATTTATTTTTACATATCTTTTCGACGTTTCCGACTCCTTTTGCCCACTTCAAACTTTTATTCATTTAATCTTCAAGTTTTCTATTGCCCACTTTAATTGAATACATAAACCAACAACTGTTTATTGTTAATTTCTTAATTATAAAATATTAATTACATAGTCATATTCAAATTAAATGCTTGCCTATTAGCAGAATGTCCACTAGATAGCAGTCTGTGAATGGGCAAGCATTAAATTTGAATATAACTATGTAAATAATATTTTATAATTAAGAAATGACAAAAGTTGTGATGGTCAAAAACAACAAAAAAAGGTTTAATAGAAAGGCATTTTAAAAAACTAATTAGATTCTCCACTAATTTTATTAATTTATTAATATTAATATTTTTTTATTAAACATTTTATAATGGTTTTTGCTCAAATAACTGGACATTAGAAACTCCCAATCTCACATTGTGACGAAAAAGACACCAGCGGGTACAAGACAAGAAATGAAGCAGAGATTAAACTATCAAGTACAATTTGAAAACACAACAAAATTAATAACTGAAAAAATATTCAGTTGAACAACAATTTATCGAACTTTCATATATAAAAAAAAAATTAAGAAAACCTAATTTTTTATGAGAATGAACTTTTTGTATATTAAATTGTAAATAAAAATTTTATATTGAACAAAATTATTTGTATTTTACAAATTAAATATGAATGTATGTAAATTTGTAATTATAAAAACGAGAAAAAAGCTGTTACATAAAAAAGACATTACAAACAACTTTGCCCCTCCCCTCCCAAAAAAAAAATCATTATGTATATATATTATAGAACTATATTTGTTATTAATAGATGTCTTTATTAAATCTTATGTACTGATTTGTCTATAAAAAATTGCGATTAAATGCATACAATATACATAAATGCATATAGGATTTATACAATTTTAAAAGAAAAATTGAATGATAAGCCTTTGATTGTTTAATTTTTTTTTTAACCCCCCAAAAAATTACAAAATGTAGTTTTGCATTTCTCAGACAGGTTTCTATCCTATGGCATCAAGAATTACTAGATGCTTGCCTATAACCCTGAACCGGACGACGTATCCAACAGGATTTTAAATTTTTTTTAAAAGGCCTTTGGAGGGTCTATGTCAACCGCTCTTCCTGTACTTTGTTATTTTTGTAGATGGTTAGAATTTTCAGGGCATTATGTTGGTGTGCATGTTTAGAAATGCAAAAGAACCTCCTGCAACTCCATTACTTCAGACAAAATGGAAGAATCAACAATGACGTTAATTTAAAATCTTTTTTCTATTATTTATTTAGTTTTCTATTTCTATTAAAAAATATTTGTCGTTTTTCTCATTTAATACCTTTTTTAATAATTGTAATTCTATTGCCATAATCTGTATCTGAATAAATAAGAGCCAAAAAAAAAATGGTATCATAAATGGTATCATATATATATATGGCCCACTTTGGTTTATTTTACTCAGAGAAGTTATTTTATCTTATAAGATACATGGCCCACTTCGGGTTATTTTCCTCATAAGTTGTTTCTATCCTATGAGAGTTCTGGGTCATTTTCTTTAAAAATTATTTGTAAGCTATTAATATTTTTTGAGTCTATTATTCTAAATTATTGTTTGTTAAATATTTCTGCCATTTTCCTCCATCAAAAAGGAAAAAGTTCACAACTGCAACAGCTTCCTAATGATATTTGAAATGATAACTCAGGTTATTTGGCTATTTTCTTTGAAAAGGGGCAATGAAAACTTTTTTCAGTAGAACAAACACAGCCAAGTTTACAAATGTGAGGTTAGATTATGTTTAGTCCCCCAATAAAACTGTTTGTGTTATTCAATTTCATACTTCAAAAAAAATGTATATAGCACAAACGGATATTTTCTTTGTTAATTCTTGAAAAACTATATAACTTGAAGATGCACCCTTCAGAGAGGGCTTTAGCTTTATACCTTATATTAAAAGTTGAGCATTATAATACTAGATGGCACTAGTTGTCTTAACTAAAAGTTCATATATTTTTGAGAGACTGATATTGGTCCTTTTCAATTTTTTGTTTTCTTGTAATAAAATTATCAATTAACAATTAAATTTTTTTAACATTAACTCTGTTTTATATATATATATATATATATATATATATATATATATATATATATATTATCACAATAATTATTATACAATAGATCAAGAACCTGCAAGGTCTTTACCTTTGTTTAACATCAACCCTGAAGAACTTTTTCCTTTGTTACTGTCCTCTAATTATTTAACCTGTTTACTGTTTGTCATGCAATTGGATGGCTTAATGCCTATATAAGGATTCTGCAAGAAGCTCCCTATTTATCAGATATATTTCTATTCTTGCAACTTGAGTAGCCAATCTAATTCTACTGATCTTCATGACTATCTCTTTGCTATTAATGCAAATGAACTTCCCCTCCATGTCCATAACTCCTAATTTCATATCTATACTGAAGATATATAAATATACCTGTCCTATCATCATCCTCAGAAAAACTCCAAGATGACTTGAATCGAATAAGTAACCGGACAGTAGCTAACAAGCTGAAGTTGAATACTGAGAAAACTAAGGCAATTGCAATAGGTTCCAATCACTTTATTAAAACTGTTCCTTATATTCCAACCCTGTTCCTAAATAATAATCCCATAAAGTTCCAGCCAACTGTCAAAAACCTTGGAATCGTCTTGATATCTCCCATTGAATATTTTCCACCTTAAAGGGACTAAATTACCTTTGTCATCTACTTCCATTTCAAACCCGTGGGCTCCTAGATAAATCTTTGATATTCCCTCACTTTTACTAATATTGTGCGGTAAATGGGGGTGTCTCTGAGAATCTGGAGGCAAAACTGAAATGTTTGATAAATTGCTTTGTATGATCAATCTTCATGATTCCTAGGTATATCTCTGTCTCCTGATTTTACGAAGGAAGAGTTGAAGTGGCTTTAACCTTCCTATCGTTGTATTTCCTGGCATCCTTCTGATTCCACCGTCCATCTTATATCTTCGACTTCCTTCAATTTAAATCCTCTGCCCATAACCACAAGACTCCTCAACCCTTAGATTTATATAAAATGGCCTGCCAAATCAGCTTTCGACAGATCTTTTCTTTTCAGATCCTCGTCCCTGTGGAATTCCATTCCTTCTTTCATCCGTCATTCCAATACCTTTCCCATCAAATTCCGCCTACCCAACCACTTTCAGGCCATCCAGTTCCAAAAGAATTTTAAATAGCATTTCATTATTTATTATAATTTAATTTTTTTTTTCAATTCAAAAGAAAAAAATGTGAGAAGTATTGACTAAGAAGAGGTCCGATTTGATGTTTGTCAGTTGAGGGACAGCGATAAACATAACTAAGCAAACTTCAAATGTTTCTCTTTTCAAATTTTACTTTTTCATATTACGGCACTCTAAATGAACGATATATTCACTTTCCTTGGGTAGTTGAACTTCTTGATTGAAGTGGCTCATATTTCAGATATCAAATTTCACGCATACATTGCTGTTTAGGCCATAGTGATACGAAATTATTGTTTAAATTTATCTTGGTCAATAAAATCTCATTTAATTTTTATCCATTATTATTTAAAAGGCTCAATTAGAAAGGTTATCTTTGAAAATAATTTCCCAAAGATCTGCTTTGTTCAATAAAATCTTTGTTCCTATAACTAGACTGTTCTTTTGCCATTATCCAGAGTAAATATTGTCATTAACTGTATCTATAATCTCTGTCTCAGAACATTATTATTTCTGATCCTGTACAGCCTAGTAAACCTTCGGCCAATATTTCTGACATGATTCTATAATCTTTAATTTTGGTTATTATGAATTACCATGAAGTAATTTTCTTCCTTTAATATTTTGTTTTATTTAAAAAACGTTTATCATATATTTGTATTACATACTTTTCAGGATTTTGGGGAATTTCTCCATCTTCAAGACAAACATTCTAAAACTTATGAATTATTCGCTATTATTTATCCTAATTTTCATTTCTCTTTTTTTTTTCTTTTTTTTTTTCATTTCATCCATAAATTTTATTTTGTCTTGCATTAGTCAACATTATTTAAAAAAATAAAAAGAGTGTACAATTTCAAATTCAATTATAAATTTACTTAATAATGTTACTCAAATTTAATTCTATTTACAGTGAAATATCCTAAAAACACCTCTCTGCAACGGACAATTTTCAAATGTCCCGAGTGTCCTGAAAGAATGCATGGGATCATTAAATTATTTTTTTTGTTTATTTGTTAAGTTATAATTAATTAATCCTTCCGTCTGATACTTAGTCTCAAAATACATTACTTTGGTTATATGGAATTATTTACTTTAATTTAATAAAATTGTGGTGAAATTTATTTTAATAAGTAAATATCATTTATTTATTTAGACTTGAAATTATTGTTGTTTTTTTTGTTGTATTTTCTAATTGTTTATAATGTTTGTGATGCCTTGAGTCCTCAGCGTTAGAAGTCACGCAACAATTTTTCATTATTATACAGAGATACAATTTTTATAATTATTAAAAATCATTCTACACTCCTAATTGCATATTTTATCAGGAGATGACAAAATAATTTTAAGGTTCCGATTTTGTTTTAAATTTTAAAACAGCCTTGAAATCCTTGAATTTTTTTATGCCTAATCGCTGGAAATCCTATTATAGGATTATTCTTAAAATTATTGACATCAGTCAATTTAATATTTGTTTGCATTTAATAACACTTTTTGTTATTTTAATAAATAACAAAAATAGTTAAATAATAATTAAACATAAAAGAAATTCGTTTTTTGTCATATTTTTCCTGATTAAGCCTTTTTACACTCTGTCGAGGGCCACTGGAGGTTTCGGGGATCTCTTATATATATATATATATATATATATATATATATATATATATATATATATATATATATATATATATATATATATATATATATATATATAGGTTTCCTCCACCTCCAATGCCCCTCCAAATTGAATTATAGGGTTGACAATTTGTGGATAAATTGAGTTAAAGAAGTTTGTTTTAGTGGTCTTGGCTAATTACTTTCACCACTGCCATTTTGATATTATAGTTGCTATAAGAGATAATTAAAAATATGAATTTAGTGACGGAGCTTTGCTGCTCATGCTTTTATACATATTACATATATCTCTATTTATTTATGAATAATTTATATACAAAAAATAAATAAATAAAAAAACCTTGATAAGCCAAACAATTTAACTTCATAAAAGATTATTTTCTTCTATATAAGGTGATATCATTAAGTAAAAAGAGGAATGTCAGGGTTACAAGAACATAAGAAATATCTTTTTATGAATCACGTTTTATAAGTATTTTGCTACAAACATCAAAATTTATACATAGATTGCTTTTTCCAAAGCAAAGTACCCTCTTATTTAAAAGTTGTGCTTAATAAGTCTTGCTCATTCAATTTTTTTTTCGAGTCAATATTTAAAACAAATATATTAAAAAAATAAAAAATAGAGCACTTTCCTTTGACAAAAACAACTCTGATTGAAACATAGTACAAAATTACAGCTGACTGCTTGTCGGTATTTTATAATTTTATATATATGTATGTATATTGTTACAGACGATATAAATGGGTATTTCTGATTCTATAGAAGTTGAAACTAGCCCGTGCCTATTAGTGTAGCGCACGCAACGACTTAATGACTTCTTTAATATATGACTTAGATACAATATCAAAGGAACAATTGCCTCTATAAAAAATGCACCAACTATATATGTATATATTTATAAATGTAGATATCACGTCAACTTGTTAATTCAATATTTACCATTTCCAGTCGAAACATAACGACTTGGTGCAAATTTTACTGCGGAAAAATATTAACACTCCTTAGACTCAACTGGATCATTGATATCGCTTTATCACAAAATGTTTTCTTACTGTGTATCTGTACGTCTATATATATTTACTTATATATACACGTACGTATTGGTAATGAATAATAGCAATTCCTTTTTCAATAAGATAAAACATATACTTTTACAAGTGTTTTTTTTTTTTTCTTTGCGATGATACAATGCATAAAATCGTTAACAAGCAATAGCTTTAAATTAAAAAATAAATCTACAAATTATTTATAAAGAGCCATTATTTTCTTCATAATTTACAATGTTTTTTTTTTTTAAGTTTTTCGTTTTATTTTTTAATGCAGATTTACATTTATATAATATAAGAATGGGGGGAGGGGCAAATATTTAATATGCTCAGTCACTGTTTGCATTTCTAAATTCTAAAAACCGCACATACAGTTAAGTATAAGCATTTAGCTCTTTACCTATCCACTCCGAGTATTAGTGCCTAATACAAATATAAAGAAAAGAGCATCATTCATTCGAACAAATATGTACAATTTAAATTATAAACATTTTTTCTTTTTTTTATTTCAGCAATACAATTTCATTTTATTTTACATAGAAAATGCAAACATTTTTCAATTTCAAATAAAAGTTCTAAAAATTTCATACAGAATCTTCAGGTCTGGTAAATACAAACAAAAATTAAAACATCAATTTTCAAAAAGAAAAAAAAAACATCATATAAGGTCCGATTGAAAATTTCAAACATAACACATCAATTTAAAAGTAAATAAGTACAATTTACATACATTATAAATACATCCAGATGTAAGAACTATTTAAGCTCCGAACATTTGTAAACTTAAAAACAATTTTAAAAAACAAACAAAAGAACCAACTTTGGAAAGTCTAGGCCCAAAGAAAAGTGGTGTTTTGCACTGCAATTATTTTTTTTTTTTAATATATACAAATTTTCATTTATCACAAGAATTTAATCATAAGGAACGTTTTAAAAAAAAAAAAAGAAAAGTAAAATTAAATGAAAATGAAAGCAAAACTACAAAATACAAAAACTCCATGCGACACCACAATTATTTTGCATGCAAACCACCTCAGAATAAACACTGAAACGATTATAAATGTACATAATATTCATAAGGCTCCACCGACGTGGATTGTCCGTCTTGTGATAAATGAAGCGATAAAATTTAAAAACATCTTTGAAACAAAAAAAATTATGAAAAACCTAAATAAAAATTAACGATTTATTGGATACTTACAAATTACTATTTATAATATATATATATATTTATATTTATACTAAAAAGTTTTTTTATTAGATACACAAAAATACTATTTGAGAAATGAAGATCGCGCGGTCTTATAATAATTATACATAATATATATATAATAGACTCTTTCGAGAGCGCTTGTTCGTAAAATATAAGTCCCTGGAAGTGACACTGTGCGTCCGACTGATCACTTTGACAGGCGACGGTGTGAGGCGAGCCGGCGCGGGCGTTCATGAGGTAGTTGATGCGATGATGGTGCGGGGCGCGCCACATGTTATCTCCTGTCCTTGTAGAGGAGGTAAGTGTTCATCGCGTGGGGCAGGTTGAGGTCTGAGATCCTCTCTTCGAGCTGCTGCTTCCCGACTCGTTGCCTAATCACCCTCCTGCACAGGTCCATCAGGGGCAGGGGCTCGGCTGTAATAAACATAATAATAATTATAGAAACCATTAAAACAAGTAAAACTATTACTACTTAATAATAAGATTACTATCTGATATAGTAACAATATGTGAACTGGTAATTAACTCTCTCATCCTTTTGGGATTCAAAACTATTTTTTCCACTTTCAATCTCCCATTAATAAATAGGAGTTTAAAACTTACATGTACTTCTACATGCTTTGGATGCAGATAATGAACTTAACCTTTAAGCTTAGTTTTCTTTTTACAATTATAAATGAGAAATTGCATCTTGTTTTTCTTCTTAGATTGTGAGCTCTTAGAAAAAAATAATTAATTTTTTTTTTCATATTTCTAACTTAAAATTTGAATATCGATTTTTTTTTTAAATCTACCTACTATACTAGCTAATGAATAGAGAATAATAATAATAATGAAGAGAGCATGGGTATAATATAATATAGAATTCAGTTCTTTGTAAATAACCAAGTTTGTGAAAAGACAAAAGTTTATAATTCTACACAAAAAGATCAAGGAGGTGTTTACCGAATTAAGGACCTTATTTTTAGAAAAATTTAATCCTTCGAATAAGAAACATTTTAGCAAATTAATTAGGTATTTTTAATTATAGATTCTTGTGATAAATTGTTTAATTAAGTTTATGGATTGTTATATGATAATATACAATTAAATAATTAATAATAATGTTCTCATTATGAAACATTATTATCTTACCAGGCACTGTGTGTGCTTCCTTTTTTTATTTAGTTAAGTATTTGTAATAAAATATGAAAATATGTTTTTAAATAGGAAATCATTTATAAATATATTATAAATTTAAAAAAATGTCTCGTCTGAAACCTCAGCCATGTTTTTGAGAGAAAAAAAAATATTAAAAAAATTATAATCCGGTTCTGTTTCTGAATATGCCAGTAAGTTTTACGTTCAAATTCATTAAATGTGAAAGTTGTCGAAGGATTTCTTCAAAAGTTATTTCAAAAATCAGAAATGAGTTGGGTCCTTAAAACACCCCATGGTACTAGGAGGGTTAAAAAAATCAGTTAAAAAATAGATTATTTTTCTTTCATTGCAGATTTAATAGTAAATTTGAATTTTTTCTCTAATCTAAGTTAAATTAGGTAAACAATATTTCACTGAATTCAGCATTACAATTTTTTTTTTCAATAAAATTTATAAATTAGTAAAATTAGTGTATATATCAGTATTTGTTTTTTGAAAATAAACACAACAGCACAAACAGTCCTTACAGTAATATTATTACAGAAACATCTTTAGAGAAATAGAGACTGAAATGGTTAATTTCGGAATACAAGTCCCCTAGAATAATAACAAACTGCAAAGTACAATTTGTTTTTTCTTTCAAATAAAACCTCTGATGTGAAATCTCTTAGATTTAATTTATTCAGTTTGGCAAGAGTGTCTTGTATTTAAAAAAAAAAATCAAATGAAAAATTGAACTTACGATCTAGGCCTCCAATGTACTTCATTGTGATCTCACAGTGGCCCCAAACGGCACTTACTATCGGGTACAACTTCCTCCCTTTCAGCCCTCGGAAAGCTACACCTAAATATTGCCCGTCGACAACAAATGACAGCGTGCCTTCATCCATGTCCAATACAACTGAAAATGTACAAAAAATATTGTTAATCTCAATCGAGTATTATTTATTGATTTATTGCAATAATTATCAAAATCAAAGTAAAATGTATTGACTTAATACATTGAAATAAAAAAAATACATATTTTAGATACAAATTAAAAATTATAAATTAAATTACCTAAAAATTTGTCTGGTACGATGAATGTTTCATCGGGCTTGAGAATAGCTGGGTATATAACTCCTGCATTATTTTTTGAGTCGTGATAGAGTTTATTCCGACCCAGATCCCAGCCCCAAGACTGATCATTACTTCCAACAAGGCTCTGTTAAAAAATAAATAAATTTAAAAAACTCAGGCGAATATAATTATTTATAATAGACTCAACTCATCATAATTATCAATTCAAATTTTTATAAAATAATTAATTTAACATAATCTGTCTCTATGTAAAATCTAATAAACATTTTGAAGGTGGGTCATTATGGGAATTAATTCATTCAAAATGAAGGCCGTTTCATTGTCAAAATAGATAACAATAAACAATAGAAGTTGAAGTTTCCTGTTTCTACATTGTTAACTCTTATTTTACTTCAAGGTTTGCCACAATTAAACGATGAAATTTTCTCAATATTCAACATGAAACAATAAGAGAAACAAATTAACATTTGTTTTATGCCAATCTTCAAATCCTATTGTAAATTGTACAGAATATGCTTATAATATTTTAAAAGGTTTTCACATAGTTAGAAGTTTCACATAATTACAAATGGTTAATATATAAGAGCAAAAACTCAACTTGAGACATAAAATAATTGTCAGGATATAATTAAATGGAAGATTCCACTCACGAAGCCTAGAGTCTCTGAAATATCGGTAAACAACTAACCAGTAGATTTTTTTCTCCAATTCAGGCATCCTCAAGACAGGAAAATTAAGATCTCATATATACAGATAAATTGGACAGCACATCTCACACCAACAGTCCAAGGCTATATATGTATACAGTATGAGTATAGACGTCTTGGAGTCTGTTGATATGAGATGTGCTGCATTTTGTCCACATATATGAGGTCTTATTTTTTTGTCCCGATGATGCCTGAATTGGCAAAATGTCGACTGATTAATTGTTTACCGCTATTTCAGGATTCTACGCTTCGTGTTTGGAATGTTCCATTTATATTTGTATCACTCATTCCCAATTGGACTATATCGAACCCCAGGGGGTCAAATCCGACTTGCAAGCGGTCTGTGTCAGCAAAGCTTAGTACGTTAGAGCAGTCAGGATTTTTGTAATTTGTTACAAAATGACTAGAAATCTCCAAGATGAGTAATGTAATAAATAAATTAATGAAGACTATACTTGTTAGTATAACATTGAAAAGGGTTCAGTAATGACAATTACCTGGTAGCCAACGCTGTGAAGAGGAGCATCCTGGGTGGCGACTCCGACGACTGCGTGGGTTCCCCTCTGCCTCGTCGACCAGTGGACCTCCCAGACATGGAGTCCTTTACTCAGACCGACCTTACCTCTGATGCAGTCGGTGCTCTGTGCTACGGGGTGGCGGTGGAAAGTCAACTTATCATCATCCTGAAATTTAAAAAGAATAATAAATAAAGAACTAATAAGAAATACATAAAATATAACATATATTATGTGAAACTTTCCTTATTTTGAAATTATTGAAGAGATATAAAACAGCTAATTTCCTAACTACCTAATCCGCCATTCAAATCTCATTATGTTCATTCCTTATCAGATAAATGCAGTATTTAATCATACCTTTAATTCCCATGTTATATCTCTTTGGAACAACCTTCTAATGCATGCCTGATAATGATAAATGAATTAGGTAACCCATTGGTACTTCAAGCAATTTGGGTATTTTGTGACTAACCTTTTGACTAAATGGAGGTACCAAAGAAACTTTTCGCGGGCTTTTAGTTAAAAATGTTAAGTCTTAGGGATTTGCCCAAGCAATAGATTCTATTCAAAATGAGAAGTGTCCTTTAGAGGATGATATTTTATATACCTTGTAAGGAGATAAGTAATTCGGCTCAGCCCACTCATTGTTTAGAAGAGATATATTAAAATGAAATGTACTTATTGATATGATCACATTAATGAAACACTTGGACATAAAACATGGCAAATAACAAAACGAAAACATTTTATTGTTATTTTGGTTTGTTATCTATAATGTTTTACCTTCGACCAGCAGTTACCATAACTTAATACCAACATTATTCATTAAAAAAAAAAAAATTAACTACAGATTTTAATAACCTATGAAATCAAGAATATGGTATTGCCAAAAATTAAATTTTAAAAAAGATGTAAGATAGCATGTTTTAGGACCTCGTGCCTCAAATATTCTAGCTATTGGTACAATTCAAATGGAATTTAACTTTCTTTTGTTTTTGAGAGTCCAATACTTCTATAAACAACTTGTTAAGATATTAAGAAATAAAATTTTATTGGCTATCATAAATATTAAGTATATATTTTAATAAATAGAGATAATTAGGGATTGATAAATTATTTGCCACTTCTATAAATTTGTTTTATTGAAAACTAGTTTCGAATGTTATACATTCATCCTCAGTTCTAAAAACACACAAAAAATTCAAAAATAAGCAATTCAAAATATAGTTAATATCCTCTATATTCAAATAGAGATAATATCGACGTCGTTTTTTGAAAAAGGTTTAAACGTCAAAAATTCGAAATTTAGGTTTCAATTGATTATGGGACTTAAACAGCATCTATCGATTCCCGCTCACGATATATCGAGAAAAAGAAAATTGTAAATGGTCTAAAAATCGAATATTGATGACGTAAGCACCAAATACGAACGACTCTGAGTCCTCATTCTGGCTTTAACTAGTGCTAGAAGCTTTAAAAATATATTGTAATTATAAAGGTTTTGGCAGGTAAATTAACTCCTACTGTATACGATAAAAAATGAAATTAAAAAAAAAAAAATGTTATTTCTATTTTTTATAAAAATCGTTCTATGCGTTTTCTGTAAAGTTTGCTAAATGGCGCTTACGCCTTTTTCAAATAACGACGTCGATATAATAAAGAAAATTTTTATATAAAACAGCTGCTATCAAAAATACCTTGGCAATCCCCGACATGGATCAGGAACGCCGACAAAAGAGACCCACCAAGAGATAATAATTGGCCAAAGAGCTAAGAGGAAATAAAGCAAAAGGAGAAAAGACAGCAAGGCCAGGCGCGAGTTCACTGATCATAACCTTCACTCGGCAACACTTTCCTCAAGGTTTTGCTCTCAGTCCGCTCTTGCACACTGTGCAGGTTTAATCGCTTCGAACTGCGCTAGTTTGAATTGCACCGCCATGATTACATTTAACCGTAATAGAAATTAATTAAACAATATCTGAAAACAGACGAAGAGACTGCACGACAATTTGGGAAAACTTAAGAGATATTTTATTTGAATAAATTTCCGATACAGAAAACACTGGCTGAACAATCTGTCAAATGTCCGTTAAAAGTAAGGCGTTTAAAAAATATTAAAGTCTTTAATTATTCCATTATATCAACACTGTCCAGAAATAATCAAGGAGGCGCTGCTACAGCGTCATGTTATTTTTAAAGAAATTAAAAAATATTCAACCATCAAAATTGACTGAGGAGACATTTATGAAATATAATTTATATTAAAGAAAGCCAGAGAAACAAAAAAAAAAAAAATAGAGACCGTACATCACTCCAAGACAATGCAACACATACTGAATGAAAAGGGAGATAACATTAAGACAGCTCAGAATAGTTATATCCAAACAGCTGATCTATAAACATTGAAAATACGAACACCACACAACTAAAAATATTATGAAAGGCCATCTAAAATTCTAACTAAAATTCTTAGTACTTAAGTATTAAAAAAAACAATTACTCACCGGCATTACTGGAAAAACCCTGACTCTTTAACCGTTTACCCATAAACATGCTACCTACCTTTCGTCCATTGTTAGTACAATGCAAGAAGAAACCAGTACAAACTTTTCTGTTTGATATAATCCCTTTAAACCTTGGTGAGTACCAACATGTATTTGATTTCTTGTCTTAATTAAATTCATAATTCATAAATGTTTTATAATACTGATTTATATTAATCTAATTTAATATGTATAATACCAAACTGTATTTTGAATTGCTTATTTTTGAATTTTTTGTGTGTTTTTAGAACTGAGATTGAATGTATAACACTTGAAACTAGTTTGCAATAAAACAAATTTACAGAAGTAGCAAATAATTTATCAATCCCTAACTTAAGTATTATCTCGTCAAGCATATGCTCTATTTTTATGAGTTATAACCAGACAGATATTTATGCGAATTTGTATAGCACATACAAAAAGCCTTTTCATTGATATTATTAGTGGTTTATTGAAAGCATTACTACTTTAATTAGATGAAAACTGTCGGCTTCCATTTTATCAATAGATGAACAAACTCCAAACGGATCCTTTTCAGATCAGGTCGGGGTCTTACCGTAATTTAAATTTAGTTCTTTATGTGATGGAAGTACAAATTTTTCCAAAAGTTCGCCAAATTATTCGTAGACTTGTTTTAACGTAAATACAACAACAATACACAAAACACAGAACTTATAAGAAAATTTATAGGTTATAACCTACAAAAATAGAACATATTCTTGATGGGATAATACATAAATACAATAAGAAAGTTCTATGGTGGTTTTTATATGTTTTTTTTTTTTCTAGTACAAAAAACTATGTTACTCATGGTGTAGTAAAAGAAAATAATAACTGTTAAAACTCACTTTGACAAATATGTTAAGCGACCTATCATCCGGATTCCATCCGTGTTTGATTTGTGCTTCCCTGGAAGCGGGGGGCATATCCAGAAGGATGTCCAGTCGTGCTGGTCTCTGGAAGTCCTGGGCCAGTTCTCGTGGGATGACAGGCTTGTAGGGTGCCGAACTCTCTCTGTTCACGCTCTTCACACCATCTGCAAAGCGAAAAAAGAGGATAACATAAATAAGAAATGCAATAAACAGAATAAATAATACACTTATGAAGAATAATTACTTATATTAATATGGAAAAAAAAAACCGATTGTGGCTCATGAACTACACGCCAGCTCCATTTAAAAGACTATAAATAACAAGGAATATTCTTGAATTAAAAAATATTTATTGTTTTTTTCTGAAACTGTTTCATTATAACGGAGTCCGATCATTTATAAATTCGGCGTTTGAATCCGCGCTTTGGCACGGAACGGCGAACTGAATTATGGGTAGGGCCTGCCCAAGACATCTCACCACGACAAATGACCACCGAATTGGACGAATAATTTCCACGATACTATTCGAAATCCGGTTAATGGCCATCGGGGAAGTTTGGGACGGGAGCCAGATATTTGAATAATAGTGACAAACTGTCGGGCGGAAATTTATCATGGTGTGTGTGGGACATGGGCCAAAGGTCACCGGATCTGGGGCGGTCTCTCTTCTCTTACAATACATATATATATATATATATATATATATATATATATATATATATATATATATATATATATATACATATTACGCCCCCAGGGGCATAGCCTGTATATATTACATTATATTATGTTATATATTACATATCGCCCGAGGCCTGAGGCGAGGGTTGGACAAGCAAGCTGCCAACGGCCTAAGCTACTGGTATCGGAACTGCCAAGAATTATTTTACAGTTATTCAAGAGTGAATGTAAGAAATGTACGCGCAGTTTACGACTTTCGAATTTTGATTTCTACATAAAGGCAGAAATAAGAACTCCATAACAGTATATGTTAAAATCTAAACATTTCCTCGCTTAAAAACGAATACGTTTTCCTCCATTAATTTTTTTAAATTTCCCCTTCCAAAAAAAAAAAACATTGATTTTGGGGCTCAAAATTGTAGCACATCCAAGCCAATCTAATATCTACCCTTCCTCACAAATTAAAAACAGCAAAACTACCCACAATGCCTTGCATTACTTAAACCCATCCCTTAATCACGAATTTGATATTAACATAATCTCATTATTATTTTTTCTATTATTATTAAAATATTCTAACACAGAAAAAAAAATCGGTTACACAACAATTCTATGGCCACAGGAAAAATGGTCCTCCTGAATTATGTGCATTGCGATTATCTCCCAAACATTCTGCAAACATTTGAAGAAGTTGGTAGCCCGCTCTAAAAGTTTCGGAGGAATACAAACTAAGCTGTGAGTTACCTACCAATTTCTTCACAGTTTGATCACAATACACCATTAATCGACTTACCAACTTATTCCTTGTGACCATAAAATTATAAATGGGTTAATTTTGTAAGATTCCAAAATATAAGCGCTAAGCCTCTTAAATCATAGTAAATCAGGCATAATAAAAAAAATGTGAAAAATAGTTAAATCATATGGAAAATATGCGTTGTCTTTATAATTTTTAAAATAATTATAATTTTCTTCTCTTTTTGAAGTTTTAACCCTCATTATTTACATGATAAAAAACTTATCAATTTCCTAAAATAGATAAAATATAGTAAGATAATATAAACTCATGCCACATGGAATATAAATTCCAGTCGGCCTCGTTCGCTGATGACCGTTGTAGAAGTGATTATAAATACAAATATATAAATAAATAAGGATTATATGTAAAATTATTCTGCGTTTTATTCCATTGATAAACAATATTTATTAAAGCTTTTACGTTTCGATTACTAAAGGTTTGACTTTTACAACGCTATTCATAGCTATTTTTTAAGTTCCATATTCATTCAACTTGAAAAATCATACAGACAGTAACATAACCCATTTAGGCTAGGAGATTAGAGATGGTTATCAGCAGTTTATTTTATTTTAGTTATTGTTAACCATTGAGCAATATTGCATAAAATGCAGCCAGGGACGCTGCTACAAAAAATAAAATGGGAAGGAGAACAAAATTTAATTTTCCCCATCTATTTTGGCTTTAAACTTTTCACTTACTTGATGCTAATGTTGAGACATGACATCAATAATTTTATTTTTTTTTATTCAAACACAATTTTGTATCGATAAAATCGATATTTCTTAAGCCAGACGGTATTGGCATTGGTTTTAAATTTTAGTAATTCTTTCAGTAAAATACTTTACTACCATTTTCGCAGTTTGAAATAGGTTTGTTCATAAATCTTAAATTTACCAACTTCTTGAGTTTTCGAATTTTTGGTTGGGGGGAGTAACACCTCTTCTCCTAATTTTCCCTTTCATGGCGACGTCCCAGAATATATAAAATGCTATTATTTACAAAGCTGTATTAGGTTCGCTAAACAATACTCGGTCTCCAACATATTTCACCATGACGTATCGAAGGCTTATCGAAATCGACCTCATGACTTCTTTCGTGAGCGGCTTCTATTTCTTCTTCTTGTGCTCAAAGGGATAATTCTAGCGAGTGAAAGGCACTCCACACTCTTATCGGGGGAGACGTTTCTTCTGCCCATCGAGGACGATATATTTCTCAAGAGATCCTCCGAATTGGTAAGAGGGCGAAGCGAAAGTTGGAAAGCACTACCGCTCTGATATATTTTTTTTTTTTTTTTTTGTGAGCTCTGATGTTGAACCTTCGCTGGAAGGGAGAAGGGACTCTCATTGAGCAAACGGTGAATGCTCGTAACTGAACGCCGGAGTGAAAGTGACGAAAGGACTCAGTTTGAGGGACGAGATAGCTTTCGAAATAACTGACAAAATAATAATGGATAGCCACCTCTATATTTACACATATTCATTTAGATGTATTAATAACCTCGGATTCACGATAAAGAACTATTTCAAAAGTGGAAAAGGTTAGTTAAAGTACGATCCTAAACCAATGCCTCTTACATCGTGATATGCCGGCATAATTTGTTCGCTTTTGCGATCTAAGTTCGTTCTAATAGTGATTGGTTATGAGATCTTATCTCTGAAGTTAATAGTGCCATTATTGTAATGAGGCGGAAATTTTTAAAAATGTCTTTATAATTTGCCCTTAATTGTTATGCAAGATAATGTGATAAAAATGATTCTGGTAATTAAAATGTAAAAAGAGACTTATATTCTAACCTAAATACTGACCCGAAAAAATGTATAAGAAAGGAAAAAAATCATATATTTTTAATGAGTAATGGGGAATATCACTGTAGTAAAGAGTAATGGGGAATATCACGGTAATATAGAATTCAGACCCTTTTTTTTTTTATCGCACTGATAACAGTTATTGCGCAGTATTGCGATTGCTACAATATTTTCACAAAAATTCTTCACAGTCATAAACATCTCTTGTAATAACAATTATTAAAAAATATTATTACAATCTCGAAAATAATCTAAATCCTTCAATAATCATTTAATTGAAGCATGGGGAAATGAAATAATCTAGGCAACAAACGTGTAAACATGGCGTGAAATATGGATCCGTGGGGCCGTTTTACCGCACGAAAGTATCGATTAAATTATACATTTAGCGCCGAATGAGTCATTCCTGAGAGAAAACCCGCAATGAATCACGCCTTGAAAAAACACTTCGCCATAGAGCACTCTCTCTACACGGTGAGGAAAAGAAGGGAGGGGAGAAAAAAAGTTGGCCAAAGAGGTAAGAAAAGAAAAAGAGAGAAAAATAAACAAAAAGAAGTGGACAGGGGAAGGCAGCTCTTTGTTCTAAGCTGGCTCGCCTCCTTCCACGGCCTTCTACATCACTCCATCGCTCTATACAACTCCTTTTTTCTCTACCCAACATAGCAAGTGTTTATTAATACTAAGCGTTTAATTTAATCGAGCATTTAATAATATTCTAACAGTGAAAGTATGCAAGTAAAACAAGATATACTTCAATAACATAAAGCTTAATTAATTTTATTTTGTATATTACTGTTGTATTACTACATCTCTGATGTACAACTATTATATCAGTCAATATAGCTTTCATCATTAACTTATTTATTATTTCTATTTTTCAACGTTCTTATATCTTTCTATATTTCATATTTAGATATGTTTATATATATATATATATATATATATATATATATATATATATATATATATATATATATATATATATATATCTTTTTTATATCCTAACATTACTCTTAATTGGTATTTTTATTTTTAGCCCTTATGAAGACATACAATGTGGGTCGAAACGTCGGCACATTTGGTTTTATTCTTGATCGCCACACCTTGACCATCTCCTTAAATTTCCTTAAATTATTTATAAGTAATTTAATAACATTTTCACTAAAAGAAAATAGCAATAAAAAACCAAATAAGGACGAAATTAGAAAAGAATTGGATTTATTTACATCATAATAGCTTCCTAAATAATTCTATTTTTTTTAATTAGTAAAAATAAATCTATAAAACGTCATTGTACTTTGTAAGTCCGAAATAATGAAAGAAAAACTAAAAAAAAAAAAATTTATTCTTAGAATTAATTTACCATTAATATGTAAATGCCACTTGTAAGCGAATATGTTGTTATAAGTACAGACTGGATTTTCAGGCAGTAACAACCCTCAATTAAATGCAATCAGATAATTAATTATTTGTAGTAAAATTTTGATGTATTACCAAACAAAAAAATAATAAAATCAATTAAATAAAAAATTTTTTTTCTATAATTATTTCACTATAAATAATAATAAATCTTCAGTTAATTCTTTGTTAATATAAATGTATTTGGGTTTGATTAAAGTGCTCCAATGTGGGCGTAAACTATGGAAATAAATAAATAAATAATAAATAGGTAACCGACTTTTGTGTGTTAATGAAACAAGTACAATTATTTACTGATTCATACAAATAAATCTGTAAAACATTATTCTTAGCCTAAAACGTTTTTGCAGAAAGAAAAAAAAAGAAGTGAAAAATTAAAATTTTACATTTAAATTTCAGTTAAATAAAAGCATACTGTTAATAAGCGGCACATATTTAATAAATAATTTCATTTTATTATGCAATATTACTGAAATCAACTTGGGTTTAGGCCAACTCAATTCTTCGAAAAATATATGTTTCCATTTCCTTGAGTTCGAGGAAATCTCTTTGGCTGCCTCATTACACGCCTACTTGGACTGACTCATTCAAGATTGCCAATTGCGTTCTACAACTTGGCATCCAGAGAACGAATGCCGGTCCAGTCTTTGCGCAAATCAAACACGTCAAAGAGTGATGTAATGGCGTATTATTTCCTCCCACGTTCTAGGCATCGTTAAGTTTATACTTTTAAATGCATTCCGTGCGGTTAAAAACACTTGGAAATTTCAAATAAAATATTAAATTTAATATACAATGTTCCAAGTATAGACAAGGTAAGCCGGGATCGGAGTCATTATAGGCGTACTGTTTGAAGAGATATCCAACCTTCTACACTTAACTCCACCAGCTCCAGAGGTGATTTCCTTAAAGACCCGACCACTTCCTGACAAAGGTTCCCGTGGGAGCTGGTACCTCTGTTCCAGGAATGGCTCTGGAAGATACGTCCCAAAGAAGGTGGGTGACTCACTCCGATTTGGCCGTGAACCGTGATATACCACTGCGATAAAACTAATCAGTTCTATGTCGCGGCATTATATGCATCTCAAATTATAGGTTATATAGAGTTGCCGAATTCTCGATTTTTATTTGTATATAGATAATAGAGAATCGAAATTATAAATCTAATAATTAGGACACCTCGAAGAGAGAGAGAGAGAGAAAAAAAAACACATATAAATTAAATTAAATAAAAATTAAAAGAGCAAAAACTCAAAAAAAAAAATGTGACAATTACTGATAAGATATTAACGGAAGATTCCGTTATACATTACAGAAGAATTTATATTTCATACTGAAGATTGGCCAGGAGGTCCTGCGCCATATACAAAATTAAATAATATATTTATAAAACACGGACAAATACAATTTACATGGTAGAGCCAAACACCTAACTGTCTGATCGCTGGGTCCCAACTATAAAAAAAAAAAAAAAATTGAACTAGGTTCTGAACAATTATACACTGAATACATGAGTTTTTAAAGTAACGCTTAAACGATATAAAATACTGCCGTTTTGCTTCAAAATTGTCAAATCATTCAGAGAGAGGGTCAACGGACCCCCCTTCAGCTAAAGAGGTACTCTATAGACCCACTTACGGGACTCGTTTCCCCCCATTACCAGTACCAGTACCCTCAAAACTCCCCCTACTAGCCACAATATCGTTTCGTCCAGAGCTCTGCAAGATCTATATCCGCCACTAATAATACATCTCATACCGACAGTCTTCCTTCCCAAGGAGTATGACAGTTGATATAATTTAGTTAAAGTTAAATTTCATTGCAGAAAACTTTACTTTGTATATTATTGAAATTTTATACGATTTAATGGATTCATAGATCGATATATCTGAGGAATTTATGGTCGACATTTTATATTTATTATTATCTATTTCGTTTACTACACTGTTTACTGGTGCAAGTGTAAGGATTGATCAAGTAAGCTGTGCTAGTAACTGAAAGTAGAACAGTAGTTCTTTATGGTGCCTAACAAACCGGATAATGAGTTCTGTAATATTTGAATATAGATATCATTTTATTAAAAGTCAAAATAATCCACAAGAGATTTAAGAGATGTGATGAGAAAAGTATTTTTCAATAGCGAGGTTATGTAATGAAAGAAGGGAAGCAGGAGGCATATGGTGGCAGCAGCTGTCCAACCTTGTGCTCTTCAGAAGAAGCAGTCCTTGGGAGGGTCTTTGCCCTGGACTCAGCTCCTGAAGAACAACTGCTTTGTCTCCTATATCCTTTATCTTCAACAGGATAATGCAACCGTCACAAGTATGGCGTATCGGAAAATTTGTGATTCGTGGAACGGAGAACATCGGGTTTAAATTATGGATGCAGAAGTAAGACGGCTAATTTCTAAATTAAATTGTTCTTATTTTGTATCCTTAATTAGTGACGTCAGATATTCAGCTACGTATTGGTTTATTATTTTCAATAATAGACCTTTGTAATCAACCAAGAATTTTTTTTTTTTTAACCCCCTCAAAATTTGAGGTTTTACGTTTCAAGATACGTAAAATCCAAATATCGAATAAAAAAAAAAAATCCGTCCGTCCGCGTTATTTCTACGAGACTACAGGACCGATTTGCTTGAGATTCGGCAACAAGGCCACACCTCACATTACCATCCGTCAGTTTGTTTCAAAATGGCGGCCGATTAGAGATTTTATAAGCCCATAACTCGGTCATTTATAAAGATAGAGGGGAAATGTAAGGTGTTTTGAAATCAGCATAACAAGGAATTAAAAAAAAAAATCTATGTAAATGTTTTTCTTTTACTATTTTCAATAATAGACCTTTATAATAGACCAAGAAAAAAAAATTAATTCCATGTTATGCTGATTCCAAAGCACTTTACATTTACCCTCTATTTGGCATTGCGAATGGAATAAAAAAAAAACCACACACGTTAAAATACAATATAACCCCAAAATAGAAAAAAATTGCAGATAAGCCACTTTGGCATTGCACTTACGATATAATATAATATAATATCGACAAACAATCTCTCCAAAACAGCCATATTGTTCATTAAGGAATGCTTCCGGAACAGCTGTTCCAATGAATCATATACGGCGACTAACTAAAACGGTGAGTCATTTCCCGTCTGCGTTCACCAAGTTTAATAATAAAAAAAAAAAACAAGTTTATTGTTATTTACCTGTGCCAGAACCAAATTTACGATTCGTTATTGACAAAATTGTGAAGTGTAAATTTAGCCCAGGCACAATCGTAAATAGCAACAAATTTCCATCTTAAAAAAAAAAATGATCACTTTTACCTACAAACCGACGATATATTAGTCAAAATAATAGACACGATGTAAAAAATAAAATTAATAAACATAAGAAATCGTTGAAGTGAAAGCTTGAGACAATTATAGAGCACTCGAGTTGACTTGAACTCCTTAGAGATGCATGCTATGGGAACAACTTATTCCTGAACTGTACTAAAGATTCCAGCTGAATAGACACAGCTAATCGAAAATAATATCGATTGTATAAAATCGAAATATAAGTTGTAATGTATAAATAGGAACATACTAAATGGACCCTAACTTGATTTATTAAATATAATATAATATAAGTGACCCCGTCTAAAACTGATAATATTATATTTTCCTTTTAAAAAAATAAGAAGAAACTACCCAATAAATTTCAAGTCGAGGATACGTATAAGAAAATGTCAAGAAACTTGATCTATCTGGGTAATAAACTAGATAGGCATCTAAAATTTAATGCTCATTGCATTTTAAAATTATCAAACGTTAAAAAAAAAAAAAAATTAAAATTTAGAAAAAAACCTGCTAGTAACCACAAATCTGTCTCATATTAAAAATTCTTATCTAATAAATTATTATTTAAAAAAAAAATGGCCAAAAAAATCATGAATTATCTAATTTACCCAAGGTAGATTAATTCATTAACAGAAGAATGATAAAATGATTCATTAAAATTTCTACCAAACCCACAATTTAATTGCCTGTGCGATGGCAAAATAAAGTTATAAAATAGATATAATATTAGACTAAGAAATGCTTCAAGATAGAAGCGAGTCCCAACTCCATGGTTGACAGATATAAAAAAAAAAAGAAAATTAATTAAAATAAAATAATAAAATAGACATTATGACATTATTATACAAATCTAATTTAAAATTGGTGTTATGAAAATAAATAAATATAAGTTTATTTATAAATTTCAAACGAAATTAATATATCTAAGAAATTAAATTAAAGTTACAATTGAAAACGTAGACCATAACACATATCTGAAGTGCAGTTACTCTATATAAAAAATGAATCGAAGCTATTTAGTAAATTATTAAAAAATTGCAAATTTTTCGCAGTTATTGTAAAAGAACACAAAGTAAAAAAATTCATTATACTCGATAATTTAAGCAGTTATATAATTAATGATGTGCTAATGAATTCCGAAATAACTACATAATAACTATATTAAATAAAAGTTTTTTTTAAGATCCTAAGAAGAAAAAAAATATTAAACTAAATATATAAACCTGTTTGGAGAGTCCCGAGAATTCCCATCACTGCCTGCCTATATATGAATACACAACATATTAATCAAATCCCTTCCACCATCTGACCAGTCGAAAAGGATGTAATCAAAACTAAATAACGAAAAGAAAAATAAAAAAAAAATAAAAGAAGCCTGGCAGTGGTAGAACGAGTTGGCAGGCCTGTTTAATCCAGAGGGCTGTGAACTTGACAAACTGGTGCAGTTTGTTCGTTGGGCTCGGTGACGTCACTTCCTACTTTGTTTGATTAAACAGGCCACTGCTGTACACAGCCTTCTATATTGACACAGTCATGTTCACGTTTACACTTTATTTAATACTCTGTTCAATTCAGTTTTCAATTATTTTTCTTTAATTTTATTATGTAATATCAGCTTGCCTTTTTTATTGTTTACAGCTGTATATTAATTTATTAAAATACAAATAAAAATAAAAAATAATTTTTTTTTTTTCTAAGTTTCTATAGGAACAGTAAGAATAGATAAGAGTGCTCCTGGATTAAGAATATGCTTTGTTTCACGATGAGACAATGAAAAAGGCAGGTGTTCTACAGAATGCTTCAGATCACGATTTAAAATCCTCTCTTACCTGCTCCTCCCCCCTCCCTCCACAACACAAGGACAAATTGTCTTCACTACTCATTAGATACAATTTCAAGATTAGGTTTAAAGAAAAAAGATTAAACTCTTGTTAACTCCAATGGTAATTAATTTTAATATTTAATACGTAGTTATTTTGTTTATATCGTCCCTACCATCTCCAATTTTCATATTCGTCACTTAGAAGCGTTGTATTTGAGACCCTGTGGCAAATTCTTGAATTACTAATTCTCGAGGATTGAGGCGTAATGCCTTTTGGAGGTTAGGAATTCAAGACTTTGCAACAATGCGTGTTTCAACTAGCGCGTTTTCAAGTGACGTTATAAAAATCCTATTTTTGAATATTTGACAGTTGGATATGATAGGGACGATATAAACAATGCATTACAGTAAAAATATCTTGTGTTTCCAATCATACGACATTTCTTACCGCAAAGTCGCTAATATCCGATTAAGTTATGCATCTTTATTTTTATTTTATTTTTTTAGTTTAGGTTTGTAGAAAATTTAAATATCTTTCAACTCAACGTATGATGTATAGTTGTCAGGTTAAAAAAAAAAAAAAAAAAAAAAAAAATGTAAACATGTTTCCAATGGGGACATGCACAGAATATTAGAAAAACATCACTATAAAGTTCTATACGCTGTATCTTTGCTAATGCTGGCCCGGTTAAGGTGATTTATTATTTATGTCTTACGATAATGTATAGAATTTTCCATAAAATGTATACTTTTTGAGTTATACACAAATAAAATTTTATTTTCGTAAATTTTCTCAGGAAAGTACTACATAAATGGATATTCAAAGGGCTATAAGCAGAAAACTTTAGACAAGTTTCATAAAAAGGGTTGGAGTTGTTTTCGAAAAAAATAGTATAAAAAGCATAAAATCAGTGATATAAAGTTATACTTCCGTTAAATCGATTTTAGTGAAAAATTTGCTGTAACATACCAGTCGTATACCAACCTTAAATACGTAATTTCATCTTCGTACGACTTTTCGTTTTTGTGTTGGACTGTTCGAATACACGGAGACTATTTTATGAGGCTTGGTTATTTGGACTCAGAAGATCTTAAAACGTGTATTTCCGTTGAAAACGCGGATTGGAAAATTTTTCACGATCGCAATAATTTCCAAGATGCAATAATTAAAAATAATTAGTCATACATTTCAGCTACATACCAAAACAAATCAAACTCCAAAGTCGCTTGACATGTATTATATTTATCCGAGTTATTACCATATGTATTATGTATTATAACCATATGAATATGTATTTATATTTAGAATATAAATATTTTTTACAGTTGTAATAAACTAGATAAGTCGATTAATTACTATCGATATTTTTTAGCCAACTCTAGACCATGGTTCATGAAATAGCCGGCGAATGATTCATGAAAGAATTCTGTGATTCTTGGGAGACCTTCAGGAGCAGGAAACGCCTGAGAATTTTCTCCCCTCGTTTCCGAAGACCAAAACGGGTTTAATACATTTAATTCAATGTTCAAGTAATTAAATCTCCTTTTAAAAAAAGATAAAGCTAAGTCCTTGCACTGGACTATAAGAAATAATGAATTAATATTAAAACAATAAATACTTCTTTTTTTTTTTTCAATATCACATTGCGCAATCAGAATAGGGAAGCCAAAGGTGAAATATAATTCATTTAATGTGTTGTTTAAATTTTGACATGCAGACAGATCAATTTAATTATAATGGCGAACAGATGGTTGAAGGTGAGTGATCGGTGTGTGAAGGTGTTTTTTTGGGGAAGATTTTTTTTTTTTTGGGGGGGAGGGGGAATGAAAATCATTACTCAAAATATAAAACTTATATGAAAATCATATTTATTAAAAGATATCGGAGAATTTTTAGACCCCTTCGCCTTTTGGACTACTCAGTTATGATATAACAAACAAAAAACTCAGAATCAAGTATTGGAGTCCTACACAGACCACCTGGACTCTAATTCTCCCATTCACCGTTTCACATAAACAGATCGTATTGTGCTGCCGAGTTTTTTCTACGGCCGCAAGATGGTGACAGCGCCACTTTCATTTTCGGAAAACGAAACATCTATAGTCTAAAAAAAAACATCCAAGTAGAGATAGTGCATAACCGCAAGACAGTTTAACATATACTTGAAGTGAATTTGCTACATCTCATCTGATTTATGAGATGTTATTTTTTTTCTATCACGACGATGCCTGAATTGGAGAAACGTTGACTGGTTTGTTACTGCTATTGGAGAGACTTGAGGCTTTTGAATATTCCAATAATATCCTAGTAGTCTAGGCTTATTTTCAGAGCTGACGTCTTCTCTCCTTACCTAAGTTAATTAGAATACAAGCCTCGTTACAGCACCAATAGATCGATCCCAAGAATGGTTTTCTATATAGATGCGACCATCTCCTTTTCGACCATTATTGTACGACCCAAGAATAAATTATTAACAAATTAGACTATGACTCTCTTTCCTGAAACATATATAAATATATCATTAATATTTTGATAGCCATTGTTCTCCCCCTGACCGAGAACTGCCCAAGGTCGATCCTCGCTGTTGAATATTAAAGTCCTTCCATGGTTCTGTGATCATCCTCAGGATGACTCTGCCTAATTGGACTTCCTGTCTTTGTCCGCTTCGAGAAAAAGGGCTACCAACCGCGACTTAGCTTCCCTCAGCCGTGAACGATCCGGATATACTTCTTTCGCTATATATGAATATATATATATATATATATCTCGAAGCGGATTCGATTAGGTCGTGGTCGATGCGTGAGGGTCGGAAGCGTGAATAACCAACCAACTCTTGATATGGTTTTCGTTTTAATGTAACTAATGCGTTGGATGTAATCCGTTAACTTTTTTTTATTTTTTATCTTTTATAAACTTCAACAACCGTTAGAAATGCCTACTCTGAGTATAATCATTTCGGTTCCACTCTAAAAAATAAACAACCACGAAATATGTATAGGCAAACAATTTAAGGGAGAACCTTGTGGGCAGAGCAAAGGGCGGGAGGTTATGCAAAAGGAAAGAAACCCCTTCTCCCTCTAATGACGTAGCCAGACGGGAGTTTCAGAGGGTCCGAATCCTCTCTTCCCCCCCGAAATTACAAAATACTTTTATTTATTCTGTAAAAAAAAATAGTGTAAACCTATTTGAATGTTATTTTATAAACAATATTACCTAGACATAAAAAATATTATATAGGGAAAGCCTCATTACATCCCCGATTGGGGTGGAATTCTTTATTCTTGGATGGACTCCCCGAAATGAAATCCTAGCTACGCTACTGTCTCACTCAATTTAAAAAAAAAAAAACTTTTTTATTTGTTTTATATTCTTTCAATCGGATGCACTAATCCGTAAATAAATTGTTATTTCAATGACAAAAGGTTATTGTAAGGCGCATGCGCACTAAAAGGTTCATCTTTATATTGTTTATCTGTACCAGATCGATAAACTAAATTAAGAGAGTATATTAATTTAATTGTATTTATAGAAACTGAACGTATAAGTTATTTAGATAACATTAATTAAAATAATATTAATTGAATACATACAATAACAAAATAAATTAGTAAAAACACGCTCCGAACACATGAATAACTTTAACTGTCGACTACAGCATATATTTTTTTATATATAATAGTCCTAAGGATAGCTTTATTTATTTATTTTAGTTTTCAAAAACTGATCCAGGTCTCCAATTAAGTGGTTATTCGGACGATGAATATGGTGGAAAGAAATTTAATTTTTAGGATTGTAATAAAATACGGTGCGTATATTATTAAATTATTCTCTGTATTACTCTAAGTTACGTAATTATTTTTCTACTTTACTGTAATTATTTTCCTTTGAGATAATCACACTATGAGTTAAAAAACCCATATTTTGCGGAGTTCTATTGTACTAACGTGAGGTTAAGTTTAAATGTACGATCAACTAGGGCTAATCTTGGCCCTTGGGACTTCATGGAGGAATCAGTGTGGCCCTTAGAACTTAGTGGAGGAGTCAATGTGGCCCTTAGATTAAACATTAGGTGACTCCTGCTCTAGAAAGAAGTTAATTAACAGAATGTTAAATAATTCTTGGTAATGCTTCGAAATCCCTGGTTGAGGAACTCTGTTAGAAGAAGAATGGATCTACCCTATTTACATTGAACATCGGTACTTTTGTTTGATAATCCACACGGGAAAGAATATCTGAAAAATCATTTGTTCAGTTTTCAAGTCATTGAATAAATCTACTTGCCTGATTTTAACGCAACTACCGGATACCTCTTCCAGCTCCTTTTCGTCCGTTCAAGATTGAATATTGTACAATATAAAGAGTCCCCGACGACAACAGATACCTTGGAACACCCGACTCCCCTCGGCATAAGTTATATCTTATTGTGCAAGACCCTCCCTTGGGCTCACCCTACCTGGGAAGAGAGGCAACACCTGCCTTCCTCACCATCCAGGTAAGGAACTCCACGACCAGGTAGAGGCCAGACCTACGATTTATGGTGATTGGTTGCCGGCCTCAGCTATAGCGGGGTTAGCCTCAATTTATTAAGGTGGAGGGAGGGGAGGGCGAAGGGGGACCGACGATAGATAATTCCAGCTCCGGGCCATTCTTTTTTTTTTTTTTATATCAGCTCGACTCTCTCGTGATTCGGGGTTCCTAGGTACGACCCTCTTACCTTTACCTGGCTGGGTATCCGACATGGGTATGCCAGAGGCCTATGTTAAAACATTTCACACTAGGAAGAGTCTTAATCTTTCTAAATATAAGAATTTCAAGATAACTCCATTATTATTTGACAATATCCGTCTTATGTCAGTAAGAGAACACTGGACAAGATCTTATAATCATAATAAAAAACTATTACCGTCTTTATATACTTCTAAAGACATGGTTACATAAATATAAAAATCAAACAATAAACAGAAAAGGAATTGGATGAGAGATCCGCGAAACAAAATATTAATCTGAAATAAAGTCAGGAGAAGGCACCAATGGAAGATGCTCTCCATATTATTATTTGTCTTCCTCTGTAATTCAGCACATTCTTTGCTTGTCTTCTTCAACCTGAAGACTGGTGTGGACTATTTAGTCTGGGAGATAAAAGTTTTTGGAGATCTTCGTAGCACAGCAAGAAGTGCCCAAAATTTCTTTTGAGATCGCAATTTTAAAAATATGAAATAACCAATTGATATCGACCTGCTATTTTCAAATCTATCAAAAATAATTTAACAATCCATAAGCCTGCAACTGTCCAAAAAAATCTTATGACGAGGAATACCTTAGACTAATCGAATTTGTGAAAAAGTGTTCTTTGATATAATTGAATGCGTATTTAAAAACAGGTCATTCCTTTCGTTTTCTCAAAGGAAATTGAAATTCTTAAAAGGCTCTTTTAAACAATACAGAGGTAACAGAGGGATGTCCGTCACAGAAGATGACCTTATAAGGCGTTATTTACAATTATTGAGATATAATTTATTATTTATTTATTGTTAGTTATTACAATTGGAGATGTAAATATCCCGATCATTATTGAGGGGTATATAGACATATAGGTTGATCCAATAAAAATCTAGATGACTAAGATTAGTCGATCCAATCCAAATCTTGGTGATTCAGGTTGGTTAATCAAATCCGATGGTTAATCAAGTGGTTAAGATTGGTAAATTCAATCCGAATCTTGATGGTTAAAATTGGTTAAGCCAATCCGAATCTTGAACGTTAGGATTGGTTGATACAATCAAAGACTTGATGGTTTGGATAAGTTGATCCGCCCAAACCTCGATGGTTAAGATTGGTCGATCCAACCCAAACCTTCATGGCTAAGATTGGTTTCTCCAATCCGAACCTTGAAGTTAGGATTGGTAGATCCAATCTAAATCTTGATAGTTAGAGTTGGTTGATCGAACGTATACCTTGATGGTTAGGATTGGTCCATCAAAACGAAATCTTGATGGTTAAGATTGTTTGATCCAACCCAAAACCTAATGTATAGAGTTGGCTGATCGAACCTAGACCTGGATGGTTAGTATTGCTCGATCCAATCCAAATCATGATGGATTGGTTGACCCTACCCAAAACCTAGCCATCAGGGTTTGGGCTGGGTTAACCAATCTTAATCATGCATCTATATACCCCGATGGATAAACGAGATATGTTCATCCCCTGATGGACCTCTTAACAACTAAGACTACAGAATACCCAGACTTTAATACTAACTTGATATCTTCTGGCCCATGTTCATAACCCTGCCGGTGCGGGCTCGTCGGTGCTCGAGGTAGGAGGCCGCCTTGTTCGGCAGCACCGACGACTTGTAGTTGTGGCGCCTCAGCTCTCGCAACTCCAGGCCCGAAGCTGTGATCCTGCTGCGGCTCACTCCACCACTCCCCTTGTACCTGAGGGCAAGACAAGGGTGTCGTCAGTACTCGAGTAAACAAAATTAGTGCATACATTAATTGAAGAAATAACCAGGGCGAGGAATCTTAACGTAAATATCAACTACATATGATGGGTATCGGGGAATACTCTAATAGAAGTACTTGATTTTTAGATGTAAGGTTTTATTGGGAGTCGATGTGGTTTGTACTTCTACAAAGAGAGGATTCATAAGGAATCCCCTATAAATATCAGGAACTCATTTTTAAGATTCAAAACACAGGAAGGGTCAGTCAGTCAAACGGCAATTCCGATAAAGTCTATCAAACAGCAGCAAATGACTAACCAATCATTGCCCCGCAAATCCAATTAGAAAACCAAAAATATTGGAGTTAAGGAGAAGATAATGTATGCATGTCCAATATGCGAAGTTAAATTATTTATTTTTTAATTAAAATTTTCTTTTCTTGTCTTTTTAAAGTTTATATTTTTGAATACACACAACAAAGGAATGTCTCAATGATATAAGATTGAATGACTGAGACTGAATTCGCGGAGGCCAAAGCGGGTTTCTAAAGCGGTCCGCCTATATATACCAGCTCTGTCTATAGATACCAGTTTCCGGTAGTGCAACTCCAAGGGGTCTGTCTCTTGTTACATGCGAAAAATTCATGGTGACTCCATTACTGGAAATGGTTAATACAGCAACAACAATTTAAAAAGAAATCCTATGTTTCTCACATACCAGTTAGTAAACTGACTAGTCAGCGTTTTGCTAATTCAGACATTTTAAGGGGAAAAAAAAGATAAGATGACATAAATGCAGACCAGTGACAGTACATCTCACATCAATATTCTTAAACATAATATTCAGTTTAAAATTACCACCCACTTCCTTGCATGCAGAAGGACATAAACTTTAATATATATATATATATATATATATATATATATATATATATATATATATATATATATATATATATATATATATAAATGAATCACACAATATATTCTGCATAAACAATTGATAATAATAATACAAATAAAAAAAAAAAATGGATTAGAGATCTATGCCATCTTTATATCGTTTTGGAACACCCATGACCCAGTTAGATATCTAGAAGGCTTTGTCGTGAATGGGACTGGATTTTGCCGCAATGGTTAGATTACAACCGAGAGTGAAAGCTCCAATCAAAATGGCTCTTTCAAAACAATCGCTTATAACAATACCTCTCCCTTCCACTCCCCCCCCCCCCCCCTCACCTTTTAGTAGACCAATGTGACGGGAATTTTTAAAAGCCTTTCATAACCCATGCTCTGGAAACTATCAGATATATATCACACGCCGCAATAATGATACGTTACGATATATACATATATATATATATATATATATATATATATATATATATATATATATATATATATATATATATATATATATATATATATAATGTAGTAAAAGTATCAAGTTACATCTGTCAGATGTATCAGAAATGAACAAAAATAAACATTTTTTCGTAAGATAACAAATTGGTAAATTAATAAGAAATTTTAATGAACATATATCAACGTGTAAGGGTACGCGAATTAATAACTGAGCCATTTTTCCTTCAGTGCGCTTTTGGAAATAATAAGTTAGTATAAGATATAGATATCATCTTGATGAATAATCTTTAATAATGATCATAATAATCATATCATAATCATAATAATCTTGATAATGAATAATCATACATTCAACGGGTATGATTTCTTGATAAAGTAATCAAAAGAATTTCAGCTATTACATCTTTAAATAGATATTTACTAATTTACACTTTTAAATGTTAATTAAACGATTCAGGCATCAGCAGTCTAAAAAAGACTTATTACTCAATAGAGATAATTTAATCAATCCAAGATTATTTAACACATACTTTATTATGTAACATATAAACTATGTTATTATAACTGATTAGCTATTTACTGGTTCTTGAGAGGTCTAGAGGTTTTGTTTCAGAATGTACCAATCATATCATAACATTAATTGTAGAGGTACAAAAAAAAATACTTGGAAATTGATGTTCATAATTACAAAAAAAAAAAAAAATACTGCTCTAAAAATATCATCACCGGACTTTTAAACCAATAATAACATCTTGAATATATATATATATATATATATATATATATATATATATATATATATATATATATATATATATATATATATATATATATATATATATATATATATGTATATATATATTTTTTTTTTTTTTTTTTTTTTTTCTAAATAGAAAAATCAAAAACAATTTGCTATAGGAAAAGTGTAAGTTGGCTTTCGGTTGGACTTCGTTTGATGAATGCTGCTAAAACTAATTAAGAAAAGTGATCTACACAGGTTTACAAAATAAATAAAATAAAATAATAATGATAATTCACATTAATCTTACTATGTAAAAACATATTTTCGCCAGTTAATTATTATAGTTATGTTAGTAACCTATAAATTAATTAAAATTAAATAATATTAAGTACTTAGAAAATCTACAAATATAAATACATACACGTTCAGAAGTGGTTCCAAAATTCAAAATTTCTTAATACATCAATACATCAACACAGCTGAGTACGAAATAATCCTAATATTACTCAAATTGCGACGTACGTAAAGATATGTTTTACGACTGAATTCCGGTTCAACGAACCTTTTATATAACGTGTTTTTATCTCGAATTAAATTCCGTCCGTGGGAACACTATTGGCAACATTTCAAATTCCCATTAACATCGGTCCAAAGTAGGGAGTGATGGGCAAACATGTCCACTTACAACAGAAGTATTGTCCGAATTCAAAATGGAAAATATTTCTTAAATTTGTATACATACACAGATATAATATGGACGAAAGCAAAAAAGAGAGAGAGAAAATTAGATAAGAGAAAAATTGAGAAGAAACAGAAATGAAACTGGCGAAGTTTCAACATTCTCATTCAGTCTATGTCGATTCCTCTTGGCTTGAATGTGAAGAGTGAAATCATTCTTTAAGATTAAAAAATTTATTCGGATTTTTTAAAGGCACGATCAGTTTCGGACCCTCACAAAACAGCTAAATACATTAATTATTTTTATAATAGGTATGTACATTTTTAATAACATAAAAATAAATATAGCAAACCTCAATCACAAACCATTAGGGTCATGGGTTCAATAATTGTAGACCGAGAGCACATAGAAAAAATTGTCATTACCTGAAGAAGCATAGCAATTTTTTGAATCCTTATAATATCGACATTAAAAAAATTAAGTCAGTAAGTCGGCTAATGCTACCTGAAAAAATAGCGGTAAAAAAAAACTCGCAATTTTAGGACTATTTTTATTTTTCTCCCTATAGTTCCTAAACGGTGCATTCTATTGAAAAAGCTATGGTATATTGAATTATAAAAAATCAAATTATGCGTCTAATTAGTATTGCAGTATAATAATTTGGTCGAAAAACCATGGTCATAAATGACGATTTTGTAAAAAACAGATCACCGTATATAGGTTTGCAGCTTAGAAATGAGTTCCCTAAGAGAAAAAACTGATTAAAATAAAAGTTATAGAGCATAAACTTATTCGTCCATTGAGTACAACAAATTTTAAATTCGATGAAGCACACTTATCAAAATTGGCAATCTCCAGATCTTCGGCAATTGACATTTTAGCCAAGCTTGGTTTAAATTTATTAAAAAAATGGAGTAAATTTAATTTTCAGGTATGTTGTACGTATTGCTCCTCTTGTAAAAAATCGAAGGCCGATGGAATCTACTTAAGCGCCTTGGTGGGTTGTTAGCGAAGTTAACGCTCATGAATATTGAACCTCAGAGTATTAGTCGGGTGCCTTCCACTATACGTCACGGCCCCTTGCAAATACATTCCTTCCCTTTCATCTGTTCAGGTCAAAATACAGAAAGCTCCTTGCATCTGTGCATGTAAACTTACAGAAAGTAATTGAATAAGAACAGTATTGAATAAAGAAGAGTCTTCATTTTTGTTTGGGTGTTGAAGGCAACCGACTAATACACCAATATTCATTCATGGGCGCCAACTTCACTAACAACTCACCAATGCCTTTAAACAGATATGCAAGTACATTTCCTCCCTTAGGGCGAATAGGGTTGTAAGATATAAGAGTTATTAAGAGTTAGTCGGGATCTTTATTAAATTAAATTTTTATTTATTAATGTAATATAATGTTTTAGTATAATTTATTTATCTTAAAAATGCAATTGATATTTCTAGATTGGGAACCTGATGATGAGCCTACTTGGGCTCGAAACATTGTTAAAGATGCAAAAAAAAAAATTTTTTTCTTCAATATATGAAGGGTTGAATACTTCCTTGAAAAAATTAGAGAAAAGTATGAATTTCTTTAATAACAATCACTACTAACAAAATAAATTATTTTTTCTGTTATTTATTTTCTGCCCAACTCCACGATCATAATAATTATTAGAATGACTGCACAAGAATAAACGCTATTTTCAAAGGCATGGAAAAAACAAGACCTGGGTTCTTGGGTCTTGTTTTTTTCTTCGTTCTAATATTATCCTCAACCCTTCTAGTCCCAAGAGCGAACAAGTGTTCTTCTTAATGGCGAGAACGTCAGAGGTTGGGAAAACATCGCTCACTTAAAAGGGAAAAGCAGCAACTCTCCGAAATGTTAAACAGTCCTGCCTCTGCGAATCTAAATTCGTACAACACTCAGTGGAAGCGGAAGTATATTTAGCCTTCGGCATGGTGCTTCGGTAATCTCTGCTGCCCTCTGGTTTCCTATTTCTGCAACTTACTATCAGAAGACACTCTTATTTAATTTATTTTTTAATTTAAATTAAATCACTAATTTACACATTTGTTTTAAATTTTTTTTTAAAGGTGTGATGCAACATCTTTCTACAGTAAATTGAAAAATAAGTGTTTTATGGATTAAAATTAATTACAAATAAGTATTACGACTAATCAGATATATGACGAAATAAAGCACGTCTCACATCAACAGCATTAACCAAATAGAGATAGAGAGGGTTTTTATTTTTTTTTTTACTTTTATCATACTCTGGTATTGTACCCCAATTTATTAATGTGTACATTTTTTATAGTTTAAAGGGAAAATAAAATGTTATCTTTTAAGTTTAGGTTAGCAAGAAAATTGAATAAGCACACTACTCAAGTAATTATTATTAAGTAATTTTGTAAAAAAATTGTGTTGTATTTTATGTAAGATCATAACTTCTTGTTATTATAATGTAATAGTAAGTTTCATTTTCATAATATCCTTACCCATATGTTAATATTATATAACACACATGAAAATATTGATTGGGAATAATTCCGCTATATTATTTTGCCCCGGACCAGGGATCAGCTGATGGCGGCTCTGCTACAAGACAGTTGTTAATAAAATATAGTTAGGGATTAATAAATTATTTGCCACTTCTATAATTTTGTTTTGATTGAAAATTAGTTTGGAACGTTATACATTCATCTTCAGTTTTAGAAACATACAAAAATTCAAAAATAAGTAATTCAAAATTTTTGAATTTTTTTTGTATTTTTAGGTCTGAAGATTTTTCAATAAAAACAAAATTATAGAAGTGGCAAATAATTTATCAATCCCTAATTAGATTGATCCTTCTATCATGCGGATGTCAATTGACCAATCAGATTGATCCTTCTATACCATCATGCGGATGTCAACTAATAAAATATAGGGTTGTTGAATTGTATTATACAGTTTCGAATACTATCCATATTTATTTAGTATTTTTTATACTGCTAATTTGAGATGTGATAACTCTGATCTGCATTTATGTTATCTTACATTACAAAACCGTTGGCTGGCAAGGTATGCCAAGCTATGCACTGGTATTCGAAGAACTTGAGGAATTTTGTTATTGAATCTTTTAATAAGATTCTTATCTATTTTTGCATTATAAAACTAAAATAATGAATAAAACTGATATATTTATATAGAACAAATTTAAAAAGACCGAGCCACCGATTGCATAGCCTGACTGCTCCGGCAGAGTTATCGTGCCTGGGGTTTCAAAATCGATTCTTGCCGTAGTATCGACCAGGGTGACTCACCGGGGCACTAATACAGAAGGGTAGTCACCCTGCACCAACACACACATACACACACACACACACAAGTTCACTCCCTCCCAAGTTGTACAAATCGTTTCCAGAGGGAGTCGTTTGATGTGTAGGGCAGATGTGGCCGTATGGTCCTCGTTTTTTTATTTTTTTTTATTATCTCCGCTTTAAGAGCCCTATCGAATAAAAAAAAAAAAAAAAAAAATACGGGACCTCAGGCATTCCTGCCCGCTTTTGGGAACCATCTGTGTCCCGAAGGAGAACCTTGGGAACAAAGCCATCTCACCGAGCAACAATACGCAAAATAACGCAATACTAAATAATGAAAATCTCATTGTAAAAAAAAAAAGTAATACTTCATAAATTTTCAATTTTCTATTCAGAAAAATCTTTAAATTTATGAAGTACGTTTTACAAAACTTCGTGATGCAATGTACACTAATTCCTAAGCACAAAAAGAGTATTCCGATTTCATACGCCATTAACAAGTGTCTTCCTAGTAAATAATATATTAATTTATTGAAAATGAAAAAAAAATTATTTTATTCTGGGAGAGAATTATCTTACGAATAATTATATTATCTACATTTGATTTATGTACATTTGCAACTTTTTTTATTATTAGGGATTGATAAATTATTTGCCGCTTCTATAATTTTGTTTTTATTGAAAACTAGTTTAGAATGTTATACATTCATCTTCAGTTCCAAGAACACACAAAAATTCAAAAATAAGCAATTCAAAATACAGCTTGGTATTATACATATTAAATTAAATGTAATATAAATTAGTATTATAAAACATTTATGAATTATGAATTTAATTAAGACAAGAAATCAAATACATGCTGGTACTCACCAAGGTTTAAGTAGATCATATCAAATAGAAAAGTTTGTACTGGTTTGTTCTCGCACTGAACTAGCAATGGAAGAAAGGTGGGGTGTTTATAGGTAAACGGTTTAGGGGTCGGAATTTTTCCATTAATTCCGGTTATTTTTTATTTTTAAAACATTGGTATAATGATTCCAAAATACCTAATATTTTTCCTCTTCTTCAGAAATGGCTGATATATGGGCATATTAAATATCGAATCGGCTGCCATTTTGAAACAAAATGGCGATTGGTAATGCCGAGTTCCGAGGTTATTCCTGAACTGACCTGTGACTTTAGTGTCAAATCTCAAAACAATTGGCTCATTAGTCTGAGAGAAAAGCCGCGGACGGACAATTTTTTTAATTCGATTTTTAGATTCTACATATCTTGAAACGTAAAATCTTTTTTTTTTTTTCTATATCAATTAACAAGGCTCCTTATTGAAAATAACAAACCAAAATGGGTCGTGCCCTACTTATGAGTTTATATTAAAATGTCGAATGCCTTGTTAAACATTGTAAGCTACGAAAGTAAATCAGTAGATAGAAAAAATATATATCTACGAGCGTAAATATAAACATTTTAAAAATAATTACAAAAATGAATGTTATAAGGAAAACTGAAAAATTCCAATGGTTCATAATAAATATCATAAGAAAATATTTCACTAAGGTAATGATTGCAAAGCCTTGAACTACTGCGTTTGGAACGGATCTTTTCTATAAATGGTTAATTTATCACATCACATATATTTAAAATGATACGAAATACTTTAAGTACAATCTGTCATTTTAAACATTAAATAAAGATTGAAAAAAAAAAAAGTAAAATGATTTATTAAAGGCTATTTCAAATGGCAAATATTCTACTCACAGTAGTTTCCACCAAGAAACATTTATACATGTCAAGTTTGTATTACATTAAAAGCCTATGAACTCAATGTAATATATCATTTTTTCAAACAAGGTTACTAGATTATACGCTAAAGTAATCATATAAATCAGGCTGAATTATCTAACTTGAAAAAAATATACAAGATCGATGCAATCGAGAACGAGAACGTCAAACGGAGGAAGCAAACAGTTAAACGAGTTCAATTGGTCCAATCATAGCCAAAGGTCGTTTCGTAATATTGTTCGTCGAAAGGACGTTCAAATAAAGGTTAAGTGAACTTAATTTTTTATTTTTTTTAAACCAAACGTATTTTTTTTATCTTTTTAATACAACTATAATATTGTTATTACAATTCGAATAATAAATTAATATTTTTTTTTTTTTACGATATTCTACAATTCATAACCATGAAATCCGACGTCTGAAATTTATTTTTTTCTAAATTCTTGAAGATTATTACTTTCCTTATCGTTGCCATAGGAAACTAAAATGAAGGTACTGTAATAGGGTCAAATTTTCGGTTTACGATTTTCAACACACACATTTCAGAGCCTCTTGAGTCTAAAGAAATATTTTAACCAATTTAGTATGGTCAAGCCATGTTTTTCTTTAGAATGTAGTTCCATAATAACGGCTTTGACGATTTTGACGAAATTCGCCTAAAGCTATCCCTCCCCCCCCCCCCCTTTAACTTTACATATATAAATACAACCAATTATTTTTTATTATTTATTTCAAGACCTAATTAATTCTATTAATAACATGGTATTTAATTTAATATTTCCACATCTTCACCCAACTTTACCTATTAATCAAAACACAATTATATAATAAAAAAATTATCATTTTTTACATAATCCAACACTCTAAAGTTTTAATTTAAATGAAACACTAAAGCAGACTTGGACTGAAGCGGAGATATAGCGGAAGTACTCAAGCATATCGATTGATGGTGGCTCCCCCTGTCTGGTAATCACTTAACTCACTCCCGCTCAGGCTAAACCCCGTCAGTTGAAAACTCACACAACCCTCGTCATATATAATTAAATAAATATCATATATTATTATTAATTATAATATATCCAGGATATTATATTCGCTACTGTTAAAAAGTCGAACTCAACACATAAAAATTTCATCGTCTAATTCATAGAATCAAAGGCATTGGCGAGATCTAAATTACACTACATGAGTAACGCCGAAGGATGTTTAATGATATCAACATAAAAATTCAAATAATTTACATACATATATATTTATAAATTATGTGAATTTTTATGTTGATATAACTATATACATATATACACACACATATATACAAATATTTATCACTAATTAAACTTGGAATATTTCCAACATATAAGAAACATTAATAAAAAATAAATAACAAGAAAAATCGATCACTCCTTTCAACAACGCCAGTTTAAAAAAAAAACTGATTTTTCAGGAGGGAGATTTTTAAGTTTAGAAGTTAAATTAAAAAAAAAAAAATAAGGCTTTGCTTTGAGATCTCCTGATAATATTCTATAAAAATAAATAAAAATCGTGAAATTTGCAATTTAAATAGCATATTAAGATATTAATGAATGATTATTAATGATTTCAAAATTTTGTTTTTGTAGAATGTAATAAAATTACTTAAGGATATTCCAATACAATATCAAAGTAATAACTCGTCCTCAATGAAAAAATTCTGAATTTTACTATTTTCAAATTATTTAATTATCATTAATATTTTAAATTTAGAAAGACGTATGGATTGTCTGATATATATATATATATATATATATATATATATATATATATATATATATATATATATATATATATAGAGAGAGAGAGAGAGAGAGAGAGAGAGAGAGAAAATCACATAAATATTTTTTTTTTCGGATGTTCTCCTATGAATTGATATGGCTCAATCGAGCTTATAAAACGATATCTGAGACGCCCGGATCCCAATTGTATTTTTTCCCTTATTTTATACAATTTTTTTTTTTTTCTTTTTTCCCATCCGTCGCCGGTTTTTCGACAGCCTCGCAGACTAGGCAGTGTTCCCAGGGTCCAATAATATGGCGTCAGCGATATCATATTCCTCTCCCCCGGGTGTCCATCTCGCATAGGACATCCCATCGACTGCATCATCATCAACTGATGACCTCTGGGGATATCGTCATCTTCCGGGTAGTATTGGAATAACGCAGGAATATCGATTTCGGATTGAAAGATCGAAGTTTTTTTTTTCAGTCATTATTAGAAATTCTGGAAGTAGCGCGTTTTTTTTTTTTTTGTTTTTTTAACCAACCAGGTGTAAGAGAACATTGTACAATATGAGGGTACTAAATATTGTAGCAAAAGTCAATAGATCAATAGTCAACCAAAAATAAAAATAAACAAATATTTAAATTACCAATGTTAATTTAGCCTTTATGAATGGTCTTGATGAGAAATTGTAAACAATTAACATAACAGGAAAACCTTCACCTCCATTCTTTTACGATACAGTTTGTGGAAATTCGTTGCATATTCATCTTACTCAAATTTATTCCATTATCAATTCATTCATTGAAATTATAAACCTATTTAAATAACGAAGAAAAAGTAGGGAAAAAAAAGCTTCGATTATGTTTGAAAATTATTAAACGAGCTATAAAAATTTATGGGAAATAATAATTTAAAAATACAGTTTCATAATAAAAGAACAAAAAAAAAAAAAAAATGTAAATCATAGTAAGTAAATACGCAAGAAGGATAATTTAATATGATACAAAAATATTTATTTGACTTTACTTCCTTCTTAATTTTTTTTTTTATATAAATAAAAAACAATAAATAACCTTATATATTATACTCAGCAATTTTTCAAAAATTAATATTATAATATGGCCGAAACATGTCATTTAACTTTTAAACAATTTTTGACTTCAGTTGACATCCGCATGACGGTATAGAAGTATCAATCTAATTAGAGATTGATAAATTATTTGCTACTTCTATAAATTTGTTTTATTGAAAAGTAGTTTCGAATGTTATACATTCATCCTCAATTCTAAAAACACAAAAAAATTCAAAAATAAGTAATTCAAAATATAGTTTGGTATGTATATAGTTTGACTTATTTTTGAATTTTGTTGTGTGTTTTTAGAACTAAGGATGAATGTATAACATTTGAAACTAGTTTTCAATAAAACAAGTTTATAGAAGTGACAAATAATTTATCAATCATTAATTTTTTACTTCTTTAATTTTCTAAAATTAAGAAGCTAAAAAGTCACATTATCGAAAAACATATTTTTTTTTTTTTTATATAAAGTATAATTTTCAGCAGAAGTAAGAAGCTGCCAAATCATACATCGTTTTATAATTTAGAAAAAAATAGTTACTTAATGAGGAAAAAAAATAGTTGACTGGTTGGTTATTTAATACTATTTGAGAGAATTAGTTAAATTAAGAAATACATTTTTTTTTTTAAATGAAATAATTTACTTATTTATTGGATTTATCAAGTCATATCTAATTAATATTTAAAGAGAATAATTAAATTAGAGTATTGCATCTTTTTAATGAAGAAAAATTATTAGGTTGGATTGTGCCAGAGCACTGGCAGTGTGCATAAAATGTTATAATTGTTTTTAATTTAGCACAAAAAGCATGTACGAGAATGTTAACGATATACTTTTGTGAAAAAAATACTCCTGTAGTATCTCAGGAATAAAGACAGATGGTCATGGATTATTGCAGAATTTTTCAATAGGTTGTAAAACTATACTTAAATAAATATAAAGCTGACATTTTACACAAGAACATAGATGGAAAGACAGATGGGAGCCGATACCATATCGACTCCTAACTGTGCAATACAACCTTCCCTCTTCGCCCACGCTTCGTCCTTCCTTCGCTTCAAGTCACAACTACAAAATAGTTTTCTAGTGTTGCCTCACCCCCGTCCATAAGTCTAGAGAATACATAAATACGGCATTACATATTCTCATAACGTAATGTATGTTTTATTTATTTGTAATGGAGGCCTGTTATATTCAGTAGTGTCGAAAGGTAGAAGTAATGTTACAGAGTTGGAAATCTGCATACTTGGTTAGTTTTGTAGCTTATTTATTTACTATGATGTAATAAACACAATTATAATAAAATTTACGATGTATGTAAGAAAGCAGGCAGGTCGTACTGAGTATGGAGTTAATTGGCGAGCTAAGTAGAACATGTTATGTGCCATTTAGGAAAAAATAAGAATTTTTCCTTGGAAGAATATTTTAAAAACTCCCTTCTACATAGCACTTAGTTCAATTTTCCTAAACGTTAAATTGTGGTAGTTTTCAGAAGCTGAAAATTTGAGTGTTCTGGTCTGAAACAGCAATGAACAATAATTAGATCAAATTTTCTCGAAAAAAAAAAATGTTCTTCCACTTAATTCTTCGATTATGAAACGTTAAAAATATATTTTGAACCTAATATGGAAACCATTAAAATAATTTTGGATTTATTTTTTTTTTTACCTAAGAAATAAAATTTAGAATTTAGTAAACAATTTGCAACCGGAATAATTGGATGAGGAGAGAAATCAGTGTATCTAATATAGATCGAAAATCTGATAATAACAAAAAAGCAGTCATACTGAAATGGAAATTCCCTAAAACAATTAATTTATATTTGATAAATAAATATGAATTTAAAAAATTAAAACTTTTATAAACAGCAAAGCGGTTTATTTGAAGCGTAATAAGTTAGCAGTAAAAGCAAGACGAACGAAAAATAACTGAATGCAGTCCAAACTATTTTATTAACAGTTATTTTTAACAGATACATTACTTTTAAGTTCCATTTATTTAATATTAACTTTAACAGTCATGATAAGTTTTATAAATTAAAAAAACAACTGATGGTTACTTAAGGATTGATAAATTATTTGCCACTTCTATAAATTTGTTTTATTGAAAACTAGTTTCGAATGTTATACATTCATTCTCAGTCCTAAAAACACACAAAAAATTCAAAAATCAGCAATTAAAATACAGTTTGGAATTATTATACATATTAAATAAAATTTAATATTAATTAGTATTATAAAACATTTATGAATAATGAATTTAATTAAGACAAGAGATCAAATACATGTTGGTTAAAGTAGATTACATCAAACAGAAAAGGTTAAATTGGTTTGTTCTCGCACTGAACTAGTAATGGAACAAAGGTGAGGTGGTTGCAGGTAAATGGCACAGTTTAGGGATGGGAACTTTCCCAGTAATTCCGGTGAATATTTTTGAATGTTTGTGAATTTTTAGAACTGTTATAATACATATTAAATTAGATTAATATACATCAGTATTATGAAACATTTGTGAATTATGAATTTAATTAAGACAAGAAATCAAATATTGTCTTAATTAAATTCATAATTCATAAATATTTCATAATACTGATTTATATTATACTAATTTAATATGAATAGTAATACTAAACAAAATTTTGAATTGCTTATTATTAGATTTTTTGTGTTTTTAGAACTGAAGATGAATGTATGACATTCGAAACTAGTTTTCAACAAAAACAAAATTATAGAAGCGGCAAATAATTTATCAATCCCTAATTAGATTGATCCTTCTATACCATCATGCTGATAGTTACTTAGCAACCAATATTTTATTTCCTAAAGTAATAGATATAAAAAAAATAGCTGTTTTCTATTTTATCGAAAGTAAGTAAAAAACAAAAAACAAATACAAAATGTAAATATATAGTTAACTGATTTCTTTTCATATTTATATTCCCCAATGAATTTAAATTGAAAAGAAAAACAAAAATGTAATTTATAAATTGTGTAACTGTGTATGACATGTGTGCCGGAACATGTGTGTTGGAATACAATAGTGAAAGTTATACCCGCCCACTCAGAAATAGCAAATAGAGATGGCATAAATTCTCTTGCAACAGTAAATAAAATTGTTACATCGATAAGACTAATAAATTAATTCGCAAAATATGGAAATAAATATTTATAATATTTCATAATACATTTACATCTTCTAGAGATTTTATTACTCAGGAAAGAATAATAAAGATTTCTCGTACAACTTATTTTCAATCTTCTAATGTTGTATAGTAAGGGAGTTGTAATAATGTTCAGAATAAGTCTATCAATATTAATTGTTCCTTAGAAAACTCAATACATTTTTACACGCGGTAGTAAAAATTTATAGTCAAAGATTTCTTAAAAAACGCAACTATAATAATTAATACTTCATCATTAATTATTATTATGTTAAATAATTATTTTTATTTTCGGCAGGTTTACTTAATGGATATAATTTCACAAGAGCAGGTGACCAAACATACAGAAAGAGGAAGAGGAAGCCGACCCTCAGCTTAGTAGATAGCGCCACCATCTACACAAGGCCTTACGGATTATCGGATCCGCTGTCATCTAGCGTGAAATCCGTTAAAATAAATAAATAAATTAACTGCCATTGTAATTCTGAATGGACTTAATAAGACCGTGAACAATGCTAACTTCAGATAGAGCAAAGAGCAAATAAACTCATCAAATGAGAGCTGTGTTAATTGGACATCTTCAATAAATCTGCCTGTCCGCTGATAAAGATTACAAGGTCGAAATTTGAGATTTACGAAAACTCAATTACCACTTCACATGTCTCAAGTGTATATATCAACAAGTTATGCACATGGAATAAAATTATAGCTACATGAAATAAAACCTATGTGCATTATTAATCGGATTACACCTAATTTATATTAGTTCTCCTATTTGTAAACTCCATAAAGAATCATATTTACCATTATAATGAAAAAAACAAAAACATTAATTAAGAGGATCGCATAAAAAAAAAATACACTTTTTTTTCAATTCATCTTTAGAACGATAAAAAAACAAACAAATAATATATAATAATAACTCTCTCTTAAGATAATGTTTATCAAACTTTTTTTTTTTTGCGTGATGCGTTCTCAAGATAACCTCATTTAATATTGGAAAAATAAATACAAATAACTTCAAGAGAGCATGTCTTTTACAAAATTACATATAATCCTTATCTATATTGCATGTAAACAAAGTCCTATAAATACTTTTAAAATATGATCACTGGATCCTTACCAGTTTAAGTATTAAAAACAAAAATCTTAAAAACCGTCACAAAACAATAAAAGAAAATATTATCAATTTGGCTGAGAGAAAAACTGACATTGCATTAGCTTCTCGTACCAATTTACTATTAATAATAATAAATTCAGGTTTACTAGTAATTTATTTTTTAAAATAAATAATGTTATTTAATTGAGTCTATGTTATTTAATTTCTATTTCTCGAGTCCTCAGTTCATATATATATATATATATATATATATATATATATATATATATATATATATATATATATATATATATATATATATATATATCGTCAGTAACACAAATTTAATTACGCAATAGCAGATATATAAACGTAATGAATATATCAGATATTCTTTGTATATTTGTATATTTTAAATAGTTTCATTCTTAAAATAATACAATGCAATAAAAATCTAATATATGCCAGTTTTTAATTTTTCCTTTTATAATTTTTTTATTTCATACAATTTTATATTTAATCTTTTAAATTTTAAACTAGATTATATATATTTTTTAGATTGTAACCTTATATATATTTTTTTTTAAAGTAGAGATAAAACATTGAAAACCTTGATTCCATTTCTAAGAGAAGAGTCCACGGATGAAAGGGGGAATGTCGCTCTAATTAGAATTTTTTCCATTGTGAAATGGAAGATTTAAAAAATAATATATAATTTCACCACAAGACAGCTATGTTTTATATGTAATTTTTAGTTTCGATATAGAAAAACTATATCTATGTCTACTATCACGGATTGGATTAATCATCAAAACGAAAATGTAAATATTATCTACATAATTGCATAAACACAACAGATAAATTTCGAATAACACACATTCAGTATATCAATTTGATGTATCTGGACGTATGACCTCTTACGGAACTAGGACCCCAGCTATACTAATCCATTTCGTTCTAATCCAATTTCAAATATAACTTATCATATTTGTATTATGATAAAAAATTCTTGTATCGTACTTATACAACATGCAACGAGAGCTATCAAGCTACAACAAAAGACACAAGTACTTCTTACAAAGACGACATTCTTGAGCGCCACTTCCTGGGATTCTACTGGATCTGTGACTGGAATTACATTAACAATCTGGAAACTACGTAACAATTTCAGGGTCAGCGCGCCTGTTGCATTTCTAATAACTCATGTCTTTAGTAAAAGGGCGTGTTTGCTCACCATTGTATTGTAATTACTCGTCAACAAGAAGATGATGTAATACATATATATATATATATATATATATATATATATATATATATATATATATATATATATTTTAAAGAAAGAGTGCCACAATAGGAAAAAATGGAATTTTACAGGAGCAGTGTTTGAAATATGTCTATTTAGGTTTATTGCTGTCCCTCAACTCATGGATGAAAAATAAAATCGGACATTTTCTTAATAAATACTAATTTCTATTATTAAAAAATCAAAAAAAAAAAAAGATCAAGTTTATGGATTTTCAGAGTTTATAGATAATAAAGAAACTTATAAAAAATAAAAAAATAATAAAAAATAAAACTAGAATTGAATTTGGAAATAAAAATAAACTCGAAATATTTTTTCGAATGTTTGTAAAATACAAAATAATATTTTAAAATAAATAATGATGTTTTCAAATATTCGTACAGAATTAAAATATTGATACTTTTTGATCACATAACTAATTATTACAAATTTAAAAATAATTTATCATTATTATTCATAAAGTTACTCTCTTGTCATAGTTTGAAGGAAGCCATTAGGTTTGACTAGTAAAGTTATAATAGCTAAACTAACAATAATCTTAAACACATTAAATAATAATAATCTAAACAAATTGAAAGCCATCCACACTGCTGTAGCCCTGAAAGATAATATAATTGATACGGTACTTCGGGCATCAGAACAAATAAAAGAAAAATTAATTATTATGTTTCATCTTGAGCATCCATGACTTAATGAGTGTAATATATTTGGAACAGAGTAAGTGTACAGCTAATACGTGTTGGGGAATATTGTACATAAAATTGACTAATTATAAAAAAAAAAAATATCAGTTGACGTATGCATGATGGTATAGAAGGATCAATCTAATTAGGAATTGATAAATTATTTGCCACTTCTATAATTTTGTTTAAATGTTATACATTCATCTTCAGTTCTAAAAACATGAATAAATTCAAAAAGAAGCAATTCAAAATACAGTTTGGTATTATTATACAAATTAAATTAGATGTAATATAAATCAGTATTATAAAACATTTATGAATTATGAATTTAATTAAGACAAGAGATGTATATATAGATACATGTTGGTACTCACCAAGGTTTAAGTAGATTATATCAAACAGAAAAGGATACATTGGTTTGTTCTCGCACTGCACTGGTAATGAAAGAACGGTGAGGTGTTTGTAGGTTAATGGCACAGTTTTCTCAGTAATTCCGGGGAATATTTTTGAATGTTTGTGTGTTTTTAGAACTGAAGATGAATGTATAACATTCAAAACTAGTTTTCAATAAAAACAAAATTATAGAAGTGGCAAATAATTTATCAATCCCTAATTTTTTTATCTTCAACTTAATAGGTCTTTTCGTAATGACTTAATTTTAAAACAGAGATGCCGAAATATAAACACAATAGGCCTTTCTAGAATGAGCTGAGCGCTTCGGCACGTCATGAGAAGTCAAGGAGTAGAAATTTCGTAAGCGAAACCTTTTTCACCATCAGTCGATTAGTAAAGACTGGTTTCACTTTTGCATTTCTAATTTGTTTCTCGGTTAGCGAGTCAAGGTCCTCTTGTCTCAATTAGCTTTATTTATCTCTATTCTCCCTCTCTTTGATTCATTATGTATTTTTAAAGATAATCCTTTTATCCTTACACAGGATGTGACCGCCAGGACGAAACGGGAGATGATGCGATTGGTGGCCTTCGAGGAGTGGGGGGGGGGTGAAGAGGAAATAAAAAAAGAAAAAAAAAAGAAAAGGAAATTCGACCTTCGGGCATTCGACTTTCGAATAGAAAAATTGGTTTTCTAGCGCCTTGATGGGCCCAACTAGGAGGCCACCTTCACGAGAAAAAAAAATAAAATAATTTTCGTTAAGGCCTCAACGAAAATAGGATGATTAACACAGCCGGCGGAAAGCAATTTTATAATAGTCCACTAATCACCTCCAGCTCACCTGACCGGATATCCTTCCTCATTACTAAGAGATTCATGTTTAGAAATAAAACAAATTAACACTTCACGTTAAAGGAAATAAATTAAAAACCGAAAAATGAAAAGAATTCGTATATATATATATATATATATATATATATATATATATATATATATATATATATATATATATTTAATAACAAATACCAATGAAAAATTTAAAATAAATCATACACATTGAAAATACTTGGTACCAAACATAAATTTATATAATTATTTTACACAGACAACTAAAGTGAAATGGAACAAAAATATAATTTATAGAAATGATAATTTTTTAAAAAATATTTCCATTAGCATCCCCAGGAACAAAATGCATCGAGGTAAGTTATTTTAAAACTAATGTTGTAACTTTCTGACCGCCATTTAGCAAAATTTACAGGAAACACATGAAACATTTTTCTCAAAATAACAATATATATATATATATATATATATATATATATATATATATATATGTATGTATATATATGTATATATATATATTAAATTGTATTGCTAATTATGTACAGAAGGAGTTTATTAAGGTGGCAAAACTTTTATTATTACAATTTTTAAGGATTCTATCACTGGTTAAGGACGGAGTGACGACTGAAGGTCGTCAGTATTTAGGGCTTAAGTTATCAATAGTCGATTTTTAGACCATTTCCAATTGTTTTTTTTTCGAAATGTCGTGAACGGGAATCGATCGAAGTGGTGTTTACGCCCCATAATAAATCGAAACCAAAATTTCGATTTTTGGCGCTTAAGCCTTCTGCACCCGATATAATATCGAAGAACCTGTCATGTCAGCAATTTAAAAAAAGACAGAAGATCTTAGATGAGTAGTAATTTCTATACCCCAGCAATACTCTATGCTAAATTATTTTTAAATAATTAAATGATATTTATTTATTTCCTTTTTTTTACAGTGCATAATCTGTAACTGGGAGAACTGGTATCGTTCTCATAACCATTTAATTACCTAAAAGTCACTCATAATCCAGGTACGCCCCCACCTGCGATGACACCTGTGTACGAAGGACAGGAATAGTGAAGAGGTCAAGAGGTCAAGAGCTCACTTTGCACAAGTGTCGAAATAGCGATATTAGTCGAAAATTTCGATTGTCCACGTATTCAATAAACAATACTCTTGTAGGCTCACACATCCTCAAGGTCTCCTATAATGACATTCGAAGACATCGTGTAATCGTGACCATCTTCACCCCAATACATCGATAGTGTCATGGCCAATTGGTTAATAACCAATGGAGGAGTTGTTTACATCGTGATCGAACCAGGAAGGTCGAAAGTCGATTCCTCCGACTTCTTGCAAGATAACTTGAAATTTTAATTATCGATTGTCTTGAAATAGTCTATTGTAAAATCGATACTAATATCGTCTCCTCTCGCAAACGGCACATTAATATTTCGGGTGAAGGACGACCGACAGCGCTATCTAATTAATCATTCTTCAACCGTTGGGCATAAACATGGTTTCTTAATCATCAAACGCCAATAAAATCGGCCCCTGCTAATGATTAATACATTACAAGCGCCATTACACAATGTCGTCACAACTAGCGATATTTACATTAGTAATAAGAGTTATTTCAGCTCATGTTTTTCGCTTTCACCAGGAAATAAAATATTTATGATATCGATTTTCAAAATGGTCTAACAGGACCAAATAAATTTAAAAGAAAAATTAAAAATTAAAATTATTAGGTACCAAGAAGCACTAAAACAATAAGTAGATAAAGGTGCTATGTAACCAATTTTAGAAAATTAATTTTTTCTTAGGAATGAAGGTGTTATGTGTTTATATTTGTCTTGTGGACATTCACAACCCAAAAATCTTGTTTAATCGCATGATTTCTCACTGTTTACTATTACCCCTCGTCGCAAACCCACGATAATCTGTCCTACAGTATCCTTTAATAATGTTACACTTATCTCTTGGACTACATAAATAACCTAGGACTCGTGTCTTAATTGGAATCCTCAAACAAGATTGAGGTGTCAGAAAAGGAGATGACGACAGGACCTTTAACTTTTAACTTAAAATATTCATTGGGCAGTTCCTTCACAAGCTATTGTCATGTTTTATTTATTATACATTACATTTACTTATGGTATTTTTATAAAGTAGTAAATTTTAATAAACAACTCAAGGAATAACCTTGTTGGCAATGCTTAGGCCGGGAGGTTATGCCGGAAAAAGCCTTCTCTCACTGCATAACTTCAGACTTTGTTATATATGTACAAAATCTTGATTTTTTTTTATTAATATTTTGATTTTAACATTCTTTCAATCTCGTGCACAAATTCGTAAATTGATTTGTTATTTAAATTACAAAGGTTATAGTCAGGCGCATGCGCATAAAAAGGTTCTTCTATAACTAGTTTTCCTATTCTTCAAGATCTTTTAAAGAGTATTTTTTAAGGTAGCTTCATAATTAATCAATTATTTTCGTATTAGCTTAAAGTGATTCTTCCATTTGGAGCGATCAAATTGAACATCTGTCCGAAGCATGGCCCAATTACAGCCATTATGACTGACGAATCATCAAAGACTCAAGAAGATCATTTCTCTAAGTCATCACGGAGAACGCCCGTCATCAATTTTCGGATGTCTTTCCCAATCTCGCTCTCGGCCACCTGCGACACAATTTCGAATGCCTGGGAATCGAATCCTCCAAAAGATTAGCATACGATTTAATAACGAAGATCGAGGATATCCTGAGAGTATTCGTTATAACATGTACATAACAAATATTAACATCCGCCGGTAATAACGTATTCTCAAACCCCTCGCATTGTAGAACACCCTTTTATACAAGAGGCAACAAAGGATACGCGTATCTTCGGGGAGCGACAAAGGAGCAATTGAAATCAAATGCCCGCATTGGGACCAGGAGGGTTCAACAGTACAATAACCAACACCGGTATAAAATATTTTAAGAGTTGTTTTAATTCCCACAGAATGAAATAACTAAAATACACCGATATATTTCAAGTCTTTAAAAGATTCATAAAGTATTTTGATAATAACTGTAAAATTGGGAGTAATTTTTTTAATAATTATATAGTATTTGTTTAATACATATACATCATAGATTATAATTATGTATAATAGCTGCAGGCGAGGATATCCCTGGACTAGATTTTGACACCTAGTTTTCTCCCATCAATCTCCAAAGACCAATTAAATCTAAACTGGTCTTTTCGAATTAAGAAAGGCCAATAATACGAAATCAAGGGACGACTGTACTGACCATATTTGTCGAAATACCGTTCATCAACCTTATCTGAACATTAAGGAAAATGGACGCTTGACGGACATTAACGGAAAATTGTCGGCATAAAACCTCCTATGTGTTTACAGGGCAAACGAAAAACTTATTTATAAGTAACGTTATAAAATATAGTTTTATAAACATTCCAACATGGCGGGTGAATAGCAGAGAAGCCACCTATATAAAGACTTGGAAGTATTACATATGTGTAAATGTGATCAAAACTATCAAATAGGAGGATCCATTTTGATCAATTTAAATCATGTTATGATCATTTAACAATTGAATGCTTTCTACCAGCACATAGGAGATAAAATAAAGTTTTTAAAAAACCAAAATCATCGGCTATGAGGATTTTTCGTCACATAAGAAGTCACACAATGGCAATGAAGATTTGTTTTATTTTTTAATTATTGTAATAATCTATTATACAGAAAACTATATTATAGTTTTCTAAAGATTTTTTGTCGAAAAAAGAACGATTCCTGTCATTAAAAAAAAATAATACCACTATACATGGTGATTTATATTTTATACCGATTCATATTATATCTGTACGTCAGAAATAAACAGCCGTAAGTAAAATTTTCATAATTTTAAAGGAAAGCAAAAAGAATTTTCAGATCGCATTGAAGACCTTGTGGTGGAATATAAAGTATTCAATTTTTATATTTGTTATGTTGCATATTTTATTAATAATCCAGCTCATATGCCAATACTTTACTCGAAAAATATGACCAGAATAATGCATATACGATAATAAATCAGAAATCAAAATTAGTAAAATTGGAAAGACCTAGGACAAAAAAAAAATATTCGTAATGGAGAAGTTAAAAATAAAAATAAATTTTTAAAAAATTAAATTGTAAAGTGAATAGTTTTAAAATTGTTATTTAGTATGTTGACATGAGCAGTTGCTTCCCTTGAAATATGGACTAATTTAAGGTAAATTTTAAATTAAATTATTGTATAATTTATAATGAATTTTCAAGTTTTTTTTAAAGTAAATGGTTGATGTAATATAAAAATATTGTATTTAGTTCTGAAGATGGGGATCAATTCCCCCAAACGTGAACAATGTAAAATCATTGATAATAAAAATTACCAACTGGAAAATTGATTGCCAAAAATTTCCTTATTAATTTAGAAAAAACTTCCTACTAGAATTTATTAAATATTTATAAAAATAAAGTTCTGTTTTTATCTTCTGAAAAGAAGCTGTATTCAAATTCGTTACTTAAACGCAATGGCGAGTATATCGGATCCTAATTTGAATCCAGCTTTGTTGAAATATGAATAAAAGCTTAGTAATTGGTAGGACGATTAAAAGAAATATTGTTTTGTCTTTTTGTTGAATATAAAGATTCTCACTTAGTAAATTTATAGATGTTTAACAAAATTCGTCCAAAAGTCTAAAAAAATGGGAAAGTAATTAGAAAACAAACTATATATAAAAAATGCAGAAGGTATAAAGACAACATCTTTCAAAATTGTTTCAGATCTCATGTGAGTGAATAGAAAAATTAATTCAGACAAAGAAAAACGTATTTTTATTATATTACTACTAGTAATTAAAAAAGTACAACTCTTAAGAGTCAAAATCAGAATTATTAATAATGGATTCGAAAATTAATTACTTCAAGAAAACAGTTCAATGTATCAGATTTCGAATAAGTTTCAAAACGATCTAAAAACTAGGACAAAATCGATTATTTAAACCAGGTTCACCTGGCGAATTAAGCAACTAAGTAAGTCCAGGTTGTAACAATAGGGCGGCGCGATATCGAGATAAAAACCTTGCTCAAGTCCAGCCGAATTTCGCCAGCAATGAGTAAGAGGATTACGCAAAAATATTTCATTTTCTATACATATTTTAATAGCAGAGATGGGAAACAGAAAGGAAAATATCGATATTGATTGCAATCTCATTTGAAATAGAAATTCCAATATCGATAATTTTGATACACCCTATAAGCCGGCGACGAGTTATCAGAAAGAAAAATTTAACTCCCTAGAAGAAAAAACAAAACAAAACAGGTAACGAAATGAAATTCGAAAGATTATCGAAATTATTGACAACTAAGACAAAAACAATTGAGCATCAGGCTAGGCTATAGAACCTTTCTGTTATATCATTTGTAATAAATTAATAAAAAAATTGACAATTGGCATCTAAGTACGAAATCATCTTATACAACTCTTATAAATGTATTTATAATCTTAAAAAAAAATAGAAGTGTTTGCTATTTTAAGAACATGATACAAAGGCTTACTTGAGTTTCAATATTCGCACAGCTTCAACGAGAGGTTTCGAAAAAGACTCAGCTATTGGCGAATGATTTCTTCACTAAATAATATAATAGGAGATAAAGGGTCAGAAATTACAGAGAATTGGTGAACCAAGAGGCTCATTTGTATTCGATAACGGTTAGTACCATGGTCACCCAACTCAAGAAGCCATGGTAACATACCATGGTAACATACCCACTACACCTGGCATACTTCGTCTCGTATCGAGTTAACAATTAAAGGGTTTGCTGCAGAAAGAATATAGCTCCCATTTTTCAATTTTTGTAGGAAAAATATTTAAAAAACATCTGAAGATTCAACTTTCTAAGTTATGTAAATTCAGTCAAAAATTTAACCTCCAAATGATGTAAAACCAGTTTGATGATAGTTGGAGTTCAATATTTTTTGCCACAAAATAGATGTTCTATCTATTTCTAGAAAAAAAATTACCATTACAATATTGTATTTATTCAATACTTCAAATGAAATACACTAAACGAATGAGAAAAATCCAATTTTTAGAATGCCAAAATTTGAATAATATACCAAGAGCATATTTAAGTCGTGAACAAATGATTGGATTAACAAATTTCTGGTACAAAACAAAAGAATTATTTTAACAATAATATAAGTCTACACTCCAATGAAATGGAGCTATCTCTTTTTTCGAGCAAACTCTTCAATTGCTTCTTAATATATGTATCTAGGCTCTGTAAGTCGAAAATTTTCATATATGTAAATATGTATTTATATATAAATATATAATTATAATGGCAAAGAGAGAGACAGTTATAGAAACTTAATAGATCAAAAGAAGCTTAGTTCCGTCACTAAGGTGGTATTGTCACTAAATTACAAAATTGCAAAGGTACTTCCCTAACACCAACTCAATTCACACACAAATTTTCAAACCTCTAATCCAATTCTGAAGTGGTCAAAACCTTAAAACTACGGGGAGGAGAAAAAAAAAGTTGAGACCCCTAAAAGGTAATTCTCTAACGCCAATTCAATTTTCAAACAAATTCTTAACCCCTGAAGAAGAACGCAATACAATAAAAATCGCGAAATTTCAGCTAAACATACCGAAATTTACACCTGACACAACCATGCATACCGAATTTCAGGTCATTTGATCGTATAGGGACTGCTGGGGGGTGTAGGGATGTAATAGGAATGTAAGGAAAAAAATTTGAACATAAATATATATATCAGATATCCCCATAACTCCATAATCGCGTTCTAAGGATTATGAAACGGATATAAAATGCACTTCCAACCCGCTCTGATGACCTTTGATACAGTACAAAAGTCTATTATTTTCCGGAAAAGTACGACTAAAAATAGTATAATTGATTGAGAACGAACACACTTTTACGCATAATAAATAAACATTAATTATCACCATTGAATGTGAGTGTTAACACCTTTTTTGCCCGGAAGGAAATTCAATTAATAAAAAGAGAAAAAAAAAATATATTGTGCCATAACTACTTTTGTAGATTTTTTGTTTGAAATGTTGTTCTGGGAGACATCTCATGAGGAATACAATTTCCTTCAATGTCACCATGACTCACCTGAAACAAAAAAATAAAGCAAAATATAAATATAATGTAAAATTAATTATTTTATTAGTAAAAAAAATAAAATATGTAATTCATTTATTTAATTCAATCATGAGTAATAGCTGAAATTGTGTTTTCGCTTTTTACAGCATTTCTTAGTCATAAATTTCGTAAAATAAAGAGGATATGCTCAAGAATCTTAATTATTCAAGTACAGATATTAAAAAAATAATTATGTTTTCAACCTGAAATGAAATTCAATTATACAATACATCTGTCTCATATAATAATAATAATAATAATAATAATAATAATATATATATGTATATATATATATATATATATATATATATATATATATATATATATATATGGTAGATGAGTAATTTCATTATAAAACAGCGTCACATGTTCTAGCACCCTGCAAAACTTTCCTATGACGTCATACACAATTCCACACACGTCATCGAGTACGTCATTTTCTCGAAAGGTGTTATCAGCGTAGCAGTCGACAAAGCGAGCCTTGAACTTCGTCCAGCGATCACCTGAGAGCTCACGAGTTGACTCGACGCCGAAGATCAGCGGCTTGGAGGAGCGCGTTCTCCCGGATGACGTAAGGCGGGAGGCCGCTAAGTAGGGAATGGAAAGGACCACGATGTGCAGAAACTGCAAAGACCTCTTTGCTTCTTTCATAATGGAGATATTACTACGTTGCGGAACGAGTCTCTGAGCATTTAAACGTATATAATTTAAATTATATAATATTCTGTAATTGCAAAGAAATATTATATTATTCCAATAAAAATAATTGTTATATTAAGCACTTAAGAATAAATGTTTCAATTATCTAGTTATTAAAATATATCCATTATGCATTCCAACACAGAATTTATAACAGGTGTATACATACGTCTTATATATTTGGACATGGTAATTGGCATATATAAAGTATAAAAGTTTGTATTTTTTTTTATGAGATTAATTAATGAATAATAAAAAAAAAAAAAGGCCAAAATAAGAGAGAAATGATTTATTCAAAATCAGTGCTGCCCAAATACATTGGGTTGCTACAATACATATATATATATATATATATATATATATATATATATATATATATATATATATATATATATATATATATATATATATATACATTTTACATTTATTTCTTTTCTTTCCTTCCCTTTCCCTTCTATCACTTAATCATTCATCTATATAATCCATAGCATTTTCATCTTTATTCGATTACACTACTTTTTTTTTCTATCTTTTATTTATTTTAATCCATCCAACTACATTCTCACCTCTCCATAATTCTCTCTTCCAGTTAACAATCAACCCTTTCTTCTTAATCTAGTATACAACTTATAGATAATTGGAAAATTTATGGAACTAATGAAATATCAAAATTTTAAAGCATACATATATAGATCAACAGTACAGGAAAAAAAAATATATATATTTATACATAATAAAATACTAGTCAGTTGACCTCAGAATGGTATTTTTAGAAATGCAAACCTAGTCAAAAATAAATAAAGTCTTCTTAGAAGCTTGGTTATTCTCGTATTTTTCTAATTTTAAATACATTTGTAATATATTTTACAATCATATAAATCTTTAATAATTTTCATATTATAATTATAACAACAGACATTCTACTTGCGTATTGAGCAATCGATAGGTTTAAATCCAGTACTATAAGAATATTTTAAAATCAAAAAGTTATTATAAAATGATTAACAGACCAACTATATAAATATTTGAAGAAGAAGATTAGAGAAAAAAAATATTCCTAATCATTAAATACATTTTAAAGGACTATATTTACAATTGTCTATCAATTTATCTCTTTATATTTTTATTATTAGTACTATTAATTGGGTAAGAATATGAATCATTTTAATATCCTAATATTTTTTTTTTAATTTTCATGTATTATTCCAATAAAATTATTTGATATCATATGACATGCTTTTTTTCCGATAAGCCAGATATAGAATTTTTATATTTCCATCCAGTTCTAAAATAACAGACTTATTGTAAGATTAGAGTATTTAAAACAAAAAATAATCAGAAAAATAATTTAAATTTTAAATGTATTAAATGTATGTATTCAAGAGATTTGTTTAAAGTATTTTGGTACTTGTTTTCAGCCCTGATATACAATTTAGTATACCATTCTAAACAAGACCAGACTGAATTCTATTAGTATAGGACAAGGATGTTTTGCCTGCCATTATTATTTAAAACAATAAGAGAAAAACTAAGATACAGGAATACTTTCCCAAAGGACTAAGGACAAAGGAACGTGGTATCCTGTTCCTTCGGGTGGTGGGTGTTGTCTGAGCTATCGCTGACAGCAACAATAGCTTTCGGCACTTGGGCGAGGCTGTCAAAATAATATACTCATTTCCTATTATACAGTCCTTAATACTCATGTCCTATTATATATATATATATATTTATAATCAGCTCCAATTATCCTCCGAGTGAAAAGAAGATGATATTGTGACCATTGAGTACTCTAAGTATTTGGAAAAATTATGGTAATTAATCGATTAATCAGTTTTATATAATGTGGTCTCCTTTTGTATTTTGTTAATTTTTTGTGCATATAATTTTTTTTTTTAATGTTTATAAATACACGAAATATATATATATATATATATATATATATATATATATATATATATATATACATATATATATATATATGATAGGTTATAGAATGCCTATGAATCTTCTGAATGCTAGAAGCGGATGTTGAAGTCAGGTACACTTTTACAGGATAGATAGGAACTATCTATTCTTATCTGATAAGAATTGAGGCCAAATGATTACACATGAATGACCGGCTCGCTATCGAATATAAAATAGTGAGGGTATTTGATATCGTTCAGAATCTATTTAAAAGGAGTATAATAAGATAATGAATGAAAAAATAACTGAATACAAATAAGTAGTTGTTCCTATAAATAAAACGAACTAAATGAAAAGCTTTTACATTCCGACTACACATAATTCGTTAATTATAAATAATTCTTACAAGGAATAGGTATTTGTTCAAGCTGGAATAAATATTCTTAAAATTGGTTTGGTAGATTGAAGACGAAGTAGGTGGGAAGGAAGAATTACTGATAAATGTGGATAAGGAGTCCCAAAAGAAAGAAATACCAAGAATAATGAAAGATTTACAGTAAGAAGCAGTTCTATAGGAGTGGATATGCAAGCAGATGTCCTGAGATCTGGTATTGAAAGAGAGAATAGAGGAATGAGGGAAAGTTATAGGAGACTGTTTTGGTTTTAAAATAGATGAAAAGACACAACACCTAGGAAGTATTGCCGTCGGAAAACGAAGTAAAGCTTACTAAATATTAAATTTAATATTAATACTAAATAAATAAAATATTTAATATGGTATAGACACCAACAGGAGACATGGGAATCCCGAAGATGAACTTTTTTTTCTTAGATAAACGTTTTATTGAGAAATAATACAAGCTGCCATACTCGAGAGCAATAGGTATTAAGGCTGTAAGTATGTATTCATACCATATATAAAGAGTAAAAAAAAATATATATAATAATGATAAAAATAAATAAAATAATATATGTAAATCACAAATAAAAATAAATAATAGCAAAATAGGTTTAAACAAACAAGACAAAGAAATGTGAGGTGAAGTAAAAATAAAATAAATCATCTTGAACAGACTCATAAAAACAATATTAACATTCTGCCAAGGCGACTCCGAATCAAGCTTTGCCCCCCGCATTTGGATGGGAAATCAGAACTCCAGAAGATCCCAACGCTTCTCTTCCAGTCACGTCAATGGTATTGAAAGCCAGTGGAGACCGAGTGAGGGCAGTAGAGCCACAGATTCGAGGCCACTGCCGTTTCATCCTTTGAGGGGGATTATAGAAATTGTTTTAGCTGAAGATGGAGAGAAAAATTAGATTATTCAATCTCATCTTGTGCCTACTTGGCAGCGATAAGCAAAATGCGAGAAATAAGGGAGGAGATTATAAGCTGAAGGGTTTTTGGAGGGATAGAATATCGGAATCTTTGGAACTGTTTTAAGAATAGCAATGGATTTTCGAATAATTTGGGAAATATATTTATTCCAAAATAAATGTTGTGGAAGGGAATAAGTATACTATTTACGTTTATATTCTACGAAATATTTTTCGAAAAAATTAAAGTCATATTAGACCAATAGATAACTTGTTAAGTAAGGTATTGCTTCATTAAGAAAATTAAGCTCGGATCTCTTAAACAAGGGATGGGGTAGCAGATAGAGTTGGTCCTTAACGAAGCACGATAAGAGCTGGAGAAGAAGACAATGCCAAGGGCCCAAGAGGAACAATGCTCGCAGGCCCACCCTATTGTACATTGTTAGCCGGCTCTGATAACTCGAATCTTTCTACGTCCATTGTAAGTATATTAGCATTCGGCTACAATTATTCTAACAATATTAGCGATCATTAGATGGGCGTGGTTGACCATCTCCGGGAGTGGAGAGGGGATCCAGGAACTAAAGGACTATTAAGGAAGATGGTATGTTATCATTGGCATCCTTATGGGTCCTTTTACTTTCATAAAAAATAAAATAAAAAAAGGACTCAGGAACTTCCGTCACACAAAAAGCGGGTTATCAAAAGGATGTGACCCAACCACAAGGATAACTGAACACAGATAAAAAATCATAGGCATCGCAGGAAAATAATATATGTTGTATTTATCACACTCGAATTATTATTTTATTATTTCGCGATAAGGGCCATCTAAGGACCGCGCGTATATCATTTCTCGGCTTTCTTATTAGCCCATATTCTCTTAATTTTCTCATTCATCTCTCTCTTTCGCTGGAATATCCATTTTTTCCCTTCTCTCCTCTTCTTTCCACAAGGACCTTAATGAATTTCCCTCCATCCTGGTATTCTTTTTCTGTAATACCAAATCTTGTTATTTCCTCTTTCATCTTCCTTGGGTATCCTCTGATGTTTCTTAGTCTCCTTAAACCTTAAAAAATCTCCTTTTCCTCATTGCTGTTTCCAAGTCTTCAGTTTCCTCATACAGTTCTCTCTTCAGTTTCCTCGTAGAGTTCTCTCTTTTTTTTAGACCAGTATTCTTCTCCTACTTTTCTTGGTCCATGGATACATCTTAGGAATTTTCTTTATATTTTTAGTAGTTTCTCCAAACTAGTAAACCCCATTGTATCCCACCCGTATAGAATCACCAGTCTCATTCCTATTTCATAGTGTCTGATTTTAAATCAGCTGAAAACACCCTCGAATATTAATATAAAATTATTTTCAATATATATTAATTCTTATATATAAATAACTGCGAATTCCAAAAAGACGTGTAAGATCCTCCTGAAAACATCGATCTCTACCGTTGGAAGATAAGGAACAGGTCATTTTGGAGTTAATTGACTTATTTCTTTGGATTACTGCTTTTTATTATTAATTTGACAACCAGTCCAGTGGCAAAGTACATTTTATCTTTCAAAAGATTATATAGTTATGAATTTTGGGTATGCTGTATGTACCTAGGCCCTATTTAAAAATCTACGTTTTCTAATTCGATGCCACTGTGCGCGAATCAGAAGGTTCGGTTTTGTTTCTTTTGGTTCAATGACTCTTTACTAGGGCGCCCCATAAAAAAAAAAAAAAAAAACCCTTATGCTTTTGGTAGAGAACAATTTTTTTTTAAATTTCCTTTAATAACTTTTTTTCTAAACCTCCGATTTATCGAAATACAGATTTACAAAGGCAAAAAAAAAAAAATTGCAAACGTTAAGATTTCTTTTGTACGATGACAAACAAGTGAACCTCTCCCCTCCACGGGTTGTATTCTTAAAAAAATGTAAAGTATGAAGTAGTTGCCAAACCTCAGTGGAATAAGCTGTTTACGAAAATATATGTTTTTAAATTATTCGTAAATTTTGCAATTTTTTTTTTTTTTTTTGCACCTGTCTGGATAAATACAGATCCTGTAACACGGAGGTTTAGAAAAAAAATATATTAGAATTATTTAAAGCTAATGTTGTGTTCTACAGCAGATCATTTTTTAATAGAAAGCACTTATAAAGTGAAATTGAACTAAAACCGAAAAAAGTAACACAAAAGCGGTCGTTCTGACGCGCGCACTGGCGTCAAATGAAATTGGATTTATAATAAGGACCAAGGCACATACAACGTATCTAAAATCCAAAGCTGCATAACCTTTTGCAAGGTAACCTCCCTTTTCACGACCTGGGCACTGGCCTATACATAATAGATAAACAGTTAAGTAAATATACGCATTATTAACAACTAAATAAAACATTTGTACTTAATATTAAAAAAAAAAAAAAACCTGTACCACTACAACCCATGAAGGGTCTTGGATTCAGTACTTGTAAGGACCGTACTGTTTCTAAGCCAACGGTTGTGCAAGGAGGTGATTTGGCCGAGATCACGCTCAACCGCCAGGGGGGTTAAGGATACCCATTTTATAGAGGCTGGGTGGTCCCCAGGAGGGTCTCCCGATCCCACAGGGTCGATCCACGGCTGTTAACAGAATAAATAATTATCTGCCACGGCCGGTCTCGAACCCGGGACCGGGAGCATTGTAACTTAGTGCCTTACCACTGAGCTACTCCGCTCCTTACTTAATATTAACCAATGAAAAATATTTATTTATAATTAATAACAAGTAATAATAATAAATGTATTTTAATATATTTTTTATGACCGTATAACTGATATTAGTATCATTATATTACAATATATGAAAAAATAAATGTAATTGCTTTGGATTTGCTAATATTATTTTTCAAGATTTTATTATTCGAAACTGCAGGTAGACTGTTTTATAATTGATTTCAAGTTGATATAGGTAGATTACCAAACACAATCTCGATTCTTATATATTATTTTATTTCATTTAGAGTAGCTTTTGGTGTCCAGCGCCATATCCATCTCAATTAAAAAACATCAAGATTAAACAATCCAATCAATCATTATACATATCATCATATTATATTTTGTTTGGTGATCTACCTATATGAACTGGAAAAAAAAAAGAAGATTTTATTACTTTTAAACTTATATTATTAACTATTCAATGCTTGTACAGATCTGACATCTGACGATGCAGGTATATTTAAAAAAATAAAATAAATAAATAAACGTTAAAACCTTATATAATTACCAACCAAGCTATTCACAATATTTTATTGAAATAAATTATCGTAATTTTTAATGTAAAGGCTAATAAAAATCATTATTACAAGTTAATGCGAAATACTAGACGTGCCGGTATAGCGAACGATCGGATTATAGAGACTGTAAGTGTATTATTTTTCAATAAAATATTTTTATAGCTTTCCATTCATAAAGAACAGAGTTATTTTACGACTAAATAATAAAATGCAATACCGCAGTTTTAAACGGCGTTTTTCTAATCTTGAATTCCATTCTACAACGAGAATATTTAAAATGTAATTATTTATAAATCATTTGTCACAACTATAATTTTGTTTTTATTAAAAACTAGTTTCGAATGTTATACATTCATCTTCAGTTCAAGGTTTGAATGGATTATATCAAACAGAAAAGATTGTACAGGTTTCTTCTAACAATGTTAGTTCAGTGCGAGAAGAAACCACTACAAACTTTTCTGTTTGATATAATCTATTTAAATCTTGAACTGAAGATGAATGTATAACATTCGAAACTAGTTTTCATTAAAAACAAAATTATAGAAGTGGCAAATAATTTATAAATCCCTAATTAGATTGATCCTTCTAGACCATCATGCGGATGTCAACTGATATTTAAAATTGTATAAAAATATTATTAATAAATGAAAATGTAATAAAATTTCCATAATAATAAAGGGAATAATCGGACGGATTTCATCTTTATTAATTAATTACGTCGTTTCACCTGCCAAAAATACGTCAAGCCACGGACTTCGAACCCTTTATCAATGTCAGAGCCGTAGATGTAACAGAATACTCTGTGGAAGCCAGCAGCCCAGCGTTCCGCGTTATGAGTCACCTAATTAAGAGAAGCCATTCATTGCGCATACCGGACCACAATGAGAGCAATAAAGTCCGATCTGACCGTGGCGTGCGCAGATGCGCAATAACTCTCTCTCTCCTCACTGTAACGTACAGTAGTGTTAGGAGAGTCAACGCGAGTGAATTAACCGTTCGGTAACGACAAGGCGGCCGAATTAATGAAAGGATTAATCTTTTATATTCAAAGCAGGGCCGATGGAGGAGATAATGCGGCAGATGGCAACCAGCTGGGGCCGGGTTTCGATCCCGATCACAGCGGCTTCTTCAGCTGCGGAACCGACGCTAATGGAAGCGCGGCCAATAAGTACGCGCGAATCCGCGTATATTTTATGGCATTTTTGATGGACAACTTTCAAATCCAAGGAAAATAAAACTAAAAAAGCAGATGTACATCTAGAAAAGACAATTAACGAACTTAAAGACTTACAAATAATATTATCTTTGCGATAACAGGCATTCAGCAAAGATGCTCACATTCCGGAAGGTTTATATGCATCAAATGTCCCCCTTAAGAAAAGAAATGGGAAAAAAACCATAAAAAAATAGGTAATTTTATAATCGTTGTCATGACAACTTCAGACATGTGGAAGTAAGTTCACTACAAAAAGATTTTTCAAAGACTGAAATTATTGTCTGAAGGCGTCATTTGTTAATAAAATGGAAGGTTAAGGAAAAAAAGGTATAAATAATTATATAAAAGTTATAAAATAATTTATAAAAATAAAAGTTAATTAAAATATTTAAATTAAGTTAATTAATTTAATTAAAAAATAAAAGTTATAAATAATTATTATTTTTATCCTGTTACTAAAAAACACCTAAATGAAATGATACGAATTGTAAACAATGCAGTTGATTACAGACAAAAATTTTAATCCCTTTGTCCTTGGAAAATTTATTGCCAAATTTTTGTTAGTAACCGGTTGCTTCATATAAACTCGTAAATAAGTGATTTCGTAATTTTTTTATATCCTTCTTGATATTTTTAATGTTTTTTCCATACTGTTTAACGTCCTCTTTAAGATAGGTACGTGCTTAAGCCCTCAAAATGTACTAAATCCAATCTAATTTTACGTTATAAGTTGAAGTTGAGTTTCTGAAGGGGATGAATCCCTGAATTATGCATGGTTTTAGGTTTCCTCAAATAAGTGTTACGATATAAGTAAATGCAGGATTTTAAAAAACCTTAATTCTCTAAAATATCATTGAACAATTAACTAGACAACGTTTCGCCATTTCACGCATCATTAATGCAGAAAACGACAAGATGATCACATAAATGCAGTTAAAAGATAGTATCAGAGACGTCGCAATGGAGTTTTCAGTTCTCCAATAATTTAAAAACCCAAAAAGTTGAGAACCTACTTCAAACTGCGAAAAATGTGGTAAAATATTTTACTCAATGAGTAACCAACATTTAAAAACCAAAACAAATGCCTTTTGTGTTAAGAAATAGGGATTTTATTGACAAAAAAAAAAATCTAATTTCAGATTTCGCCAAAAGCAAATGAGAAGTTCAAATTCAAAATACTTGGGGAAAATTACAGCATTTCATAATATAACTATTAAAATATTTTATATAGTTAGGATATCCGGTCAAAATTATTGGGAAATTTTAGATTTCGCTCCAATTTTTATGATCCTTTAAAATATTGTAATGGATAGCACGATTCGGAACAGACAATAAAGAACCAAATAAAGATAAAGCATAACTCCTGTGGAGTATGGTGGTCGAAATTGGGAGATATATCCCTCCGGGATGTACGACAAAAATTAAGTTTGTATTTTAAGTTATAGTTTGGTAATTTTTAACAATAATTTTTGATCCAATTTTCATGCTAATTCTTAAAAATGACTCCAAATTGTAGATATTTAGGTGGTTACTTGCATTTCTATTAAATCCACCTCCCGAAAAAAAAAAAAAATTCTGCGTATGCTCTGTTTAACTCCATCCTGTTAATGTCAGAAGTACAATATCTGTTCTGCAATTATGTGATCTTATCATTTTCTGTCCTGGTGATGAAATGTAGTATAGGGTATGAATCGAGTCTTGGAGTGATGTGCTGTAATTGATGTCATTATTTAATGTAAGAGATGTTGGGCCATTTTTAGACTATTGATGAGAGAAGTGCTATTATTTGTCTGCAATTAGGAGATCTTGCCTTTTTTTCATGCCTGAATTAGCGAAACATTGACTATTTAGTTAATTAGGGATTGATCAATTATTTGCCACTTCTATAAATTTTGTTTTTATTGAAAACTAGTTTCAAATGTTATACATTCATCCTCAATTCTAAAAACACAAAATTCAAAAATCAGCAATTTAAAATACTGTTTGGTATTTTAAATTGCTGATTTTTGAATTTTGTGTGTTTTTAGAACTGAAGATGGATGTATAACATTTGAAACTAGTTTTCAATAAAAACAAATTTATAATAGTGGCAAATAATTTATCAATGCCTAATTAGATTTGATCATTCTATACCATCATGCGTACGTCAACTATTTAGTTATTTACTGGTATTTTAGACACTTGAGGCTTTGTTTAATATTCCAATAATATCCCGATAACTCATTCAGAAGGGCATAATCTAAAAATAAAAAAAAATAAATAGATAGAGAAAATTCTACACTATACTACGTTTTAGGGTATAATGAGAGAAAGCTACAAGAGAACAGAACAAACATCATTGAATTACAAAAAATGCCCTCAATAGAAGACTATAAAAAAAATATACGAAAGGGCCGTTAAAGAAGAACAATACAGGACACTGTTGGTTCCTGCAATAACACTCTTCCACAATTCTACAATATACTTCCGTCCTATTTTAAAGGTAATAATTCTTATTTCCTCGCCTTACAAAGACAAGATGTATATCGTTTTCACGCAAGACGTAAGAGCAATTAAAGCCGTCGCAATAAAGTCACTATAAAAGGAATAGCATGTCCCTTTAAAGCGAAGAAGAAAAGATTGGTTCATGAAAAGGAGCAGGCTGTTAGAGCTTAATATTAAATACTTATAAAACGGTACGATTACTCTGTGATTTATAATTTATACACATGCAATCTTGTACACCTGAGTATACCTATACTCAGGTATACTTGGTCATCTCCAAGAAGTCCATCGAAGACGAAGACGCAGGCAGAGGAGACAAAGAAGTGAAACGTGTCTACTTTCTACTGTTGGTCCATTATTACTCGGGTGACAATACTCTTGCCTGTTTTGTCATACCCTTCAATATCGTCATCCAGGTCGTCCGGGTATCGTCTCTACAGAAGGTAGAAGACAACTCAGCGCGAGCATTTTATAAGAAAATAACTAAAGGAATAAAATATAACATTAATTTTTTTCTTGTCAAAAACGATGTTCAAATATCCCTGAATACATTATGGTTTCAGTTATAATGCATAGAATACTGAAATGTATATTAACTGATTAAAAAAATTTTTATTTTATTTTTTATCAGAAAAATAATAGTTTATTCCTCAAATATAGGAATTTTATAGCACTTGAACTCATTTTTGAGCCGATTCAATGATTTCTACCAACCTGAACGAGACTTACTTTCGACTCTTACCTCTCTAAATTTTATAAATAAAAAAATGTGAAGAAAACTGAATAATAGAGTGTCTTCTCTCTTCACTGCATGAATTCTCAATGGCCTATGTCGCGTAAAAAAATTGAAACAAAAATATGACAAGTTCATACAAATGCAGAACAGAAACAAAACTCGAGAACTCAAAGTTGAAATTCCACAGCCGTTGTATTTCGTAAAACAAAAAAAAATCAACAGAAAAACACCGGTTTTTCTAAATATCAGTAACCGGTTTATTTTACTATCAAACTAGACACGGTTTTGTATCTACAGCCCTTGACGTGCCTGTTTACAAGAGTTATAATCTCGGAGGATCCAATCCCCTGACCCAATTTCTCCGACGACTCCCTATCTGTTCGGGTATTCTGGTCCCGTCCGGATAAACATTCCCCGAAGAATTACTGAAACGGGGAAAACCTTTGGAAAACTGCCAACCGAAGAGCTATAGTGTTAAGGCTTACAGAGATTTTCTAGAAGGAAAAACAGCGCTGCTAAATAGAGAGCTCAATGGAATTTTACTGACTTTTGTAAATAAGTACGTGAGTCATTGATAGATTTTTAGATTGTTGGAGTGGGATGGAAATACCTCTGAATACATATATGCCTCAGAATGAGGTAGGTAGGAGTCCAATATCCTCAATCTTAAGATCTTCTTGGGAGACAACGTGGTCAGTATTAAGCTCAAACCGAATAATAATATATGCTTATTTTAGAGTTTTTTGGAATATGAGAAATGTATATGAAACCATGGTTCATACACAGACAAAATGTATTATTTTTTTTCTAAACAGTAAATATAATATACCAAGATTTGTAGTAATCAATTCCTCAGTATCTGAGATTGGGTTGAAACGATTAGGATGTACAAGTCCTAATAATGTAGTAAATGATTTGTGATATAGAATGACGCAATTCGACTGAATCTTATAGATATTTGGGGTTATGGCAGAGCCATGTGGCTCTATCATATCCTGTATTTCCATAAAGGTTTTATAAGTTCTTTATAGATGGTAAATTTATTGGTTACCATGTTTATTTGAGCGTTTGATGTGTCTCCATACACATATCTTGCCTTGGTGAAGTTCCAAAAATGGATTAAGAATTAAGAATATAAAGAAATTTATGTTTTAAGTAATACAGTTACAATAAGATAATAATAGTTATACCATTAATTTAAAAAAAAAGTTATAATTCGGAATAGATCAGATCATAATAATACAGAAATCGCAGTGTTAAGGTGGTCTACTCACCATCAATCTAATCCAATTACTCCACACCAAATGGAACATGTAACTCCTTTGTGGAGTGGTTGGGAGCAGCTGGAATTCCATTGGCCTTAAAATCCACCGCGTTATAACAAAATCCAATCACTCCAACCGCTCTTGAATGTGGAAAACGGATGGAATGAAACAATGAAATGAACAGTTTTTAATCTGTGCTATAACTAATAATAATAAAAATTATTGATTAGTAAATACAATGTTGTTAAATATTAAGAAATTGATTTTATAAAATATTTTTTAAAAAATATTGATATGAATAACTTATAATATTATTTATTTTTGTTTACTAATAATTATGTTATAAAATACTTAAAAATGTTAATAATAAGTAAATAAACATTTTTCGTGGATTCATAATTTCTAATATGCATCTACTATTTTTTAAAAATAATTTTCAAGATTAAATTATTTGATGTCTTTGCAATTGTAAAGCCAGTTCTTTTAGTCTCATTAATGCATGTTTACGCGTGCATACATACCAGTCGGTAAAAAATGGAACAATGGAGTGGAGTGATCGTAGTACTCCAGCTGTTCGAATTTAGTGATTAATGTTCCATTTGGAGTGATCCTCAGTGGCCGCCTTAACATGGATATGTATAAAGTATGTCAACTGATATTTTTTAAATTATAATATTATTGATTAGAATGAAGACTATGATACTGAATAATAAACAATAAAGAACTTTCGATTTCCAAAACCGATTTCACTCCGAGGCCTTGTTTCTTCCCGGTTAAGGTTTGAAGCCAAGGTTTTATTTTGATCTTTTAAACCACAAATATTAAATTGCGAATACGATTAAGAAACAGCGTTGGCTATTACAATAATATATATTGAATAGAATCAGTTTTCTTGTTCGAAATCTCGACAACAGAGTTGTCCCAAGAGATAACAACGTAACGGACGATATATCGTTATTAGCTAATGGGTTCTTTATTCAAATTTATTCCTCGCCCCTTTGTGAACAACAGTATGGTACCTACATAAGTATATATATATAATCGGGGAGTAAAGGGGGGTCTGACAATAACAAAGAACATATTTCCCAGTGGAGTTGCACATTCGGCATCCTTTATCACTAACAATGCTAACAATATACGCCTCTTTTTATTTTCGTTTCAGGTGGGATCGAATTTAACACTTGAGAAGTGGTTGGCCGTTATAGTTCCTTCATCGTCTGTGTAAAGCAAAACAAAAAATAAATAAATAAATACAAATTAATTAGTGAGAGCAAATACTCAAAAAGAAACACAGACTATTGTCAATATATTATTAGAATATTCCTAAACAGAGGCTTAAGTCTCTCAAATAGCTAACTAACTAACTAAATAAATAACCAGTCAACGTTTTGCCAATCTAGGGTAAAAAAAAATAACAGGATCATTTTAATGCAGGAAAGAGGAAGCACGTGGCTCCAAGACGATTCAACATGCTGTCCTTGCAAGAAAAAGTATCTTAAGGTGCCTTAAAGTATCTTAAGGTGCCTTAAAACATTTGATAAGCCAAACGGCAAACATGGAAAAGGATTTATAAGCTTAGCAAACAAACCAATCCACAAGCTACTATTCCACCTTTTATCGGTTGTTAATTTCGGTTCATTTAATTAATTAATAGTTTTATTTTATAAAGAAACAATTGAAAATAAAAACATATAAATATAAGTAATTTTTATTATTATTTTAAGACGCTTCCCACACAGCCAATCCAAGGCAAGCAAAACTAACCCTTTACCTTTACACTTTTGATTTGCCTAGGTTTGGCAAATGTGTAAAGGCACCTTTATGTGCCGTCAAATATCCTATGTGGCTTTTATTTTTATTAGCTATATCGAAGTATGTATTATTATGGTTTTGGTTCATTATCAAAGAGTCTTATTTCAAATTAATTCAGACACTAAAACATATAAAAGCCAAATATATGAAAATCTAATAGGTTATTTGATGGCACATAATATATTTTCTCGTGAAAACGATGGTATATTGTTGAATTATTTTGCAGCTATAAACTATCTCTATTTGGTTAGTCTTTTTTAGGCTATTGATGTGAGGTGTGTTGCTTTAGGTTTGCATCAACGTAATCCTATCTTTTTCTGCCCTTATGATGCCTGAGTTATATACTGTTGTTTGATAGGCTTAAGGCTTTGTTTAAGAATCTTCCAATCATATTCTGATAACAGTCTCTCTCTCCTTTTTTTTTTTTAACACTATTGAAGTGAGATGTGCTGTCTTTAATAGTGTATTTATGTGATCCTATCTTTTTCAATCCTGATAATAACCGAATTACTGAAGGCGTTGACTGGTTATTTATTTACTAGTATCTGAGAGATTTAAAACTGTTTTGGAATCATCCCAATAATATCCTAAATAAACAAATTTTAAACGTACAGAATTTCATCGAAACCCGCTACTTATGGCAATTATAATTATGACAATAATTAGTCTGTTCCAACACGAGTCTTGACCGTTATCAAACTGTCAGGCGCATGCGCAATAAGATTTTTTCGTTCCAAAGCCTGTACTCCGAATGCGACTGACAGTTTGATGACAGTCAAAACTTATGTTGGAACAGTCCTGAAGAATCTGCCATTCGGTTGTAAACTTTCATTACTACATCGTGTTAAAATCTATGATATTTTTTTTTTCCCTACGAAAATCGAGAATCGAAAACAGAACTATATGAGAAGACAAAGAGCAGGGGAGAGAGAGAGAGAGAGATAGTTCGTACGAGCTGACAGTAGATAGCGGCTTTGTCCGCCATATCTCCAACAGACAGTGATGTTCGATTTTCTCTTATCGAATAGGGTCGATATTTCACCGCCCTTTTTACAGGAGCCCTTTTCAAAAGCTCTTTCACTCGCGGCATTATCGTAAAGTCCACCCTTCCCCTGATTAGAAATTTAGATAACTTTTATCAACTCTTCTCGATGGCAAACTCGATTCACAAATTTTATATTCCCTTCTGTATAACATTTTAATATATATATATTTTTAAATTTAAACTTCGCAATTGATTTATAGCATAATAAGTAAGGGTATGAGTGATTTTTTTTAAATACAGTAAATAATTCGATATTGATAAGTTTTATCGATAATTATATTGGATGATCTTTTGTAATGAAATTATAAAGATATTTAATAATTATTTAATTTGTTTTCAAGAAATAGAGTAGGCTATAATAAACCATAATAAACATATTATAGTTAAACAATAAGAACAAACCAGGAGGTAGCCAAATCGAAACCATCCTCTTATACTCTCGATGCAGACTTCAAAAAAAAAAAAAAAATTCAAAAATTCAAATAAGTTTGTTAAAGATGATAATAATGTAAAAAAAAATATTTCATACTGCTTAATTGCTGACGATATATATATATATATATATATATATATATATATATATATATATATATATATATGTATATAGTTATTGTAGGATAACGATAACGATTTCATTTCTTACAACCAAAAAAAAGACCTTTTTTCCAATTGCCAATAAATCAAAAACTAATAGATATAGGGAGGAAAAAGTGTAAATAGAAAAAAGTTATATTTTTGAACAAAGAACATATATAAGTGGTTAAATAAAAAATTAAATAAATTATATTTACTTTTTTTTTTGACCTAGAAAAATTATTAAAAAATGAAATTAAAGACGTCAGTGGCGATTTACCCTTGCAGATTCTTTTAAAACCAAATAAAATGAAAAAAAATTATTAATGAGTAAAATTAAGCTCGGAAAATTGTAAGTGTTACAATTAGGTCTTTAAAGTAATACTGGAGGTAAGCAGAATAAATTTGGCATCGGGCGAAAATGTGAAAAATACCTTTTAATTGATTTTGATTACAGTGAATGCATTTTTTATTTGTATAGAAAACATAATTAATATTATTAAAAAACAATATGATAAAATTTTATTTATAAACATTTACACATTATTACAACTAAAGAAATTATTTCAAGTCATGTATTATCTTTCAGCAAGTAAATCCTATTTAACTACATACAAATACATATAAATACCTAATATATTTACCCAGAAATTTTTCCATGGATAATAGAGTCATTATTTCTACAGAAAGATTACAAAGTACAAATCGCACAGCCCATTGTTAATTGGTCGTACTGTCCCAAGAAATGTGGGTAAACAAATGGGAGAATTTTATCTATTGTTCGAGTGATTACATAAAACCCTAGTTACATAAAACACGCCTACGAAACTTCTACATGACCATGAAATTCTCTATCAAATAAATTTACAGTGAAGAGGAATTATGTAATATGTATATATTACGATACTTACAATACAATAAAAATGTATTTTATCCTTTAAATTGCTCTAAATGATATCTAATCTAAGATGGTGTAACTAAGCCTTCATTTCTTCTGATTAGAAGTTTCTAAATTTTTCCTTTCCTTTGAATGATCGTTATTATTTTCATTGATATACAATATTAAGTAATAAATTAAATTATTATTTTATTAATTATATAGATATATTGGTATAGCTGAGAGATGCAGAGCTCTTCTGGTTGTATTATGCAACCAAAGACTAGAAAAAAACAAAACAAATGAGAGCAGGATAAAGATGAGATATAACAATAAAATGAGTATTTTATTCGGTAGAACTAATAACAAGAATTAAATATAGATTATATAAATTTAATTATTCAGAATATTATATTATGCTAATATAAAGGCTTCGATAGTTTAATATTAAAAGATAATGCTATAGTACATTAAAATTTTAATAAAACAAACACATCACAAAAAAACAGTATATTAAAAAAATAACGAAATGAAAATCTTGTTTTTTTTTTTATTTTTTCATTCATGAATTGTTTAATCTTGAATAACTTTTTCATCTATCTACTTTTTTTCTCTTTCATTCACAAATGCATTCGATGTTTTGTTATTTTTATGTATGTACAAATATATACGTATTTTCTCTATCTTCATATCATTTGTTTTTTTGATTTTTGTCTATATTTTATTGTCTATAAAAAACAAAATGAACAAAAAATAAAATGAGAATAATGTAAACGTATTATAGTTTAAATGTAGACGACGTGAATATATTTTCCATTGTATAAACGCTTAACACATAAAGTGATATTTTATCATGAATTCAATATGATTATTTTCTGTACATATCATTAAATACCTAATAGAATACTGATATGTTTTCTTCGTTCTTTATAAACCGTAAGAAAATACAAAATGTGAACAATTATAAAATATAATATAATACATAATATATATTAATATAAAAGCGCGAAAACTCAAAAAAAGACATATGAGAGAGATAGGAAAGTTTGTCTCTAAAATCGCAATATATAGATATAAAAAACACATCTCAGATCAACAGTCTAAAAAAGACGCATCAACAAGAGATAGTACATAAATCCAAGGTTTTCTCTTAAATAATAATTATATTTGACGATTTCCAGGAAAAAAAAAAAAAACTTGGATTCAACCATAGAGTACAGAATAACATGTTATTCGGTACTTTTTGGATTCAACCTCATCTCTGAATAATGAAATTCAAATAGAGTGGTGATTTAATGGTAAATTTTAAAATAAAAAAAAAATATTAAAACATTGATTATTAATAGAAGAAAAAATAAATAAAAATATCAATATATTCATGTCCTTAAAAGCATAAATATTCAACATTTTATAGATGTGTCACCTACATTACGAAACACGTTAAGAGGAAAACAAATCAGACCTGCTTGAAATTAGGTTAGGTCGTCTGGGTCTTTAGTACATCTGGCAAAAAAAAAAATTTCTAAAGATAAACCTGGATCCTTGAGGTCAGATTCACATGAAAAATCGTTGTTTTTATTCTTTCTTCTCCTAGCTATTTTCGAAAAGATATTATTATTATTTTAATTCTGGATTATAATGGCTAAAAATAAAGACAGATGAATCATATAAAAAGATACAAACAACAACAAACTGTTGCTAAATACATTACTACCTTGGGAACTGGTCTATATTAAGGCCGCGTGCACTTGGGAATTGCATCACAGTTCGCTTCATCTCCCACCTGTCAACCCACTTATTTTCCGCCGGATATATCGATAGCGAGATCGTAGATAATTATCGATAATAAGTCAATTCGATGGCAACTTAGTTCCAGCAGTCCATGTAAAACAACCTCGAATGGTTTTAGATAATGAAAATATATATTACGAAAATAAGATAATTATTATATTTTATACACTAAACTATTATTAAATAATAAACATATATTTTACTCAGGTAGCCCAGTAATTAAGGGTTCCATCGCCTTTTCTCATTCTTATATTTTTTTTTATTTTATTTTATTGATTGGAATTATTTAAGCAATGAGAACTTCTTCATCTCAAACAGCACTTGATATCAAAATGGTGAAATATTTGCTAGACATAGCACATCCCACGCCAACATCTCAGTTTTCTTAGACATTTGTATTTTGGCTGTTGATATGAAGTGTGTTGTCTCTGGTCTGCATTTAGGCGATATTATTTCTACTTTTCTGTTTATATACTGATGATGAAACGTTGACTGGTATTATTAAATCATTTAATAATATTCCAAAAGTTACATCTGCCACATTTAATTGTAATTTTGTTTTTTCAATCTGGATTATGCGTTATAACAAGATGTACATGTTATATATCAAAAAGGTTATAGGCCAAATAAAAAAATTAAAAAAAGGATTCATTATGTATTCCACACATATATATCGTCATAGACACGGGGAATAGTCGCATTTATATTTTTTAGTGTTTAAATTAATTTGAAATAAAATTCGAGAATGAACCAAAACATACTACTCAGAAAATTAAAAAAAATAAAATAATTATTCAATATATAGAAGGAACATATCATATAGAATATTTGATGGCACAAAGGAAATTTTCAGGGACAATGACGATATGTAATTTGGGTGTATTTAGAGAGGGCAATTGAGGAGCTACTAAAATTCAGTATTATAAAATTATTATTAATCTGACAATCGTCATAAGCATATCTGCTTATCTGTATGAGGAAAAACAATGAGATTGGATTTTCACTGTATTATTAATAGAAGTAGGGCCTGAGTAGCGTTGTGAATCTGAAGGTAGCGGGAGCGAACTACAGAGCTAACATTTTTTTTCTAAGCATTCTTTCAAATATCGTTTACAAGAATCTGAAGTTTATAAGATCCTCCAGCTCAAGGCGAATAACTGTATATACGGTCCGAACTCCACCACGGTATTATATACCATGGCCTCAACGCTGGTTCAGTTTTTACCCCGAGAAGAGGAACCCGCAGGCCGGGGGTGAATTTTTGAAGCAGAGGGGCTCCCCGACGATCAATGTAAGCGGAGAGGGTGGCGTTGCCATGGTGACACCCCTGCAGACCACGACCTCTGTCGATACCCGCTACAACTACTGTCGCCCCGCCATGGAGGAAATTAAACTCGATTCCCATTCGATAATTGAATCTGATCTAGCGGTGGGACGTGACGGTGGGAGATAGCGCCTGTCAGCTTCGGACATTCCGAGCCGGACAGGGACCACGTCCGATGTTCGGGCCACCGTAACTCTATGACAGCTAATATCGTAGTGTTGGCGTTCCCTCTCTATACTGCACAATAATCATGAGTTTGTGTATGCAGAAGAACCTCGCTTAACCGGCCCCGTCAAACCTGCTTTCCGGATTAACCGGTGGTAAAAAGAGAAAAAAAAATGTCTTCACAGAGTTGAATAGTTTCAAGCTTTATTATAAGAACACAAGTAAGGAACATTTTCAATAAGATTAAACTACTATTGGAAGAAATTCTTTCACTATACGATAATCTAGCACAAAAATTGTTAAAGAAAATAAAATTCTAATACGTCCTTTTACAATTTTCCGACTTGGCTGGTTTTGGAATTCAATGACTCATATAAGGAAATAAATAAATACTGGTTATACTATGTTAAATTTATATTTAAAAATTCTTTGCAATTAAAAAAAAATCTAAAGCAGGTGGCTTAGTCCTGTTTCAGATTCTTTTCTTTTTTTCAAGTCATTATCAGGTTAGAAGAAATTACCTCCTTTCACAGAAACCAGCGGCAACATTAGCGCGCCATTATCGAGCACTAAGATAAATCGAGAACGATTTAACAAGTAGATAATTATCTCGTAGAAAGGTACAATCAACATAGCTGCTATAAAAACTGACAATCGATATAAAACGAGGAGAGTCGAGCTTCAATGGAAATATTTTATTTTACACCATAATATCAGATATAGTGCTATGTACCAGATGGTCTGGCATTATGATAATATATTTTATTAGATACAACAGTTTTCCTAACAGGAAAACAAAATACTATATTATTTAGTCCTATATATTATTTTATGACATTTTCCTCCTGTCTAATAAGGATTACGTTTTCGAAGAAGGAATAGAAACGGTGAAAGGATACCTTCACGAAAGGTACACGTCATCGAACGCGAATCCCTTATACTGATTACTGAGCATGGGAAAGCTGTACTAGTGCTCGATTGAGCATTTAAATAAATAAATACTATACCTTAAGATATATACTAATATATAATCTTTCAATAAATAATATATATATATATATATATATATATATATATATATATATATATATATATAAATAATACATCTTAAGATAAATACTAATATATAATCTTTCAACCTTGTCAACCGTGATAGTCCACTAGTTAGTTCAGTGTTCAACAAAGAAGTACAAAATTTTATTTTTCTAAAACTAGGCTAATATTATTCAGGTTTACAACCTAAATTTAATTAGATTTAGTATTGAATAAATAGAAAGGTTTTCTTTATGATTAATTTATTTTTGTTCAGTCGGAAGCTAAACATTATACAGTTTTTTGGATTATAAAAAAAATCCCAAAAAAGGTTTCAGAGAAAAAATAATGCTTGCAAGAGATGTTTTAATTAATTTCTTATTTAATCGTTCCTTGTATCGTCGCCGAAAAGAAATGGTGAAGTTTTTGCATTTATAAAGACATTTTCATTCTCTCAAGTTACATTTGAATCTTTAATTGAGGACAAAAGGATATAAATACAGGAATCATCTGTATCTTTATCTTTAATAGCATTAAAAATTAATACAATTTAAGATTATAAGGATTTATCTACCAACAAATTATATAGCATTAAAAATTAATACAAATTAAGATTATAAGGATTTATCTACCAACAAATTATTTATTATTTATTGAAAAAATCATTTGTCGGAAGGTCAGTATTGCTCATTATGATAAGAAATAAGATATAATCACAAGATCAATTCCTTAAATCTAGAAATCGTGATAAAGTACATGCATTTGATGCACCGGGATACGGTTGCAAATATTTAAAAAAAAAAAAAAAGTTTGTTTTAAACTTATTTGACTTAAGGACAGTTATCAATAATCGTGGTAGAAATAACTCAGTTTTCCTTGAATCCTCATAAATTACGAAATTAGCCTTAAATATATATATATATATATATATATATATATATATATATATATATATATATATATATATATATATATATATACGATAGATGCAGAAGAATCTTCATATGAGCCGGTATCAACTCCAAAAAAGTTAGTACTTTTTATATGATAGTATCATATTATATGATAGTATCATATTATATGATAGTATCATTGTACAATAAATAATCGATATATATATATATATATATATATATATATTTTTTAAAGAATACTTTCCTGCAGACTACGCAGGAAGATTATTTTAAGCATAGAAGACATAGTGCACAGTTATACCGCTTATAAACATGCGAAAACTAACCCTTCCGGCCGTAGAAGAATGGCCACGGATCGAACAAAGAATCGATACCCACACGGCAGTTCCCACCGGAACCGAGGCCACAAATGAGTTATAACAAAGGCTATTGTTCATTGTCTCCCCACTCACTGATTAGCCCTGTGCCATTGTGATCTCCTTTCTCAAACTATTACTAAAAGAGGGGGGAGGGGGGAAAAGGGAAGGAAGGGAAGGAGGGAGGAGGTCCGGTCGAGGAATGGTCATGGGCGAGAACTCGACGGGAGGCTAACATCCGGTAGCGGAGCCGTGCGAGTGGACGAACCAGTCGGGCCCGAGGAGGGTTCACACGATGTACAGGAAGTGAAAGGGTGGCCGGAAGAGGAGTGAAGGTGATGCCGACTAGGAGCAGGCATGCGTACTACCAATCCAAAGAGAGCTCAGGAAGTATCAATCCATCCAAGGAGGAAAAGCTAATGCAGAAGTCTTTTAAAATAATAAGGCATTCTTAGAACCACATTAATTTGCTGGTACTGGTAATAGTGGGGGGGGAGGGGGAGAGGGCGAACGAGTCCGGCAAGTGGGACTATTTGTCCTTTTTGTCTCTCCCAAGAAAATCGATTAAGACCTATTTTTTCCTCCATGTCGAACATTCTGATTGTCCTAATGAAATTCAAAAGAAAGTTGTGTTATGGATTCTATCAGAGCCTAGAAGCCTATATCTTAATGACGCATACTGGTTACAATGTGCTATGCAATGTATAATTTCCTGATACTTTTATCATAAATGAAAAGTTCATATTTAATGCCATTAATTGAATTATTAGCTAGAGTAACGTTGCATGTGATTTTTTACACAATCAATGAATGGGAAGCAAAGGATTGTTTCCAAAAAGAATTTAATTATAAAAATAGGGATAAGCGAAAATATGTTTTACTATCTATAGTCGCTTTGTCTTTTTATACTGCTGATATGAGATGTGCTGCATCTTGTCTTCATAATTTTCGAAACGTCGACTGGTTAATTGTTTACTGGTATTTTAGAAACTAAACTCTCCCTATCTGGAATCGTCTATTCATAACCTAACAATTATAAAACTTACAGAAGAAACCAGAAGCCATTAACATGTTATTTAATGTTATAAGATCCTAAGTCAAATACAGTCTGTTAATCCTATCAACTTAATATTACTAAAATTATAAAAATTAAATCACGGTTTTTGACAATGATCATTTACGCAACCAGGCCACAGATATTACCTCTTCAACAAATGACAAACACAAAATATTAATTGGAAGAGAAATGCATAATAACTAATGGATTTTTAAAATCTGGATGTGAATTATTTATATAAATAAACTTTCAACCGAACATACAAATTCACAAATCAAATGCTGAACTCAGAAAATACCAAAAAATAACAAATGTATAATTTATGAAGGGTCATATAGTGTAATTGATAACAGCTGATTCGGACAGTTTATGGAGACAAGGTGTGAGCTAGGTAAGAGAAGAATCACTTAAATTTGGAGAACAGTACTATCTTAGTGAAGGAAATTTAACTATTCAGAACTAAATAATCTTGTAACATCAGATATAATCGAAGACGCATCTCCAAATGTAGAAATTGGTATGAGAATATTTGTATGCAAGATGGTATCAAATTACAATGTGAAGCGCTTCTTCTCAGAATTAAAAATAATCAAGAATGATCTGAGTAGTATGATTGAGTAATCAAGATCGATTTATCACTAATCAATTTATCACTGGTATCGATAAAAGGTGGTGTACATAAAGAAATACAATTTGATAAAGTAATTGATGATTTTGATGATAAAAAAAACAAGAGAAGTACTTTTTGCTTTTCAAAAATTAAATAAGTTAAATGATTTTAACTAGTATGTTGTTTATTTCTGTCTAAAATACAAACGTGTTCAGAAAATAAATTCTCTAATATATAGGGCCCCCATACTTAAAGTGCCATGGGACCCTAATTGGTTAAGGACGGCCTTGTGTGGGGATCATCTTTTCTAACTAGTTTATAACAAACTTAATTTACTTTTTTTTTTATTCGTGTTTAAATATAAGTAGGAATTAGCAAAATCTAAGGGCTAAGGAGAGATATACTATAGATAATATCGGTAATAAGTGATACAACATTCCTCTCGTTTATAATTATTCAAGAAGGAACCGCTTTCGAATACTCCGTTCCCTTGAACTCATGACTGATGGACAAAACAGGTGTAGATAGACCATGACAATACAATGCACTGACGCATCCCAGGGTACCCTCAACGTCGAGTTCAAAGACCCAAAGGAATGCCCTCAGCCCCGAAGACACCTTTCACCCATGAGTCAGTCAGGATCGTCCTTTGTCTCTATGAGGGCCACTCTCCATGATACGGACTGACCACACAAGATGATCAATACAGAGGTAGCAGATCTCCATAGAGGTAGATGATCCAGCATTACATGACAACCGCTGACACGGACAATCCACCAGCTAACCGATGTTTGCTGTAGCGGCTGACGGGTCGCGCTCCGAACTAATTAGACTGACATCCATGTGTACTAGGACTAGACCCAGTGCAACGCGCAATTATATCCTGACGTTTATCGATCCAGCGAGCGTAGTACTGTTCACACTGTCGACATTAAATATCAACTAGCCATCCGAGTCCCTGCCTAATGCATCCATAACGTCGCTTAATGGCTAATCGAAAACCACTTTAATAGATTAATATTCTGGCCTGATTGGACGCCGGATATGCGTCGTTTAATTCCAGTTCTGGCGATCTAATGAATTTTCCATTTCAACGGGATCGGGAGCACCTGTCGTTAATCTACAATATTCAAAACGCAATAACAATAGCGCGATGCAACAGGAATAACAAAACATCATTCCGTCCAATAATGCGACAGACAATAATAACACTAGACTAATTGCAATTAATTCGCACACGTCAGACTTTATTCGACGATTAGTGACTTCGCAGATACAGAATATTACAAAGCAAAGCTTCAAGCCTCTCAAACAGCAGTGTGTAACTAACCAACCACCGAGAGAAAATGATAAGGTCACATAAATGCAGACCAGAGAGAGCACATCTCATATCAACATTTAAAAAGAAACAGACCAAGATAGTACATTACTTTAAGACAGTTCAGCATATACTAAAGGAAAATATATATGTTGATAGGATACATAGATATTCCAGAATATTTAAAGGTGCGTTTACACGCTTGCCAAACAATGGCAAGAGCCTTGGCACTTACAAACTTATAGATGGAATATTCAGATTGGATGGTGGCTTTCTTGCCGAATACTGTCTAGTGTCGCTTTTTAGGCACGCGTGAAAGAAAGCGCTAGTGTTCCTAGAAATGCCAACAGATAAACTCATTTCTATTCAGCTTTTATTTATAGTTTTAATTTTGTTTTATATTTTTTAATTGTTTCTTTTTAAAATAAAAATTGTTTAAACCAAATGAAATAGCCAACATCAGTTCGAAATCCGCCGCGCTTCTTTCCCGGGAATACAAGCGTGTAAATACAATCAAGAACGTTTCAAACGTGCAAGTCCCAAACGTGTAAACCCACATTAAACTCCAGATTACAGATTTATGTAAATCGTTTATCGTATTTTTACGTATTTAATGTATACTTCTAGAAGTTTTTATTTTTTTATTTTAATATTTTATTTGAATAATTTTATTTAATATTTAAGTCTATAGGCTTGGTAAGTTAACAGGGAAAATCAACAGAAAATTTGAAAAGTGACATAATGCACTCCGAGCAGCTCATTTCTTGGTTTCCTTACCTGCACAAATTATTACTTAAAACAGTTATAACACACTTAAGTTGAAAAGGAGTTGAAAAGAAGTTATAGTATAAACAACAACCAACGATTAGTTATAAACAACAACCAACGATTAACCTCTACAGTGGAATAGTTTTTTATCTAAACATAAAAAAAAAAAATTCAAAGCAACAAAACTTTCCAATCATCAAGCGACCAAGTGAGTTTCAAAGTTTGGAGGTTTACAACCTTCTAGGTAGAGTACAAGCCCAAATAGGGCAGAAAATGTCTTCGATTTTCAGAACAAAAAAAAAAACACTTACAGAACTTTCTAAGTTAACGGTTTTTAAGTACGCTGTACCTGACGGGAAGAAACCCCGATTTACACTCAGATATGGACACGGAATGAGGAAGACGTTAAAATATTCCAAGTAGTAAATAATAAATAGCTGACATGCTAAATGGTTTGAACAATCGTGAATGAATGAGTTAAGGAGACAAGGGATGGGAACCAGCGAGTGATTAATCAACTTGATGGCCTGCGCCCGAACCCTTAACCATAATCGATTATTTTTAAATACCTCTTTGTAATCGTCGATTGTAAGTTACCTTTAGTAATAGATAGTTACATTATCTTAACCTTAGAAGCAAGATTAAAAATCCTAGAGTTCAGTTATATCCATATTGAAATAACCTATTTCTTAATTATCGGTACCAATCTTGCTCAACTCATGTTGAGTATTTTTGAAAAAATACTTTACTCATAGATGAAAATTTAAACAACACTGTTTGGGCAGGCTTGCGGATGCTTGTATTTGTTTGTGACCAATCCGGTCAAGTGTCGGTTATTGAGCCCAAATTAAACTAAGCTTGCGGCAAGCGCCACATAAGCGCTAGTTTCGCATCCACATATTTGTGTATTAATATACTTTTATTTCATATTTTTTCTTGTTTCTTTTTAAAATAAAAATAGTTAAAACTCAAAACAATAGCCGACTAAAATTCGACGTTCTTCCGCAAACTTCTCTAGAACACATGAGTGTAGGTAGATACATACCACGTTTGTAGATTTCTGGGACTTGCAGCAAATGCCAAGCGTGTAAACCCATCAATAGAAACATTTCAATGTATTAATATTAATACTAATATAATTGTATATTTCGAATAGTTGATTTTTATGTCTTCTTTTATTTATTTATTTTATTTTAAAAAACAATCATCCCCACTCCTTCTTCAGTTATTTTATTGAAATTCATATAGTTCCAACATTCCAAAAAAAAAATTTTTTTACCTGGAAATACTAAAATTTGAACAAAGGATTTTTATCTCATACAATACACAAATATAATAATATTTTTTTTTTTAATTATATAAAATTGTTTATTTAAAAAAAAATAGGAAATTACAAATTCATAAATAAACAGCAAAGTTCACGCACGTGCGGACGGGTTTCGAAAGTGATAGCCTTAGTTCGAAATATATCCTACAGAGGTTTGCAAGAGGTGGAAAGGAGCCAGAAGACAGTTGTGAAAGGGTTTGCGGAAGAGGGAAAGTGGTCCAAGGTCTTGAAGGGGGGTTTCCTTCGGGAGATCCGACGGCACAAGAAGTGGATGGACTTGGAGTAGGGGTAAAGGTTGCACAAGGAGGCGCTAAAGGCTGTAAAGATCTTGACCGCCTAACCGAGAATTAGGGCGGTCGGAGGAGTCATCCGAGGTTCTGAAGGTACGGAGGTCGAGGGTTGGAGAAAGCTGGTGGTAGGGTCCTCGTTTGCGTAATGTTCTTGGAAGGGAAGAGGGCGGACGAAGATCAAAGAGGGCCTTAGTTCAAAAAACGTTATTATCAAAAAAGTTTATAAGGAACATGAAAAAGCAATAGCAGAAGTCAAAAATAGTAAATTAAACATAACATTCTTAAAAAAAAACTGAAAGATTGAATTATATTATTAAAGTATATTATACAACTGTGTATAAATAATGTTTAAAAAAATATAATAAATTAAATGATTAATATTATATGATTAAATTCTCGTAATACGTAAAAATCAACAAATTGATTAAAATTAATCAATTAAAAACAAAAATAATTGTAAACCTAGCCAGAAATAAAAAAAATAATAATTGAGATTTATTATTACGAATTCGATGTTTTTAACAATTTCTTAAAATAATTTATTTCAGATATTATTCTAGTTATATAAAGTTTAAAATGAAAAATGACATATTTCTAGAACATACATAACAAAACTTTAGAGATATAATCTATTATACGTTAACGTGAATAGATACTGTAGATTAATTGCTAAGGGCGTGAAGGAATAAGTAGTGTTTAAAGTATGCTCAATTTAATATGACGAGCTAATATTACACTTTTTTACTTATATGCAAGACCTAATCAATATTGAATTGAATATTCCATTAATAATTGTCTACAAAAAATATATATATATATATAAATAAATGTTTTTCCTCTTTACTCAAATCCTTTAGAAATAAAATATAATCCTGAAAAGAAAATGGTCTCGTGACCTTTTAACGTAATAAATCTATCATCGAAGTATAATTAAAATGTTGCAAATTACAATAAAATATAAAACTATTTCTACTGTTTATACTCTAGTATTCTATATTTATACTGTATCAAAGTAATAATAAATTTATATAAAATAATAATAGTAAATATATTTATATAAAATTGAGCAGTAATTATTGAAAAAGAAGTTGTTGGTTTGTAACGAAAAAACAAGAAATATTTTAAGTTTGGTAATTATCTCATAGTTGATGTGGTTGTGGTACTTCTTGAAAATGAGCTTCGACCTCGTAAAGTTACCCTTGACCGAGTTTTTCAACTCTTAGCTGGTGGGTCAGGCTAGCCGGCGATACAAAGGCTTAGGGAGGATGAGCAAGACAAGAATGACGGGTCTGGATGCACTCTCAGGAGGGGATGGAATCCGAAGGTGGTCAGGTGGGGAGGGGTCGTGGGAACGAATAACAAGGTCGACTTCGGGGGCGGCAGATGGCGAGCACCCGGGCAAGGACGGGAACTGGTTCTGGCGAAGATCGGGAGTCGTTGGGAATGTATGGAAGAGGATAAGCAAGATAACGAGGTGAGAAGCAGCAATAATTATGAAGAAATGCAAAGAGACAGTGAGAAAGTTCACGTCTGCTCAAGGCACACGGTCGGGAATCTATGACCTATAGAAAAATCCTCGGATAATGGCGAGGTCTGGAGAGGTAAAAAGAGACAAAAAAGAAAAAAAAAAAGGGAGAAAGAAAGAAAAAGGCAGTTGGATAGGAAAGAGGAAGAGATAAATCGGAGGTGAAGCCGAACTCACAAAGGAAAATGACGCGAACAAAGAGGACAGGTGCGCTGAGCTACCTGCCCAGGTAACTCGCAGGGGAAAAAGTGGTGGCGTCTAACCTCCCTCCTCCTCCCACCCTCAGGTAACGTTAGTTAATCCACTCTCCCTCATCCCCCCCCTTACCTAAGATAACAGTATACACATACCTTATTTACAATATATAATATGAATAATTGGTGACTTAAACCTTTCTTTTTAATGTTATGTGCATATACTGACTATTGCTACATGGGAATGGCTTGTGGAGAAACTATATAGGATAATTTTAAATTAGGAGGTCCTTTGGCTAATTTTTTTTTTAGACACCTAGGAGGTATGTCGAGAATAAATTATGTTAGTATAAATAAAAAACCCTAAAGGTTTAATTGCAATTAGTTCAAATCGAACTTGAAGAGACAAAATTCAATTTCAAACTTGGGGTTTTTCGAGTAAATGAATGTTTGGAAAAATCTGCTATAATCCAAAAAAAAAATACAATAATAATTAAAAAAAAATACAAGCGACTCTAAATGTCTGTGAAACCGCCAGAGGTCAACAGCGAACGTATCCGAAGGACAGGCAGCTGCAGCAAGAAAAGAACCTGAAGAAGTAGGCGTCGTAGGCAGCGAAAGGTCGGCCAAAAGGTCACTCCTCTGTCACAAATGTCACAAGGCTCGGTGCCTTGGTCCTTTTTATATCCCTTTGTGCCGCGTTCAAGACAGTCACCATGTCTTGCACAAGATATCCTGCGCGCAACTGCGATCCAAAGAGCGGACTGTGTTTTACTCAGCCCGCGGTGTTGGTAATATATTTGAAGGAGACAAAACTTTGTAAATATATATATGTATCATTGACGCATACTAGAAGTATCTCATCAGTACATCTCATATCAACAGAATAAAACAGACTAACCAAATAGAGTTGTACACTTCACGCTAAAAGTTCAACAAATAGTATAAACGACATATGTGAAGAATTTTAGTCTTGAAAACATTTAAAATAATATAAAAAAGCAATAAGATTAAAGCTTTTAATCTCTAGTTTACAGCAAGTCTACCGCAAGCAAAAATTATAAAAAAACAATGATTTTCCTATCGTAAATGTAACGTCACGAGCTTAACACCTAAATTCACTTGTTAATATACTATAATTATAATTACAATTTATATAAACTGGCTAACAAAAATAATAACCTAAGGTGATAACAGCAATTCGGCCTAGATACCTTTTGTGTTTTGTCATTGGAAGCAATTTAATAAATAGTTACTCATTATATATTATGCCTCATATTACATTTCGCGTCTATATATAATGTATAATTATGTTTATTATAGCGACAATAATAAATTAGGGTGACATTAGGTGACAGTGAGGCATTGACCGCAATCCTGGCGTTGTTGGTCAAAAGTAAAGGTTGGTCTATTGTTGTAAGGGTTTCCATTTTGAAAGGTCAGCTGGTTTCTTATTGTGTCCATGCAATACTTAGATTTATCATTAAAAAAAAACAATAATATAAACAATAAAAATTGTTTTAATGTTTCGGACGGTCGTAAGGGGATTTGTTGGACAATTACGGAGGAGTGAACAACAAAAATTGTGTGCTCTCTGTAATTTAAATGCAATTGAGGATTCATACCACTAAGTAACTGTTTGTCCTATTTTACAAGAATATAGGATCAAGTATTTTAAGTTGTCATGAACTCATATAAATATTAAATGGAAAGGATTTAAACAGTTTGTACATGCATCTGAGAGATAGTAAACCCAGTGGCTAAAAAAAAAAAAAAACTATGAGAATGAGTCATATAAATTAACCAGTTTAGTTAAGAAATTGACTAACTTCCTTGTGCAACTATAATTCGAACGTCAACAATCACATCATGTTCCGCATGTCTATGTAATTATATAAAACGAATAAACATGTAAATTGCAGAGTTAGATATCATCATTAAATACATAATTATCGCTGAACTGACAATTAAACTTCCAAGGTTACTCAAATACACAGGTATAATTAATTATTTAATATTATGACAAAACATATGGTCAACAAACCATATGTGCAAATAATACGAACTTGGCTAGGAGCCATGTGTTTGCCATATGGTTAAGTCTATTGAGAAAATGCATTCATACTTTGCAAGAGGAAAAATCTATCAAGAATGATGCAATTGGAAATTAATTCTTTATTATAAAGTGCATTTCTTAAAATAAAATAAAGATTTTTAAAAGTCGAAAATTATTTTTTTCAGTTGACATCCGCATGATAGTATAGAAGGATCAATCTAATTAGGGATTGATAAATTATTTGCCACTTCTATAAATTTTGTTTTATTGAAAACTAGTTTCGAATGTTATACATTCATCCTCAGTTCTAAAAACACAAAAAATTCAAAAATAATATTCTAAAATAATATTTTGAATTGCTTACTTTTGAATTTTGTGTGTGTTTTTAGAACTAAGGATGAATGTATAACATTCGAAATTAGTTTTCAATAAAACAAAATTTATAGAAGTGGCAAATATTTTATCAATCCCTAATTATTTTTTCATTCAGTTATTAAATACATCTCTACTTAACATCGTGTCAAATTTCATAAGAATGTTAAAAAGAGGGAAAATAAACCAAAAACAATTGAAAAGATAATTAAGAATTAACACGAAAGACTTTACCGATAATTATATGATTTCCAACAAGATAAAATCTGACGCAATAATTCACATTTTATCGAAACTCTTGATAATGTCTTTGACGAGTTTTTAAAAGAATAAATATTTGAACTGGCAAAGTTCAACAGGGAATATCATTAAACATGTCTAAAAATAATATAGAAATCTGATTTTATAATTTTGAAAAATATATTCATATTGCAAGTTCTGTTTCCATTGTATAATACGCAATGCTGAAGTATAAATAAAATTATACACATGAATACACAATGAAGACATGTTTAAGAATGGTATGCATAGGTAACGGCCAAAGTATGTACGGTAAGGTCTGTTGGTTGGATCTATTATACAGGGGGAATTTTTTGCCTTCGTTCAGCCGGCCAGAAAGCCCTCATCTCCCGACAAAAGGCGGACAAAGCCACCCCCACTGGGTCCAGGTCACAACTGAGATTCGTGTCCAGTTTTTTTTCTCTTTCTTATCGCCACAAGGTCTGCATGGGTGGGTACCTGGCAGGACTGGGCAGCCTCCAGCAATCCAATATGGGAAATATCACATGTGTTACAAACATTCTTGTGTAGGGATGTATAAATACATATAAATAATAACATCGATAATTTCAAATGGTTATATAACAATCGATTTTGAATTAATGTAAATAAGAATCAATAATGCCACTCTATTGCCACCTTCGATTGCCATTAAGCTGATCGAACGAATGACGTCAAGGCTGCCATTAAGGAACTGTTATGTAATAAGTCACTTTTGGCGACAGTGATAAAGGCGAGAGCTTATCATAGCGCGGATTAGAGCACCTGCAATTACCTTAATAAGTTGTATGTATGAGTATATATAAATATATCTATATATTTCATCGAACTATAACTTGTATAAGACATTGATAAACATAATTATTCAGTTTTCAACAAAGATTTATTAAAGAAGCTGATTCAATATTATATATATATATATTTAACTGTGGAAAATTCGAGACAAAATATAGAACAAATGTGAATAATCCAGCTTTCAAAAGGTTTTAAAAAAACTGATTTCCTTAAAAAATCAATGCAAATCAAAATTTGTTTCACAATCTTATTTTTATTGAATTTTAATGAACATTATTAAAACATTTATATAAATATTTCGTTAAAATTAATTTATTTGATATTAGTTTTTGATTAATTTGAATTTAAACTTGATCAGCTGTCCGAGCTCGATGGTAGCTAAGTAAATACTACCAATTACTAGATGTTACTAGTAGTAAATGAACATGTTTGCGTGAGACAATGGAGACTATATACAGAGATAATTATACCGGTGTACTACCGCCTCGTGGTTGCTCCCCCCTTTCCCCCACCACCGAATATAATTTACATAATACTCCTTCCCTATTACATCTACTAATTGCTTCGATTAATCGATTGCAGCGCTGCCCTCTATGGCGTAGTGTGGGTCACGGCGGCCTTCGGGTTAGTTAATACCTTATATCTGTTTCCTGCAGGATACCGATTTACAAATAATCGATACATTTAAATTTTAATATAATCAAGTTTACCGTCTATATAAAGAAGTGTGTCAACAACGCAAGGTTAATCAGGACATCGATGACTATCGAATATTAGAATCGATTATTTCACTAACTGGTGGGTGTATTGTTCTTGTTAATTGGTAGGAATACTGATTCAATTGCCTTGGGCACTTCAGCAATTGTGACAGAGAAATTCAGTTGTGCACACTTGTGAATAGCGTAAACAAATACAACCAATCAGGCAGGAATTGACCACTCAGGCAATCGATAATACTCAATTTGACAATCGAACGGTTTCAAAAATATAAGTTGCCTTTATTAGAAATCCTTTTCTATCAAATATAGTGCGTTTAAATATCATTAATATGAAGCTTAGCCCAATAAAAAAATCGGACAAACAAAGTGTGTTTATATTTGGCGAAAATAAAATTCATGTTACTGTTGAAACTTAAATACGTCAATTTTATTCGCTTACTGTACTTCCGCCTGAAGTCCAAATCCGAAAAATTCTTCTTGCAATCTCTAATGCCGCATTTTCTCTTTTAAATGATACCAGTTCTTACTTTCTAGCATTTATAGAAGCTAATTTATGAGCGTTAAAAAATGGTACCTAAAACCTCTTAAATTTGTTCAGTCCGAACACTCCCAGTAGGAGAAACGTAATTCTATATTAAAACAAAAACATTACCATTCTTAAAAATATACGGAATAGATAGCATGCGGTTTGTAAATATGTGAAAAATAAGTACACGTGAAATATGAAAAATGAAGTATGAGCAAATAAAACAAAATACTTAAGTTTATTTATTTATTACTTAATTATTTTGAGTAATTAAACATGACCATTTTCGTCATGATTGACTTTATTTTTCTTTATAGCTTTCAGTTGCCATGTTATTGATTTTTCTTGCATTATGGGTTTATTCCTTTAAGTACTAAAGTAATAACTTTGAGCTATATAACTATAGTTGGTTATATGAGCTCGCTAGTTTATGATAGGTCGCCATAGATGCTTTACTCCAGGGATTTTCGAATATGTTATATGTTTTTTTAAAGCTTTTTTTCTTATTTTTTTTTTTATACTTGAGGGGTTGCTGTTATTGGACGAGGGAGATAGTTGCACAAGAAACCCGTCTACCCGGGGTGATTCTCACGGTGCAACTAGGAGCAACGACACTGTGCAACTCGCCCCCTCCGCCCTCCGGACAATCGATACCTTGCTTCGATTATCACATCCCATTGTACCGACTGCCCCAATCGAGTTTATCTCGACAACTGAATGCGAAATCTCCTCAGGCCAGGGACCGGTCAATTAGCCCTTATTGCTCAATTCGAAAACGCTGTTCCAACAAGTGAACGCTGGCAAACGAGCAAGTATCGATTATTGCTAAGTATCTAGTTTGCATATCGATACTAAGGCATCTTGAGATTATACTGATATATTAGCAACATAGTATTTTATATTGACCTCAGTATTAAATTGTAAAAGGATAATTGTAACTAGATTAATAATTCTTGCGCGAATGAAACAATTTCTTATGTATAGAGTAGAGATTAGAAATGTTATTGTTTGATTTTAAGGACAAAAAACTACTTGTGGTTATTATTAACCTCGAGGGTGGACAAAACGATTTATTTATTAATCTTTTAATTACTGTTATAAAAATAAAGAAAAGTAAATGAGTGGAAATAAATAAAGTAATAATAAAATACATAAGGACACGTAGGTCATTAAATTTTGAAGATAAGGCTTTAATTCAGATTCAAACTTCAAATAATGTAGCTCATAACATCTAGCAGTACTTTTATAAGTTACAACTTTTAATTTGGAGTACCCTTTCCTTGTTTTTCTCTTTATTCTTCATTGATGAGACCCTAAGCCATATAAAATACTAAAACTTTGCATAAATGTGCTTTAAATGACAAAAAATTACACTTTAATCCAAGAAAAATTTATTAACATGCTTGCTCACCAGCAATCAACTCGTTTGATTGCTGGTGAGCAATTGTCCACTAATGATGCAGCAAATTTGCTATTTAGGAAAATATACTACCATAAATTTAAATTATATTGGTCATGAATTCAAAGAGAAATAGCTGGTGCCAATCACTGGATACATTTTAAATCTCAAAGAGAAACCATTGTCTAAAAAAAAAAAAAAATTAAAACTTCCTAAACTTTGTTCACTTTCGGTACATTGATTTAATAAAGCAAAACATTATGAATAACTAAACAGTAATTGAGCCAATGTAATAATAAATATAGCAAACACGCGAAACAGGATAACTAAAATCAAATACCAATTTTTCTAATAAATTCAATGGTACTTTAGATGTATTGTTAATTAATAAATAAATAAAGCCTTACAGAGCAGAGGTTAGAAAAGTTCAAGTATAAAATGCTGTGTTTTGTTGAAGAAAAAAAAAAACACTTCCCATAAATTATAATCTCATAAATGCTTTTAAGTAATTTAACACTTTAAATTTAAAAATGTGTTCAAGTAATTTAACATTATTACGTCAAATAGCTTACATCCCAAATCTCTTAAGAGTTACAAAGATTATAACTGAATTATTTTAATGCGTTCGCTATTAAATAGTCCATGTGAAGCTGATAGGAGTGACAATGTAGCTAATAATATCAAGTTCATCATGGCTAACAGATAACACTCATCTGTTTATTATTACACATACAAATATTACATTTATTAACTATATAATATGAGTACTGACGTATCGTATCCATTTCGTGTGTTTTTTTTTTTTTATAAAAAAAGAAATAACACATTAAAGATTTGTGGTTTTGCTTATAATAGAAAGAAAAACAAAACAATTTTCTTTATTTTTCAATCATAACAAACGATTTTGTGGTTTTAAACTAAAACAATACAATTATAATTAGCCAGAATAATATGGGTTTTTTTTTTTTTTTTACAATGATTCCGAAAATTTAATACAGCGATAATAAAGTTTATTAAGAACTCGCGATTCGCGTACAAGTGGTTTCATGGAAGAACCACGAAGCTGGAAAAGAAAAGAGAAAAAAAAAAAGAAGGAAAAATTGCTGAGGACTGGCGGGATTAACGAGCCTATTGTTTCATAAAGAGAGAGGGAATTCTTCAAGGAGCTGCCAGCGACCACAATGGAGGAAATCTCTTTGTCCGCCGTGACAAAGGAGCCAAGTTCACCGGTTATATAACTTCAACCGGGAAACTGAGCATGCGCGTCGGGACCCGGCAGTGGGCCGAAGACTTCATATATATATATTTATTTAAACGTCATCTATAACTAAACAAATTAAATCTATGGATCAATGGTAGGTTTTGATACGGTAATCAGAGATTATGCAACCTTCATAAGCTATTAACAGAATGCACTCAGTTGTATACCAGGAATTGCAATTACCTGAAGCCAATCAGCCAATGGGATTATTCAGATTACAGAATTTTCACATAGAAATTTCAGATTGAATATATAATTCAGTAATATATATTTACAGAACAAAAAGTTCGATCTAAAACGGATATCAGTTAACATCCGCATGATGGTATAGAAGGATCAATCTAATTTATCAATACCTAATTAAAACAGATATAACAATAACGAAAAAAAAAAAAATTAAAATCAATCTTAACAAGTATGTAAAGCTTGTTCAGTCACAAATTTAATCGTTATTCTTACATTACCCCACTAACGTTACGGGATACTCCCCTATTACCCCACCAACGTTACGGGATACTCCCCCATTCTCAAATATTCACTCGACTAAATTTGCACCTAAGTCACTAGGTAGACCGTAACATCATAATCATATCATTTATATACTTAAATTAGTATTTATTATTCTGCTGTCATCTCTAATTCTATTGTCTAATTTTATCTTTAATTGGTTTTGTCTGGTATTTAAAAATTCCATTCTTTACACTGTAGAATCATTGAAAGGAGTGAAAAATACATATTATCAATCAATGTCACACTCCTCTGGTATTAATTAGACCAGGTACTTATACTTTATTTATTATTATTTACACATCCCTTATTTATTTTGGAAACGTTCATGAAGTAATGCAAAAATAACGAATGAAGGAATATTAGTGTATTCCTCTTATACACGAATCAATCTTTATTTTGTTGTCAGCTGTTTTAAATTTCAATTTTCCTAGCCTCTAACCTCTCTTTTCCTTCAGTGTGTTTGGATGTCTTGGAGTGCGATATTGTCTCTGATTGGTGTGTCTTTTTGGACTGTGGATGTGAGATGTGCAGCGTTTTGTCTTTATATATATATATATATATATATATATATATATATATATATATATATATATATATATATATGATTTTTGTTCCCTCTCTATGCTGATTATGCCTGAATTGGCGAAATATCGATAGCTTAGTTCTATTACTATGTTTGTAATCTAATCTTTCCCAGCTGTTGTCATGCAACCTTCTTTTTTCTTTAGTATGGGTGCGGGTTTCTTTGAGTGGGGTAGTGTCTCTGATTGATGTGTCTTTTTGGACTGTGGATGTGAGATGTGTGTTATTTTTAGAGAATCAAGGCTTCGATTGTATAATGTTCATTATCATTTAGAAGTCATCTGTACTGAATTCATGTGTATCATATATAAGAAGTGTAGAGCCACGCTTTTCTTTAGATATGACTTAATACTGAGATGATCACATTACGAAAGGTGCATGGCGATGCCATGTAAGTAAATGAATCGCTTTAAATTCCTGTAGCGAATAAATGCAATGGGCGGAAATTGAATCAACGGAAGCAGTGGAGGTCGCGTTGTGGGTGGGCTGTCAGCGCACTTGAATGCTAACGGATATGCATGCATATGGTTTTAGTTTATACAAATGTTTAAAAGTGTCTTCCAACTCGAGTTGATGATAATCAAAACCCATGTTGGAACAGACCTGATATCATGAAGGGGTAGGAAAACCACATGAACAGAAGAGTTTTCCATAATATATCACACATCATATTTTCAATTTATGCAACATAATAAATTCAGTAAGACTTTCGAAAGCTGATTAATAGACGGCATTATGTTCAGTGAGCGTATCCTAGTGTCGCGGATGAACAAGGATATACTTGTTACATTGTTCTGTTTGTATTAACATACAATTTTGGTTTCGTAACATGTCGACTTCCACAATGGAGGTGACCAATGAGATAGCTATTAAGAAACAATGACGTCCTGACAACGCCCTCAGAAGATGCATGGCCACTTCTGAAGATAAAAGAAGGACGGATGGCCTATTCAGGAGCGGAAGAAGTTATTACGTTCTGGAGAGGTGTGGACGTTGCGAGATCAATATCCTAGAGAAAACAGGAGATGTACTGCAAAATTTAACAGAAGAACAATACTAAATGAATTATAATATTTTAAATACTTAGCATCTGAGTGATAATAATTTAATATCTGAATCGGGAAGTATATCCTTAAACCGTAACCCACTCGTTGAAAATACTTCATATGAACAACTTGGAATCCTCATACTACACAAAAACAAGAAGAAACTGTCACTTCCAACTACTTCCACAATGACTAGAAAATGTTCTAATTCTGCCATTCATTAAAAAAGCCCATCAACACGACTATATATGGCCTATTTAGGAATGTGGAGTTGAGCTATGGAGCTCCACTAAACCATCGAATTCAATAGTTACGAATTAGCGTACGCTATTCAAATAATGTAAAACCAATCAAAATTAAAAATAAAATAGTATATTTAAATAGCTATCAGTCAGACGTTATGTAGAGATAGAAGGCCTCCATGAGCATAACCTTCCAACCTAAGCTCCACCCACAATGTTCTCCCTCAAGTTGTAAGACTATAATAGCTCGTCGTATCTGACTATTTCAACACTGGTAAGTAGTTGAACTTTGATGCTCCTGTAAACCATCCCGCATCCAATCCTTAAAATTCAAAATCCCTCCTAAAACTCTGAATGCTTCTTATTATGCCAGTAGGCAAAATGACCAGAATGCGCAATTTAATAATAATTTTAGAAAAACCAAGATGAACATCAAAGAGGCGCCTGAAAAGGAGATAGTCTCTTCTAACCTGGCATTGGAATGCTACTAATGGTTCATCACAAGTCATTGTCACGTCATAGTAATCCGATTCCACATTTACTAATTATAATCGATTTGTAAAAATCATATAAGACCCGAAAATCGATAGCTTCAACTCAAAGTCCTATCAAACGAGAAACCTGTGAAGTACACCTCATTATACCACGCCTGGTGCACATCATCAGCTTGAAGGCATTTTCCACTCGACCTAAATCCCGAAGAACCCTTCCATACCCGAATACCCGAAGAATACCCTGGCTTTAGCGTCGACCTGACCCCGATGTCTGGGTTGTCTATTTCTGTCCGCGGCAAAGGCGTTCCCATCAGAGAACCCTGGTCACCTCGGACCTTAGGCCACGTCTATTTATACCGATGTATTCACAATCGGTTACACAATTCGATTACACATGAAGTAATCAATCGTAAAATGTTGTAGTATATTGTACAAAGGAAGAACTTTGATCAATGAAAAACAAATCATTCATTATTATTTTTATATAATTTTAAACTAATTCAGGCCAACTGGATAATAAAAACAAAATTCAAATAAATGGATCAATAGGTTATTTAGCTTCATGAGCTTAAACGGACCCAATATCAAGATTAAACCCGTTGGCAATAAATTCATATAAAAGTTAAATTATTCGATTACTATCGGGAATCAATATATTATAATTTGAAAGAAAATTCGGCCAGAATAACGTACGCAAAAGAGTTTTACTGAATGGTAAAATAACTATATAATCAAAAATGATTATAATATACAGATTTTGTAAGGACGCACACCAATTTTGATCAAATTGCCGGGAAAGGTAATTTGTTTGTGATTTTCTTAATGAAGCATTCTTTTTATCAACATATCCGATAACATCTGTAATGTTAAACGATTTGGTTAAAATAATATTCGATGATTTAATGTTCTATGCCCAAAATTAATTGATCAAAAAAGGTACATTTATCGGGTTTCTTGAACCTTTCTTACCAGGACTGAGTATAAGAGAGGAGGGAAAGGGGGATATTTGCCCCGGACGGCAGAATTTAGAGGGCGGCAAATTTCGAACGAAATTTTATTTTTAGTTCAAGCAAAAAAATATTTTCTTCTGCTTTTTATATTGTTTTGACATTAATTCAGTCATTAAAATGATTCAATGTAAGGAGGTGATAATATTTATTTAGAAATATATTACCTAGAATACTGTTGCTGACTTTTATTGAGGGGTAGTGAATGAAGGGGCGACCAAAATGAAGTTTTGGCCTTCTTGGTTAGTACTAAAGAGTTTTTTTTTCGAGTCCATGTGCCTATGTACAAATATTTCGTTCAATATTAAAATTTTCTATAACACAGCATAGTCTAACCAACTACTTTAGCCATAATCGTTTATCAATGGTGAATAATCCAACGGACTCCACAAGCGATAAACCACCCATAGCGCTGTCCCCCATAGTGGCCTTTGTAGGCAACTCGACCAAAGAGCACTCAAAGAACAAGACATAATAACTGAAGCGAATAAAACACAATAAGAACAATATATGGTTAATTATTACTACTAAAGCCTAAACTGGCTCTGGGTACGTTAGTAAAAACAAAAGAACTAAGAAATATACAAAGAGAAAAGGTGCCTTTTATAACTTTACGTTAGGTTTCTCGGTTCTCTCAGCTCTAAGCCATTCTAGAGTTAGAGAAGAAGAAGAAATACGATCTAGAAATTGAGAAATGGAAAAACGAAAGCGAAATTGAGCCGTTTCATAACATGGCCGTTTCCATAAAGGAACACAGCTTTCTCGCTTCTCAGAATCTCTTGAAACAGTTGCTGAATGGAAATGTTATTTTCAAAAAAACAAAATATTTTCATAAGATATCTATTCAAAACGCATAAAAATACGAAAAACATCCATGGCATGTTTCCAATAAAAATAAATATGTTTACATAAACGTACATCAAAGATAGAGAAGTTTAATAAACGTTATAAACAAGAAAAATGGTCAGCCACATTTTACACAGGGTAATAATATAATTAGAAAAATTATATTTAAGTCTAAAAATGACATAAATTACATAATAACGCAGTAAAACATTTTTTAATGGTACTTGTTTAAAAAGATGTTTACGTTAAAGAAATATACAACACTAAAAAATGGTGTTTTTCCGGATTTTTTTTTCAGAATGAGAATAGATTCAGAAGCATAGGAAATAAACAGGATGACATTAGAATTAAGCTATTAAAAAATTGGAGGTTCATTGGCCATTGTACTCATTAGGAATAGATTTAACAACTACCTGAACTTAAAATCAATCATTCAAGACGACCTGAATCCATTAATATATTTAAGTAAATATATTTTTATGAACAAATTACTCTTGCGTGCTAATAAATTATACAATAAATAAAATGAATATATAAGTAAACATAAAATAATTTAATTTAGTAAAAAAGAAGTTTAAGATCGTACTTTATTGCTTGTTTTGGATAGTGCTCAACCTTTATATTTTAACTGTTCCATATTTTATTACCCTTTTAGCTTATTACTCGAAAAATATGATAATAATAATACAAAATAAAATAAATAAAATCAAAATCACCGAAATTGGATTTCAGTTTATCACTGACGTACATATATATACCATATGTTTAATTAAAACAATTGAGTATCTTTTAACAATCATTTTAAAAAATCTACAACTCATGTTGGCTTGTTTTTAGATAAGTGTTTAAAAGTCCAATATTTTGAGTAAAATTTCGATTTTATTCCAAATTACAATACGTATTTTAATTATATCTACTACTTCATAATAAATAATGGAAAAACTATTTGATAACGTTCAGTTCGAAAACTTACAAACATTTACAAAAGTATATCTTGATGTTTTTTCTGTTACGGAATTATTTTATTTAAGAGTTTTACGTTTACGCACGCGAACAAATTCGCTGAAGTGTATCTAATAGAAATCTATAACTACACTTACTAACTTGAACAGTTATATAGCTAGAAGGGTCAATTTAGGACACAGGTGTTTTTACCTGCGGTTTTCAACGTTTTTTTTTTTGTAATAATGAACTTTAGAAAAATATATAAAATTTAATTATATAACTATACCATGGCAAAGGCTTAATGGACAAGGTGGCCTATATATGATGTAGTATATAATCCTTTTATTTAAAAAAAATACAAAACATATACAAGAGGATAATATAGGAATTAAAATACAACGGAAGAATAATGCATCTAAAAGTATGAAACAATTAAGATCGATGAAGCCAATCTTAAACTGGGAATTGTTCATCTTGGTAATTGTATTTTTTTATTTTTTATTCTTTTCATCAAGCGGGAACACAATACAATTGTGAGAATCCCTTGGAATGTTTGAATTGAATGGATCCATTGTATTTTACAGCGATACGACATAGTTTTCTACGGTCGAATAATTAATAAGCCACTGGGAGAATAGATGATGGTCAAGAAACCAGATAAGATAGTTGTCGGCGATTCGGGTACTTAAGGATAAGCAAAGTAAAATAAGATTAAGATATAGCTTGAGCGAGAAATACAGATAAATTTACAATTCAATTACAATTCAACACTATTAATACTACTATATCCGCAGTGACCCTATGCCCCAAAATTTCCGGAACAGTCCTGAATTTCAGTACAGTGTCCTGGTTTCCTAAATAAACTCTTTTTTCTCCAGAATTTTCACCAAATCATTAAAAAAAAAATCATAGTACATTGTTCTTTAACCAATCTTAAATTTTCGCCGAGGATAAATATTTCCAACAGTTTTTATTTCAATTATAATATAAATATATGGTTTAAAATATAAATACATTGGTTTTAAAATGGGATCGTGCTTTTAGAGAACATTTTATAAAATAAAGAATAGTTTTCCGTAGTTTTTTAACAAGACGATAATGCCATATGGGTTCATAGGGATGTTTTAAAAATTGTAAATGTGGCTTTATTTTGACATAAAAAAATAAAACATATAATACTCTAACTATGACCTCTTAGAAATCCAAGAATTTATTTGAAAAACTATAAACAAAAACTATCAACCACACTCTAATCTATAAAATTTACTTATCTAACCCCCATCTCATCCCCGAACGAATAACCTGTACGAACCTAATTACGACCCAGGAAATATGATCACCGTGGATATATCAATAACAAAGAAGGACCACCAATAAATTTAATAAAACAATGTTTCTTAAATGATAACAACTTCTTTCTAGTAATGATGATTAGAATTGTAAGGCAATAAGGTTTTATAGTTAAGTCAAATGAATTCAATTATATCTATAAATTTGGACCAGCAAAAGAAGTACCAAAAAAAAAAAAAAAAAATTTAAATCGATTATTATCAATTTTAATAAATAACAAACCCAAACACCGAATAGTATTAACCGAATTTTGAATAACAAAAGTTAATATAATTCCTAATTTTCATAATTGTATTTATATATTCTGTAAATGTGGTGAGAAAGACCTCTTTTATCACAATTACAATTGTCCTTAATAGAGACAAAATGTAATATCACACGATAAAAACAGTTTTTCCACTAATATAATTTCTTATTAGATCAATCTTCGATTAGACCATTTACTAAACCTGTTCTACTAATCGTACGAAAACATTATAGTTTTTGAAATAATATTACAAAAAATAATCACGTATATAAATTATGTAATTATTTAAAAGATAATGATATAATTTATATTACTGTCATATTGTTTTGGTATAATTTTATAATAGTTAACATAACAAATAGGCAAGTATTTATTTTATAACTTAATCTAATAACCCCATAGCTAAGCCGTCATAAAATAATTATTCATAAATTACATCTAATATTATTATTTATTTTATTTCCTCGGCTACTTCAATTAATTTATTCATTAATCATAAAAATACGGATAATCTAAAACCCTCAAAATAATTGTCCTGATAATAAATCTCCTAATTTTGACAGATCCTTATGATCTTAAGCTATGGAACAATATTTGATTTAAAATATTTTATCTTATGATATTTTTATTATTTAATTGCAGATAATATACTACTATATAATGTTTTGCAATAAAAGATCGCAAGATTTTATGGATAGTGATGAAAGCACGTTTGAAATTAATGAAGGTCGTTTCATTATCTCATTGACTGTTTTATGAGATGTAAAAAAATAAGATATCTATAAATGTACGAATAGTAAATTCAGCAATAATTTTTTCAGTTATTATAAAGTTTTTAATTAGGAGAAGCCGAGTATATCAAAATCGAATTAAAACCAATATCGATATATAAGTGTTCACACGCTTTTAGGAAGTCTAATCATTTTTTTAAAGACAGGATTAAGGATTAGAAAAAAATATTTAACTTTAAGGAAATCAAACCAGGATGATTTTCATGAATGAATGAAGATTTTAAAGTGATTAATTAATTAATTGCAAGAAATGTTGTAGTGAATTCAATGCATATCTGATTGGATTCTTAAAGAGCTCAATTAGAGATTCTTGGTTGCCAGCAATTGCTCTTGACTTAGTTTCTACGTGGATTAGTATTGGTTTTGAAATTAATCGGCATGAACAATGATTTGATTTTTCAAGAATTTGAGTTCGTAGATAATATATTTCAAAAAATATAAAATTGGAATCAGTCGCTATTAATGAGTTCAGATCAAATCAACAGTGTCAAAGAATTCGGCCCAAGATACGCTGGCACACGTCATATCGTTCGTTAGAAAACGTTCTCGCCTATGATAATTTCACGGCGAAACGTTGCAAAGAGGAAGGGCGTATTGGATACGTAACGGTTACACATAACTTTGGCCATGTGTTCCTTTCTGGCGCCATATGGTCACTACGGGTATCGATACCTCGACGCGGCGGTTGAAGAGAAAAAAAAAATAAATAATCGACTTTTCTAAAACGATTAATCGAAGGTAGCCAAGAGCGTCTCTCGGTAACAAAAGGGCCACAACACACTGTCCGGAGAAAACGGCGATATGTACTCTTATGAAACCAGTCTCTCGAAACAATGGTGAAAGTCGAAAATTGCCAATAAGAGTTATTGTCCGTTTGGAATTTTAAAGATCAATACAAATATTTAAACATAAATATTTACCTAAGTTTATAAACGAATACAGTGCATATATCTGATACATTTTAACAGAGGGCAAGATAAGCCTTAAAAAAAAAAAAAAAGAAAGATAACACGAAGTGAAGAACAAAGAAAACCCCAACGGCACAAAGACTTATCGCCAGGACAAAGAAAACGGGTTCCAAAGAAGAGAAAACAAAAACGCCAGGTAAAAGTGTTCAAAAGGAGACACGGCAAACCAATACTTAAAAGAAAAACGTAAGGACGAGAGAAAAAAAAATACAAAAAATAGAAAACTAAGTCTATCTTTTCCAGAAGTTTAACAAATTACTTAAGAATTATTTTCTTACAAATACGAAAGAATATATAGAAAAATTAATATTAATATGTGAATTTTTCTTTGTTTGTAACACGTTGTTAGAAGAGAAGAAACAAAGTGTTCAATCAATATATTGTAAATTTATTCTTAACATGAAAAATTACAAAGGAAATTCCCATTATGTCGTAACAACGCACTTCGTTTAAATAAATACGGATGAAACTCTTCTTCAAATAATAGGGGGTATTACATAACTGCATAGAATGTAGGAAAATAACAGAAAATCATACTCATGTAGGATAAGTCATGAATATTCGATGGATACGATGTTGTTGATTATCAATAAATAGTTTAGATTGATATTTTTTTAAAATATATATTATTGGAGTTAATCGATTTGTCAGGTTTCCGGCGGCGAGTGCTCCCGCGGAAGCGAACCCTGCCTGCCCTAGAACAGGAAATAGAGGTCTTTGTGTTGACCAACTGATAGCCTGCGGAGCATATGTTCAGGGCGGGGCCCACCTCTACAATCTGTTCGGGGTAATCCGCTTCTAGTCTTATCTCCCGCGGTAGAGTGCTAGGCTTCTAAATATACTCCTCGCCATATGGCGTTCCACTGGTGGGGTTCGGTGGAAGGGAGAGGTAGAAGAAGAAGAAAAAAAAACGAACTCGTAAGGTAGGGAAGCAGTAAAAGAAAGAAAAAAAAAAGTATAAAAAGTTACCTCTTTGGAGGCCTATCCATACCTGTTCCTGTCATGGTCCCCTGTTTTCATGATGCGGAGGATGGCAGAAGATGGATATTTATTGTGATATAGCTTAGAGAGACTATAGTGAGAAAACAGACACACAGAGCACTACTATATAAGGAGAGATCACAGACACATATTGCTCCAGGGGCGGTCGGGCACGGACTGACGGCTGCGAGGACTCGCTTCCCCCACTCCGCCACTTACCCCCACCACTCATGCTTTCCCCCACCACCTCCCTCGCGGCTTTTAAATGTCTCTATGAGGGTATGGTTTATTGAATTAGCAAATGACACACGGTTGCAACTTGTTATGAACTATTACTTCAACGAAATAAAGAAAAAAAAAAAAATAAAAAATAATGTACTGTATTTTATTTTATATTATAAAATTCCTACTACTTTACGGAAGTTTTCATTACTAAATTAAATAGTATTGTTATTTTTGTGAACAAAACACACTTCCCTTAAATTATCTTCATTAATTTCCTACATTACCATTTTTTTACTCACACACAATCAACGTTTCGAAATTCTCTTCCATCTTCTGGGTTTTCCTTTCTTCGTAAATATGCTATTTTTTCTATTATAAAATAATTAGCAGTACTCTCCTAAGGTCCGTTTTTTTCCATAATACATTATTTCGCCTGCAGTGTCCACTGTTAAATTAAAAAAAAAAAAAAATTATTGCACTAGAGAGTGTCTGCTAAGACTATATCGACGACACACTCTCTTGTGTAATAATGTTTTAAAAAAAATGTAATAGTGGACACAACAGACGAAACAATGTATTATGGAAAAAAATAGCATGGTTAAGAAAAAATGAAAACCCAGAAGATGCAGGAGAATTTCGAAACGTTAGTTGTGTGTGGGTAAAAAAATATTAATGTCGAAAATTAATAAAGATAATTTAAGAGAAGTGTGTTTGTTCACAAAAATAACAATACCATTTAATAAACTGTATTTTAGATAAATCCGTTAAAGATATTTTCAAAAAAATCAACAGCACGATAAGAATTCCAAAGTAATCTGTTAAAAATTTTTGATAAAATACATATAACTCTTTAAATGCTAGAAATATCTAAAATAGAACAAAAGATATTTATTTCATTCTAAAAGTTATAACAATTATAGATTGTTTGGTATTATATTAAACATTGGGGGAGCCAATTTTAATTTTGAATATATTTAAATAATTCATTTTGTCATAAATTTTGTCGAAATTCCTTAAATATCTTTTTTTTTTTTTTTTTCAGAATCCAAAAAGCATTTTCATACATAACTTTTATATTACTTATTTACGAACATAGCAGCGGATCCTCTATTTTTTAAATGTATTATGGGTCATCTTTTTGAACCCTCATGAATATAAATCCTTTTTTTATAAATAATCAGAATGTGTTGTTACATACATCAAGTAGCACAGTTGGACATAAAGGAAACGGCACGAAACACATAATTTAAAATTATATTTGTAAATGAATTTTTACTGAAGAAAAGGATATTATTTTTTTTTTATTAATAGGTGAACTGGTAAGGGGATATAGCTACAAAATGTCGATATATCGTTTACTACTAATATTCATATGAATATTATATTGGTAAGAAAATACCGATGTTCGGGAGAGGGAGGAGAGGGGAAAGTAATATATATTGATTGAAATAATAACAATAATAATAGATAATTAAAATAACTGAATAAAAAAATTAGTTTTGACAACACTGATTCGTTAACTTACATTCATCATGCAACAATTGCAGTCGGTTAAAGAAAGATATGGCATCGCAAGCGAATTCATCGACAAGAACATAGTTTACTAATATTAATAATAATAATTTATCAGTTCGAAATTATCGGTATCATACATATAATTAGAATTGTAATAATACCTAACTACAAAAATTCTATGTCAATTTTTTTTTTTAACTTTAAACTACCTATTTAAAAAATGGAAAATTAAAGCAATTTTAACCATCTTAATCATGCTTTAACTAGTGAGTAGATATAACTTTGAAATCGGAAAAATTAATTATGATTATCGTGCCAGTAGAAAAAAAAAAAAAAAAAAACAATGGTGAGAAGGTTTAAAATGGGCAGAACAAGTCGAAACTATCGTAATAAGGCGTCACTATATAACCAAGAACAGTGGGCAAAATACCACGTGGTAACCCAAAAACCAAAGCGTTTAGATAGAATTAACCAAGCTTCACAAGTAGAGGTGGCTAAAGCGGCAAAAGATTAATTGATTCAATTAACAGCGTATGGTTTCAGGTAAACGAATTGACCGATATAAATCTAAGCCATTTTTGGAAAAAGCCGTAAGCGCCATTTAGCAAAGTTTACTGGAAACAAACGAAACGATTTTTCCCCAAATAACGACATATCTTTTTTTTTATTTCATTTTTTATCGTATACAGTAGGAGTTTATTGAATTGGAAAACATTTATAATTACAATATATTTTTAAGGCTTCTAGCACTAGTTTAGGCCAGAGTGACGACTGAGAGTCGTTAGTATTTGGTGCTTACGTCATTGATATTTGATTTTATATGCCATTTCCAATTTTTTTTCTCGATATATCGTGAGCGGGAATGGATAGAGGTGGTGTTTACGTCCCAAAATCAATTGAAATCCAAATTTCAAAAAACGACGTCGAAATGTGAGCTATATTTTTTCCAACTCTTAAAATTTTTTTATTACTTTCGAAAATATTTCGGAATGAATTTAAAATTAAAAAAAAAAAATTATATGGCTAAGGACTCTAAAAAGGTAACCAATAAAACCATTTTTTTTTTTTTCAAATAGCTGTAAATATCAATAAAAAAAATCTATAGTTTTGAACATCATTAAATAAAATTTTGTAAAGACTTTTTTTTTTCATTTTTCATTTCAAAAAGTCTTTATAATTTTTTTTTCTTTCTTTTCGGTATGATGTCTATTAATAATTATTAACAGGGCAACAGTGATATTGCAGCTAATGGTTTCAGTGTGTCGATTCTGGGTTAATCCAGTCTTCAAGATACCAGAAAAATATCAGATTTGTCGAATTGACTCTTAATTTTTGAAATGAAGGCAGTAAATACTCTTATATTGAATGAAAAACGAACGTTTTCGAACAACAATGAATTTGAGGCACTGTTTCAGAGTCGATTCTGGAGAATTTCAGTTTTCTAAATGCAAGAAAAATATCAGATTTGCTGAAATTAATTCACTTTTTGAAATAAAGGCTATACATGCTGTTATATTAAAAGAAAGCAAATAAAGTTTTTTTAGATATTTTTTGTTTGGGAGAGAGGGGGGGGGGGAGGGCAACAGTGATATTGCGCGAAGGGTTTCAAGTCGACCTGGATAATTTCAGTCTCTTCAATTCGAGAAAAATATCAGATTTGCCGAATTGACCCTAGTTTTTTTTAAATAAAGGAAATATATACTGTAACTAATCTAGTTTCTTTTTTTTTTACAAAAAATAGAGTGAATTTGAACAAAGTGTCTATATATTGTGTACCTTAGTACATTATCTATATTCACACCCAATAGAAAAAAATATTTTTTTGTTCCCCAGTTTAATTAATTACGAGTGGATGAAGTTGTTATCTTACAAATTTAAAGTTTTGAAATAATTACAATTTTTTTTTTTAATGCAATTTTTTAAAGAAATGATCTATCCAATGAAATGAGAAATCGTTTAGTTGAGAAACTAAGAATCTTGTCCCTCTACCTTTGTTTTCAGGTGTCGTGGCCAAATTAAGTGTCTGAAAAAAAAAAAAAAAATTGAAGGTTTATCTCTCCTTTTGATATTGCAATAAAAATACGCACATTTCGTGACTGGGCATGGAAGATGAAGAGACAAAGCAGACATAGAAAGACAAAAACAAAGATACTGAGACTAAATGGAGAGTGAGAGCTGGGAGCGATGGGCCCTGACCTTGCTGTTGATTGAGGAGAGAGGGGGCAACGTACGTATACCAAGGACGTCCTCTCACTCCCGCTCTCCTCAGGACCTCTGGGAGGCTCTTCCAGCATCCAGGAGTCTGTGCCTGTCCGGAGCTGTCTGGAGTTGTCTACAGTAGTTATAGTAAACAGGAAAAGGCCAAAAATGCCCTAAAACCATTAACAACCTCGTTTCGAAAGTATATATGAGGCGTCTACTAACAAAAAGGATAACTCCAAATATAATCATTCTGTCATTGATAGAATAACTTTCTGAGAAGTCTGCCTTCTTTGTTGCTGCGTGTTTTGCAGTGCAAATTAAGTTTTTATTAAATTTATATTTTTAAAACTTTGAATTAAACATTAATCGAATTTTCGAAAAAATAGAGTTATTACTTTTTGTAAGTAGACGCCCGTATATATGATATATTCATATATCGTCGGTTCCCAAAGTAAACTTACGAATGTGAAAATCACTACTTTTCAGGAGCAAAAAAATAACTGTTATATTTTTCTGAGTACAAGAGCAGATATCGATTATTTTAAATTTGTTTGGTGTTTTTTTCTTTTATTTTATAGTTTTGATATTTCTTTATTGTTTTACCTTTAAGCAATAATAGGCATGTTCGTTACTTTAATATGAAACCTCAAGATTTTCAGAGGTCGTTTTTCGTAGGCAGATGTACACGGATTAGTTGACATCCGCATGATGGTATAGAAGGATCAATCTAAATTAGCGGTTGATAAATTATTTGTCACTTCTATAATTTTGTTTTTATTTAAAACTAGTTTCGAATGTTATACATTCATCCTCAGTTCTAAAAACACACAAAAAATTCAAAAATAAGCAATTCAAAATACAGTTTGGTATTATTATACACATTAAATTAAATTTAATATAAATTAGAATTATAAAAAAATTTATGAATAATGAATTTAATTAAGACAAGAGATCACATATATCTTGGTACTCACCAAGGTGTAGATTATATCAAACAGAAAAGTTTGTGTTGGTTTGTTCTCGCACTGAACTAGCAATGGAAGAAAAGTGGGGTGTTTATAGGTGTAATATGAGGTGTTTGATATAATCTTTTATAATAATAATTTATATTACATTTAATTTAATGTGTATAATACCAATCTGTATTTTCAATTGCTTATTTTTGAATTTTTGTGTGTTTTTAGAACTGAAGATGAATGTATAACATTCGAAACTAGTTTTCAATAAAAACAAAATTATAGAAATGGCAAATAATTTATCAATCCCTAATTAAGTATTTTTATTATTTATATTCAGACATTATATAAACGATAATATTATTACTTCATCATAAGTAAAACATAGATTTATTTTCTGTTTTACAATTTATGACTGTTTCTAGAGAGAAAATTTTTCTTTTTTATCTTAGACAGGAATTTCTATTCGAAGACGCACACTCGCCTTCACTGAACATTCCTCAAGCGTCGGTTGTATATTTTTCTGGCCATGAAGCATTCTTGACACAATTCTTGCAAAAGAAGGATTTTGTATTTACTTTTATCTACTAAGATCTAATTACACTAATAAATAGTTAAGAAACATTGAAAAACGACAGCTGGAATGGATAGATTGTACTTAGGCACATGGATTGAACAAGTAGTTAAGAATTAACTCATTTTTTCTTTTTTCTAGATATTTTTGAAAGTGGATTTTATTTGATATGTTATCTCTAGCAATCATTTCTCCTATTTTTTTTTTTTTTTTATATATCTTGTTCCTGATTTCGCAAATATTAATCAACGAATTCGGATACATTTTTGTGCAGATAAGCCTTGGGTTTCCAGAGACAGCTCTCCCAATAACTGACAAAGCTCTACAGAAAACCAGTCGCTCTAGTGAGGAATAGAGACAGGAGGGATGGCCTGGGAACTTGGGGGAACAGTTTGGGCTGCTTTTGTATAAGTCCCCTTTAAAGCAAAGACCCTTTTAAAGGCAGCTATTTAAACTGTCTCTTCGCCAACACCTGGCGTCTCCCGAGTCTTCCCTACCGAATTTCTGTTGGCGATATTATTCCAGAGTATCCAGGAAATATATGATAAAATAATAAGGAAAATTATCAATGGCATAAGTACACCTGATAACTTAATAAGTCAATTGTATGATTCGTAGACACATTTTTAAGTTTAATAAAATCGAGGGAGACTTGAAGAAGTTATGTACTAAAGTATAAACAGCAGTTGCTTTAAAGCTGACAATGCCAGAGAAAGCAAAAACCCAAAAGTAACTTAGTTTGAACTTATTTTTGGAAAATTTATGGAGAGACCAGGACTAAAAGTTGAGTAAAATTATACCAGGGCTCCACGAAATGAAAAAGAGAAAGAGGAAATAAACGTTCTCCGCATAGGCCACAGATCTTCAAACGAGCACCTTCTGCTAAAATCATAGCCACCCAGTTGCAGACACTGCTAGATGAACATGACGGTACAAGACAGGCTAATAGATTGCGTATAGTACAAAACCATAACGATATGAACTTATCTAGGTAACCAGATAACAGGTGAGAACCACGTAATCTCGAAGACCTCATTCGAAGATAGTTTAGAAAAACTGATGAACTTGTTGAAGTTGATTGGCCTGTATCCAGAGATATGAGCAAGGAGACGAATTGCACAATGTCAATGATCCTCTAGGATAGAGGCGACTAACAATTATTTTTTAAATATTACAGTAAAATAAAAAAAAATTCAACAGTGAAGAGTAACAGACACGTACGATCGAAAATATCAGAACGAAAAAATGGCGCCCAAACGCCTAATATTCAAAATTGTATGACAAATAATATAAAAAGGCATCAACACTGTAAATAGTGGATTATTATAACTGTTATCTTAATCTTACTTTAAGCTAATAATAAATTCTTAATTCTAAATGAAAGGAATCTAGTGAGAAGTGAAAAGTGCAAATCTTGAAATGTAAGAAAAATTAAAATATTTCATAATATAGTTGAGAAAAATAAAATATCTAGTTAGGGATTGATAAATTATTTGCCACTTCTTAAATGTAATATAAATATGTATAATAATAATATAAATTATATATTAATCATATAATTTAATATGTATAAAAATACCAAAGTGTATTTTGAATTGCTTATTTTTTAATTTTTGGGTGATTTTAGAACGGAAGATGAATCTGCAACATTTGAAAATAGTTTTCAATAAACACTAAATTATAGAAGTGACAAATAATTTAACAATCCCTAATTAGATTAATCCTTCTATACCATCATGCGGACGTCAACTAAAATATGTAATATAGTTGAGAAATTCTGTCAATATTGTTATGAAATTACTGCCCCCTCCTTCCTTTCACAATAAATGGTTGTAGCAACAAACTCATTAATATTATTGAGAAAGAAAACCATCTAGTAAAAACAAATTTTAAAATATATTTGTAGGCAGAAGTGCAGGGATCTCCACGAGTCCGGCTTTGTTCCCCACAAGTGGGGAGAGCAGCTTGGCTCATGAGTTCCCAGCATGAATGTAAATGCATACATACGGTTGCTTTAAATTTTAATTTATTTTTATATATTCAATTATTAGTTTTTCCTAGAAATTGCTTTATTTATGGATATCATCTCTTTAAGATTTTTGATTTATTTATATTTCTTGTATATAAGGTATAAATCAGAATCATTAATTACATTATTATTACTTAGACCCTTATTATTACTACTGTATAAATGGCAGATTGTAATTCTTCACAAAAATTAATAATAAATTCATTAAAGGAATCTAGTGAGAAGTGAAAAGTGCAAATCAAAAAAGAATGAGGAAAATTAGAATATTTCATAATATAGTTGGGAAAATTAAAATATGTAATATAAAAAGTTAAAAAAAAAAAAAAAAAGATTATGTTTAGTTGGACTGAATATATTACAGTAAATAGATAATTTATATCAAGCAAGATTAAAAAAAAAACAAGTATTTAATGTAAAAAAAACACATTCATGATCTTATCTACAGTAAAATTTTCCGTGATTATGGCAATACTATCAAACCTCATGTTATAAGTTAACTGCTGAAGGAATATCATTTTAAAATATTAACAAGTAGAGAAGTTTCTTGTCCGAAACATATTTGCATTTATACAGATGTAGCTGATAAATCAGACACGTTCAATCCGTGTTAATTATCATTAGCATAATGGCAGGATGTACTAATGAGATAATATCCTAATAATTGTCGATATAATTACTTAAATATAATTATAGTCATTATAGGGAGGGGAACTGGTCAGTTACAACACTGACCTTGGGTTTGTCGTTTAACATTTCGTAATGCTAATCAGTGAGTTTATATAAAGAATATCAACCGTATGGTATATGGTACATACATGAACGCACATCCAATACATATTAACAACTCAATAATAAAAATATAAAAATTAAAAAAATAATTTAAAAAATGTGAGCTCCGTCACAGAGATTTTAATTAAAAACAAAAATTGAAAAAATCAAAATTGCGGGGTGAAAGAAATAAATCAAGACCTCAAAAAGCAATTCTAACACCAACTCAATTCACATACAAGTTTTCAACTCTCTAACTCGATTTGGAGGGACTGTAGAGGTCCGCAAAACTGCGGACATACATATATATCTACATACATACATATATATCTATATATATATATATATAATAAATATATATATATATATATATATATATATATATATATATATATATATATATATATATATATATATCATACATCTCTGAAACCTACATAAACATGTTCCTAGGAGTTATGAACTGATATAAAATGCAACCCCATCCCATAAAGTGGAATAGTCTATTATTTTCGGAAAAAAATACAACTATTAACGATCCCTGAATACATACACACCTGATACACCTGATATTACGATACAAAATGACATCTTCTTCTCTAATAGGCCTACAAATAAATCATAGGAATCCAAACCGTTGGACGAAGTAAATTTTCCGGGGCAGTGTAAAAACCCCTGAGGGCAAATACGGTTGACCGAACTGACTCAAGCTATTTTCACTTCTTTGTGTATATTTATCTTATTATTTGATTGATGTATAAATGTACCCATTTATTTATTTTATTTTAGTTTTCTTGACAAATTCTACATTCAAAGAGTATTTAGTTTCCTTCATAACTTGAATTCTCCCTCGTCAAATAATTGTTAAAAATAATTCATTTCAATTAAAATTTAATTACTCCTTAAATGCATTTTTATGTTTTCATTCATCATTATCTTTTTTTTTTTGTATCGTTACTTATATAGTTTGTATCTTCACAGTTTTCTATATAATTTTCTATTATAGTAATCTTGTGGCGAATATTACAGAATAATGTGATTAAAAAAATTTAATCCATATAAGTGTTATCTAATCACTTAATGACGTCAGTAGAGATTAGGCTACAGGTGTAAAAATATCTGTTATCTGTTATCAGGACATCCGAGGTAATTTCCATAAATAAACATCATTCAGGAGGTGATAATAATTGGATGGCATTCATTATCACCTCATTGTCAAAGTGCTTCAAGATAATAATCCTAAGGAGAGGGAAATGGAGTCGCTGTAGGCCCAAGGTTCCGTGAAGGCATCAAAAAATATTTAAATTAGAATTTTGAAAAAAAAAAAATTCAAATTATTTCACAATGGTTTATTATTTCCAAATAGTTATATTTTAAAATTTCTGGTCTGTCCATTCATAATTTCCTTATAGCAAGTAGGCTAAGATGGCCAGGATATTTAGTCAGAATAGAGAGTGAAAAGGCATGGAGGAAAATTCTGGAGGCGCAATTCAGTAGGAAAAGGAAAGAGGAAAGACCAAGAAGTTGAGGATGAGAAGTGAAAGTAGATCCAAGGAAGGATGAAGTGTGGAGAGATGCGAGGAAGCTATTAGTTCGTGATTGGAAGATAAAGGCGAGGAACAGGAAGTATTGGAATAGGAGAGTTCAGGAGGACAAGAGTCAAAAGCGCCAGAGAATTAGTCTACAAAGTTCAATATGTTATATCTTAGCCAATACACTAAATTTCGAGGGAGGATTAATTGTTTTCTTTCTTAGTCGATTATAAAGGTTGGTTATTGAAAATAATAAATCAAAAGTTAATATACAGACTTTTTTTTTTTTTAATTCCTAAGTACGCTGATTCACATTTTTGTTTAGTAAAACACTTTACACTTTCCCTCTATCTTTAAAATGGCCGAGTTATGGGCTTATAAAATCTCTAATGGGCCTCTATTTTGAAACAAAAAGACGAATGGTTATTCCGAGTTCCAAGGATCATCCTGGGATGATCTGTGAGTTTGTTGCGAAATCTCAAGAAAATCTGTCCAGTAGTCTCGGACGACGTACGGCGGACGGATGGATTTTTTTTTTTTTTTTATTCGGTTGGTTCTTTTTTTTTTAATTCAATAATTCTTGATTCTACGTATCTTGAAACATTAAACCTCAAATTTCGAGAGAGGGAGAGAACAAATTTCTTGTTCGATTATAAAGGTTCATTATTGAAAATAATGAACCAATAATTATAATAAAAATCAACTATTACAAAAGAAGCTATTTTGTTCATAATTACTAACAATAAAGATATGAGCACTGGCAGACGGGAAGAATAGATATTGTGGCTAAAGAATAAAATCCAAGGGGCTACAAAAAATACTGAATAAGGAAATTAATATTAATATTAATATAAAAGAGCAAAAACTCAATAAGAGACGCAAAATAATTGTTAGGACATAAATGGAACATTCCAATCACGAAGCCTGGAGTCTCTAAAATACTCTAAAATAAACAACTAACAAGCCCAGAGGTTTCGTCAATTCAGGTATCATCAGGGCAGCAAAAAATATCTCACATCTCACATCAGCTGTATAAAAAGACACATTAATTGTCTCTTATTTAACCTCACCTATATGTTTAGATTGTTGGTATAAACGTCACATGATACGTGCTCTTAGAGTCTTAGAGTTTATAAATTCTTCCCTATAATTTTTTGAAAACATTTTTCTTTATTCTATATATTTTTTTTATAACTATGGTAATTTGGTTTGTGTTCTCAACATGGCTTGATATATAATTCAATCGAATCATTAGATAGAGATAAAGTAAAAAAATCTGATGTGGACACCGCATGACTTCCTTGTAAATCTTATAGTGATCCTGAATAACTATTTGGTAACTAGATTCCGAAGATAGCAGTATCTCAAAAACGACACTCGGCGCCACGACGTCTAATGGAGTCGGTGACTTGTAACGGTGACCTGAATCTTAATTCTGGATGTGTTAGACTCGGAATTTTATTTTCTAAAATTTTTATTTCACGTTTTCATTTCTAAAATGTACAGGGAACCATTTAAAAAATTTATTATGAAAATTAAAAAAAATCTATTATGAAAATTAAAAAAAATTTGGACTTCATGTAAAGTACCATTTCCAGTGAGCCAATTTTAACAAAAATCTAGTATGTTATTTATATTGACATAAAAGACATATATACCAAATTAAAGATTTTTTTCATTTAATATAATTTTTGATGAAAGTCTAATATCACCTTCAAGTAAAGTACCACTTCCGGTTTTCTAATTTTAACCAAAATTTATTATGGTATTTATATTAATATATAAGTCTTATATTTCAAATTTGAGAAGTTTTGCGTTATATTTTAATATAATTTTTTATGAAAATCTATAATGATCTTCAAGTAGAGTACCATTTCCGGTGCTTATGAAGGGACCAAAAAGGGAGGTGCAAAACTAGATGTTACAAAAATCTCAAACACAAAATTTCAACTTTCTACGGCTAACAGTTTTTCAGTTATGTGAGATACGAACGAACTAACGTACTTACTGACTTCACGATGAAACTAGCCAAAATGGATTCAGGGATGGTCAAAATGGATATTTCCATTGAAACTTATTTCGACAACTTAAAAATTTCGAAAGTTTTCTATTTTTCAGCAGTATATTCTTATAGGTACTTTTCACAGATTAAATTTGTATAAAATACAATTTTATTTTTAAAAAAAGTTAAATTATTGCCAATAAAAAAAACTTATAATTAAGGAAATGTGACGTAAGGTTTGGTTAAATTGTATTTTAAGTAATCTATCTTGGATCAAAAAAATATCTATTCATGATAAAAAAAAAAAAATAATAATAAAATAAGATAAATAAGTAATTTAAAACAAACCTATACTGTTACGGAAGAGATATAGATTGTCTTAACCCCCTTCCCCCTTCCTCCTCCTCCCCCCCCCCCGAATTTTCTTCATTTTATCGATCAAGTATTAGCGAATATCGTGCAAGCAATATCCATGCTATTACTGAATTAATGATTTTGGCAGGCAATCTACTCACTGTCAAGTTTAACTTGAGGCATGTATGATAGATACATAAATAACATAAATAAAGGTCAAAAAGTAATCTGAATGGAAAGAAATAGAATAGAAAAGAGATAACAAAAATATTGTTTCTAAGGCATTTAAATTTTTTACATTATTTTTTTTTTCAAATTATATATATATATATATATATATATATATATATATATATATATATATATATATTAGTTCATACTGTTATACACACCGGTCTTTGACTACACATACAGAACCAGACTCAGCTCAGACAGAGCAGCTGTGGGGTGAGCACGTGGGGCCTGGCTATTTATAAAGGAACGAGCTACCATGACCAACTCCTTTTTGTAGGCTTTTTTTTCATCGAAGATGCAGGCAGTACCTACACAACCTGTGTACCGACACATCTCTACTCAACATTCCGTCAGAGCCGTCCTTAACATATAAGACTTAACGAGTGTGAACCAATGAAATTAAATTTTAAAAATCTAAATCTAGCAAGGATTTATATGGTTTAGTATAAAAAAAAAAAAATGAAGATATTAAAAATGAGATATTCAAAACCTGTTATATTAATGTGATAATTAGTAGTATATTCATTATATTAGTATAGTTTTAATTTAAGAATAAAATGTAAGATTAGAAATAAATAATTGATTTTTTTGCAAATTTCAACATTGAGAATTCATTTTTTTTTCTTTTTTTTTTATAAAACATTTGTTTGTTAACAAATATATATTTTACGAGGAGAATTTCTTTTTTGTTGCTTGAATATTTTTAATTAACATAATATAAAAACTGATTGACTTTTCTTACAGTAGTATTTTGGCAAGATATGCTTTATTTCCTAGTCCCAGAGTTCTTTTTCTATCTATCGTATACAACAATATTAAAATTAATAATAATAGCAACAAAACATAATAATAACAAATAGTGGTTGAAGAAAAAAAAAAAATATTTTTTAGGTCCTACAATTTTTCTGGTTAAAATTAAAATGTTTGAAAATTGTCACGAATATTTTATTGACGATTCGATTTAAATTAAGGACATTTTCAAATATGATTTAATTTTTTTTAGAATTTTATAAATTACTTGTACAGTAAGTTATTGATAAATAACTAATAATAAATAATAATAATAAATTAGTTTACATCACAAAAAAATAAAAAATAAAATTATACCACAACCAAACAATTATGTATGTTAAATTTCCCAACGAACTAAGATTCGTTCAGTTTTTTTATAAATAACTTTTGAGCTACAATATAACATACAAATACAAATTAATGCTTTTTTTATGATTATGGAAGAATGCGAGGATTCGAGTAACTGTTATTTTACTTTTGTAAATAATACAATTTTTGATCACAAATAACTTTTTCATTTTAAATTAAAGCATACTATATTAAAACGTTGCGAACCAGTCTACTTCACATAAGAATATAAATGTATGAAGAATGATAGTTAAATATTTTCAAAATTATTTCAGAAACTTTTGAATTGAAAGAGGTTTGTATAATTATTTAAACATTTAGTATGGTGTTTTGTACAGTCATAATAGTTATTCCTTGGATTTTGTCACTATTATTTATTCAGGTATCCATTTTTTATTCTGCTAAGACTGAAATTGATTAAAAACAGGAATATGACATACGTTGATAATAAATGTTAATGCTGATTGGTATATAAATAAATTTATGATGGGATTTTTATTTAATTTATAATATTAATAAATATAGATTAACAAATGAAAGAAGCTCTAAATCCCACATTTTAAGATAGAGCAAGGTAAGTTAAAAAGTGGTTTTCTAAATGTAATGAATGTACATAAAATAAAATAAATTTTACTCAAATATTAATATAAAATTAAATAATGTTTTTCTTTTAAATAATAATAAAAGTGTTAGGTATATGTCGTAAAACATTTATTTGATTTATATTTTTTATTCAGGTGAATGTGCCAAAAATAAAATAAGAGCAATTAGAAAATTCAGAACACTTAAAATTTTAATAAGTACTGCCTTGAATAGTACGTTAAGAATATTTTATATTTAGACTTAAGTGACAGTAAAATAGTTTGAAAAAGGCCAATAATTTCGTCAAAAAAAAAAAGAAAAAGATCTAAGTGTAAGAAAATAAAATAATGAATCTGTAAAAGGTTTTTATTGATAAAATAAATGTGGAATTAATTGGTTCTTTCGTTTCTAAATCTATATAGATTAATACTATAAATTAAGTAAACAGAATATTGGAAGCGAAATTGCTATCATCATCAAATTATTAAAAAATGTATACCGTTAAAACACACACATACACACCTGTTGTATATAAGACTAATTTACTAATCTAATAATAATAGATAACTAATTGCATTACCTGAATTTAAAAAATTCTAGGCCCATTACGAAGACTTCAGCAGGAGCCGAAAGAGTGATTTACCAAGATTTTCAACCACTTTTCGATCGAGTCATAACCGAACAAGTAAAAAAAAAAAAAAAACAAACAAAAAACCCCCTCCCAAAAGGAAAAGTTGTCCCCTGGACAACTGAGGAAAGGGGAATGAAAGAGAGGTCTTGAACCCTGGACAGATTTGATAAAAGGAATTTGCCATATTTGTCAACACTTAGTCACAGATGAACAGAATTCTAAATATAATAAACGGGAATAGTCTCTTTGTAAATATTTTTAAAATGGGGCTTTGATGAGTATTTATTTCATTCTATAATAAACCTGCAATAGTTAAATGCAGAAATAATTAATCAATATCTCTAATCAAATTCAATTGCAAAGTTCATTCATATTTCTTCTAGATCAAATAGAATATTTTGTTTTTATTATTTGTTTGGATAAAAAATAAATATAATTAAGGATTTATATATAAATTTTATATATATTATATATAAATTATAAGGAATAATTTATTGAAAATTATTTTTGTGGTAATTGAGAAAAAATAATTTTATTTTTACACTTTACAGCTTCAGATGATGCCCAAAATCCTGCAATTTATTTTATTTTTTAATGATTCCTTAATTAGATATAATCCGAAGATTCCATTAGATAGCCCTATTATCTAACGCAATTTATCCCAACTAAAACTATAAAGTACTCCATGGAGAAAGAAAGTAGCGTTTTTTACCAAGTCCCCACTAATTTTTAAATTGCGGCTCCTCACATTCTTGCCCTGACGTCGTTTTTTGACAAAGGCGTAAGCGTCATTTAGCAAACTTTACAGGAAACACATGAAACGATTTTTCTCCAAATAACAATATTTTTTTTTAATTTTATTCTTTATTATACAAAGTATGAGTTTATTAACCTGGCAAAATCTTTATATTAGCAATATATTTTAAACTTCTAGCACTGGTTAAGGCCATAATGACGACTGAGAGTCGTTAGTGTTTGGTGCTTACATTATCAATATTCGATTTTTAGACCATTTCCAATTTTTTTTTTTCTCGATATATCGTGAGCGGGAATCGATAGAGCTGGGTGTTTACGTCCCAAAATCTATTGAAATCTAAATTTCGAATTTTTGGCTCTTAAGCTTTTTTTAAAAAACTACATCGATATGTACTTTTAACAAATCTTAATTGTAGTGATTACTTTCAAAACCAGTTCAATTCATTTTTCTCACAAATGTTTTTATTTTATTTTTATTTTTCACAAGTCTATTTTATTCTTGATATAATTCATCACCTAATGCATTCACCAAAAGCATCTAAGAAAACTATTTTGAAACAAAATAGCGGATGGTAATGACGAGTCCCGGAGATCATCCTGGGATGACCTGCGATTTTGGTGCCGAATCAATTTTTCAAAAAATAACTTAACCATTCTATTTGTTTTCATTATAAGAAGATTTACACCCATTCGGAAGCAGAATAGTAAATATTGATATATATGTATATATATACATATATATATATATATATATATATATATATATATATTTATTTATTTTTTTTTAACCGTATTATAAATAGCAGTTTTCTTTTTTGCCTTCATAGAATCTAATGGAAATTCGGTATCATCGTAAAAATATGTTCTTTTTTTTTTTTATTGCCATAACAAAATATATTTTTATACAGTATATTAAAAAGAAAAGCAATGATAAATCAAGGCTTATAATGGCACAACAGATTTCTTTACAATAGAGCTGACCACAATAGAATCCCTGGATACAGACCAAGCCATTAAACTTGAGCATCTGTTACCATCGACTGCCATCCTGCCATCCTGCCATCCTCGCCATGTCATAACATATTTTTTTCTAGATTATACTTCATATTTATAAAGTACACTCAAGTACTTGAGGTTAGCCGAAGCCATACCGAGGGTCATTGCTTTGGAATAAAACTGTGAATCGGAAAAAGTCATCATAATTTTTATATTAGGTACTATGTGAACGAAAGATCTTCCTTTATCAATTTTATTAATGATAATTATATATTCTTGTCTACGTTTCGAGGTATTTCCTCCTTATGTGGATATATTTCATAATTTCAGATTATTTAACGTACATGGCTACATATAATGTTGGTGAGAGTATGGTTGATCGTGCGAAAATGTATGTAATGAGAGTTTTAGTTGGCGGTGCGGTCAATAAATAAACACACAAATATGAAAAAACTTATTAGAATGTGTGCCGACGTTTCGGTCTAAGTTTTAGACCATCATCAGGGCTAAGAAAAAAACAAGATAATATAATTAGGGATTGAAAAATTATTTGCCACTTCTATAAATTTGTTTTATTGAAAAATAGTTTCGAATGTTATACATTCATCTTCAGTTCAAGGTTTAAATGGATTATAGATTATATCAAACAGAAAAGTTTGTACTGGTTTCTTCTCGCAATGAACTAACAATAATTGAAAAAATTTATAGAAGTGGCAAATAATTTATCAATCCCTAATTAGATTGATCCTTCTATACCATCATGCGGATGTCTATTGAAGATAACAATAGATGCAACAACATTGGCAGTACCAGTAATAATAAAAAAGTTAACAAAGAGTAAAAAAAAATAACAGAATAAAGAAAAATATGCTAATATTAATATGAAAAAAAAGGAATATAGGAAAATATGTTAATAAAGTACAAATAACGTAAATAAAGTATAAAGAAAAATATTTTAAAGTCATTATCCATTAACATATTTTTTCTTTATACTTAATTAACGTTATTTGTACTTAATTAACACATTTTTCGATATTCCTTATTTTTTCACATTAATATTGGCATATTATAATCAGCATATTTTTCTTTATATTTTAATTTTAGTGCTTGTTAACTTTTTTATAATTACTGGTACAGCCACTGTTGTTACATCTATTGTTATCTTGTTTTTTTTATTAGACCTGATGATGGCTTAAAACTTAGGCCGAAACGTCGGCACACATTATAAACAGTTTTTTTTCTCAAAATAACAATAGATGTAACTACAGTGGCAGTACCAGTAATAATAAAAAGTTAACAAACAGTAAAATTAAAAAAATTGAAGTATAAAGAAAAATATGCTGATAATAATATACAAATATTAATGTGAAAAATATGTTAATAGATAATGACAAAAAAGGGTATTTAAAAATTTTTTATTTAATTTTTCTTTATACTTTATTAACGTTATTTGTACTTTATTAACATATTTTTCTATATTCCTTATTTTTCACATTAATATTAGCATATTATAATCAGCATATTTTTCTTTATATTTTAATTTTACTGTTTGTTAACTTTTTTATTATTACTGGTACTGCCACTGTTGTTACATCTATTGCTATCTTGTTTATTTATTAGCCCTGATGATGGCCTAAAATTTAGGCCGAAACGTCGGCACACATTATAAACAGTTTTTTCTCAAGATAACAATAGATGTAACAACAGTGGCAGTACCAGTAAATATAAAAAAGTTAACAAACAGTAAAATTAAAATATAAAGAAAAATATGCTGATCATAATATGCAAATATTAATGTAAAAAATATGTTAATAGATAATGACAAAAAAGGGTATTTAAATTTTTGTTTTAATTTTTCTTTATATTTTATTAACGTTATTTGTACTTTATTAACACATTTTTCTATATTACTTATTTTTCACATTAATATTGGCATATTATGATCAGCATATTTTTCTTTATATTTTAATTTTACTGTTTGTTAACTTTTTATTATTACTGGTACTGCCACTGTTGTTACATCTATTGTTATCTTGTTTTTTTTATTAGACCTGATGATGGCTTAAAACTTAGGCCGAAACATCGGCACACATTATTAACAGTTTTTTTTCTCAAGATAACAATAGATGTAACTACAGTGGCAGTACCAGTAATAATAAAAAAGTTAATAAAGAGTAAAATTAAAAAAATTAAAGTATAAAGAAAAATATGCTGATAATAATATACAAATATTAATCTGAAAAATAAGGAATATAGAAAAATATGTTAATAGATCATGACAAAAAAAGGTAATTAAAATTATTTTTTTTAAACATTTTTCTTTATAAATTATTAGCATTATTTGTACTATATTAACATATTTTCTATATTCCTTATTTTTCGCATTAATATTAGCATATTATTCTTTATATTTTAATTTTTTTAATTTTACTGTTTGTTAACTTATTTACTATTACTAGTACTGCCACTGTAGTTATATCCATATTTATCTTGTTTTTTTTTTAACCCTGATGATGGCTTAAAATTTAGTCCGAAACGTCGGCACACATTATAAATTTTTTTTTCTCATTTGTGTGTTTATTTATTGAACGCACCTACAAACAAGATTCTCCTACATACATATGATGCTGTTTTAGTTATTTATCAAGTGCTATAGCATCCATATTCATCATATTTCATTAATTGTTGCAATTAAAAAAAAATTAAAAATATTAACGAGGAAAGAATAATAACTGTGATATTTCTTTGTAACTATTTTTTTTTTTACACTTCTTATATAAGGGAATTTATTTAGTTAAAATTGTACACAATCAAAAGGTTTAGTAAAATTTGAGTCAGACACATAGCTAAATATTCCAATAAATAACTGCAGGAGTATGCTACTTATTTCAATGAAGGTAAAAAGAATTTTGATTGATATTTTAAAGCGAGCAAATATACAAAAATAGATATTGAATTAGTATACAGTGAATCGACCATTTACATATTTATAAAACATTAAAAGAAAGAACAGGATATTTGTTGGAATAACACATGAGTAAGTTTATCCAGTCACTACTCTACGCCTTGGTTTCACCTGTGTTAAATTTGGATTATCCAAATTTATTTATTTATTCCACTACGTTTCAGTAAAAAAAACATGGGAAACAGATAGCAAGCAATAGCTGTATAGACATAATTAAATAAAATGGCGATGAAGATAGTAATAACCCGTATTTTTTAATGTTATTAACCCACTAAAATACAAAATAACCTAATAAACGAAGTTATAAACTTTTTTTTCTACACCCTCCCCCCTCAAAAAAAAAATAATAAATAGCAAGAATTAAAAAACTTTTATTTTTCTGATCGCCTATCTGAAAATATAAATTGTTAACATTTTTTGTCTGGATACTTTTGCGTTGTAATTAGGGATTGATAAATTATTTGCCACTTCTATAATTTTGTTTTTATTGAAAACTAGTTTCGAATGTTATACATTCATCTTCAGTTCTAAAAACACACAAAAATTAAAAATAAGCAATTTAAAATACAGTTTGGTATTATTATATATGTTAAATTAAATGTAATATAAATTAGTACTATAAAACATTTGTGAATTAAGAATTTAATGTTATTGAGGTTATTGACACACTAAAATACAAAATAACCTAACGAATGAAGTTATAAACTTTTTTAAATTCATAAATGTTTTATAATACTAATTTATATTACATTTAATTTAATGTGTATAATAATACAAAAGTGTATTTTAAATTGCCTTTTTTTTTATTTTTGTGTGTTTTTTAGAACTGAAGATGAATGTATAACATTTGTAAAAAGTTTTCAATAAAAACAAAATTATAGAAGTGGCAAATAATTTATCAATCCCTAATTAGATTGATCCTTCTACACTATCATGCGTACGTCAACTGACTTTTGCTTTGTACTTATTAGGTTAAATAAAGCTTAACAAAATGAAGTGTGTGTTGTAAACTTCCTTCCACGGGTATAAAATTGTCGTAATAACGGTGAAGGAAACCTACGTACGTTTTTTTCCTAACTGATTGACGTTTATGGTTACTATGGGTTGTAGCGTAATGCTATACAGCCTAAAGCCTTCCTCGATAAACGATCTATCTAATGCAAAAAGATTTTTTTAAATAAAACTGGTTGTTCCTGAAATTAGCGAGTTCGAACAAATAAACTCTTCAACTTTACATATCAGTTTTACATTAATTTATTCTTAATAATACCTTAATTGAAGGAACCAAAAGAATTAATTAAGCTGTCCAATTATATATTACATAAGTTTAATAAATTATAATTTAATTTGGGAATGATCAGCGTTAAATTAAGGTCCAATTTAAAGCTTAAGTAATCACGGTAATTAAGCACTTAATATTTTTATTATATTAAAAAGAAAACATGGGCTTTCGAAAATCTTTTGTTACTTACTTGTACGAAGTTAAGGAAGTATTGTAATCGTGAAGGTCATATTATACTTTCATCAAAAATGATATTAAAATACAATGTAAATTATCTAAAATTTGGTAAATAGGACTTTTATATAGGTATGAATGAATTTACTATATTTTGGTAATTGGTGAGGCGAAAAGGGTACTTTGAAGGTCATAATAAGCATACATCAAAAATTATATTTAAATTAAAAATCATATGTTTCGGTAATAAAGGTTACAAACGTGATTTGGTTTCCAATCCAATGAAATATTTTTATTACTTGTTTTAAGTGTTAAAATTTAGAGTAAAATACTGGTTTTCCTCCCCATTTGTGAGTTGAACAAGTCTGCAGCAGGAGAATAAGATATTAGTTAAGTGGGGTTTTTCCGCTTAAAATGTCGATTTTCAATGCTTTATCTAGTGATATTGACAGCTTTAATGTTGTCACGGAACATGGAGAAATCTCTTGGAAACTAGGAACTGAAGGAAAACTAAATATAATAACGGAATAAAACCTTAAGAAACAAGAGTTATGTCGGTGTGTATGTTTTTGTGTGAGTGTGTGTCAATAGATGGATGTCGCGACGCCGAGTGTCGTTTTTGAGACACTGCAATCTTCGGAAATTAGTAACCAAATTGAGGATCACTTTTTGAGCCACCGATTAATAGGCGTACGAGGAAGTCATGTGCTGACCACATCAGATATTTTCTGCTTGTTAATCTCTTTTATTTTCATTTCATGTTATCCACATTTTCTGTCATTTCACATTCAATTAGTCCTTTTTAACTCTTTTTTTTTTTCATTCAATCAAGTTAGAACCTTAGTTGTTTTAGAACAATGATTCTTTAAAAAAAAAATTGATTATTTTTACGGAATCTATATACAAGAATAAAACGACTAGAAATTGTTGGGTGTTTCCGACTCCATATTTACTAGACCCCAAGCGCAGTAAACTTCAAATGCTTAGATAAATAAATATAAATATGAATGAAATTCAGAACTCATTCATTTTTCAAAGAATGCACTTAAGAATTAAGCATGTTAAATGGACCAACCATTTCTGATTATATTAAATTTTGAAATTTAAAATGCTTCTTAACAAAAATAACAAAATAAATAAATATTCAACAAATAAATTAAAAAAAAAAAAAAGGAACATATTGTAGGCTAGTACGAACTCCCTTCCCAATGATTCATAAGAATTCGGAAACGCTGAGCTCATGTTCGGAAAGCAGTGGGATTTCCCGGAGAGTGTGAGAGAGTTCAAAAGGAGAAAGAACTTTTGTTCGGTGGTGGGGGAAGGAGAATGTACCTTCCAACAACTGGTTCATTACACACACACACACACACACACACACACATATATATATATATATATATATATATATATATATATATATATATATATATATATATATATATATATATATATATATATAATTACTAATATGGATTATTATTGTAATTTTTTAAATAACACAAAATGTTTATATATTTTTTAACAACCCACTTTACGCGGCCTATTTCTTATAGCTCCTAATGTGTAATAGTTAACGATGGTCAGTTTCACAAATGTTATAAGAACAAAATTGGTCATTTGGTCATTTGGAAACTGTCTAATCTGAATTACATGTCTCTTTGAGGTAAGAGTTATAACAACAATGTAGCTAAAACACATATACACAAAAAAAGAAAAGAAAAAAATAATAGAGAGAGAGAGAGAGAGAGTGAATAAACATGAAATTACAGAAATTAAAATATTTTTTTTAGTCGAAAATATAAAATCTGCACTTTCATCTGTGAGGTTGACCATCGATGAATCTATTATACTTCGCTTAAACTATTGTACTTTTTAATAAATGACTCAGCGAATTACTTATATTGAAAGGTTTAGGGCAAGAATGTAGCAAGCCAAAATTTTAAACTTAAATTTATTATGTTAGTTTAGGTATATTTCTTGGGATACTAGGATTATCCCATGGCCATAATAGTAAATATATATAGTTAATTAACATCAAAATTGTGGGTTGTCACACTCTTGCCCCAAACCTTCAATTATATCGTTCATTAAAATTCAATATAAAACCCAATAGGATTATAGATAATTGGTACTCAGTAATAACTGCTCCTGACTTGATTTCAGATTATTATTTAGTCAACGACCAATTTCTAATTATTATATGATTTGTATTGTCAGGGATGTGGTGGCTAGGCACGTACGCGTAATTTTTTGCGGAGGGGGGAATTTAAATTTTTTTTCGGGAGGTATTTCAATTTTTTTTTTTTGGGGGGGGGGGGAGGAGAAGGATTTTATGTGAAGGCATGTAATCTCTAAAAAATAGAGAAATTAGATCAATCCAAGTTGCTCAGCATATACTTCATACAATAAAAAAGTATATAAAGTACATCACTTCCAAGACAGTTCAACATATAGAATACATAACACATAATTTTATTATATTCAATATACAGGTCCCAGAAAAAATAGATAAAAGCTATATAGGCTAATGTATCAAAAATAAGACAAAAGAAAAGTAGGGGGGGAGGGGAGGGACACAAAACGCACAAAACCTAAGATGTTTTCTTTTTCTTTTGGGTTCATTGTGATTCAGACGATACTTTTGTTAAAAAAAAAAAAATCTGCCTTTGCTTACGTGAACAATCTTTCTAAAATCATTTGTTTCTCTATAGCCAAGTAGTTTGTCGAAGTATAATTATTAAGCATTTTTATTTAGCAATAAAAAATAAAAATTAAGTAACAAACAAGATTGAATTAATGTATTTTACCATAGTTGGAAATTTGCCCTTGAACATTTTTAGTATGCTGGAAAACTTGCCCCCCATACGGGGCACAATTTCTAACGTAACATGAACCACCTTCTGTAAAAAAATATATTTTGAAAATAAATGTACAGGGATTACAATCATATCCCGTGGACTTCGAAATAATAAAAAATAAATAAATAAAATTATAAAAAGTTGGAAAACTTGCCCCGGCCCATCACATATTTTAAACTACTGAATCGGCTCAATAAGTGAAGCTCACAAATAGAGACAGACAGATACATACAGGCGAAAGGATCATTAGTTATTCCCTCGAGTAGGTGCGGGTTCTATTCACAAGCACAATACCATAAACGTCCGCGGTGTCAATTATCGGTCCATAAGTGACACAATGGAGTAGGAGGGGTGTCGTCAATTCGGCCTTCAGTGGCAATTCGAGAGACACCTACTGCAAGCAGATGTTCTCAAATAGTGACGTCTTCGACTCTTAACAAATCGATTATCCTAAATCGTGGCGAGGACATTAGGTAAGAGCCCGAACAATAGCGTACGGCCGCGGATGGAAACCGAATCTGCGAGTGGAGGTCGCCATCCCCTTCACTTCCTACGATCGGCTCAGGGTCAAGTGCGGCGGGTCGTCTCTCTGGAAAAACGGATGATCCGAAGGAAGGAGCAGCGATATTGTGCGGTCTGTCAGTTAGGGATTTAAAAATCGAATAAAAATATCGATATATATTTTATATATTAACGTGCGTTCACACCCTTTGCCAAGCCAAACGACAAACGTTTAAAGGGGGTTACCAATAGAAGCTTACCAAATGCCCCATGCTATCCACAAGCTACTATCCCGAATATCAAACTTTGTCCATTGTTAATTTCGGTTAAAATATATTTATTTTATAAAGAAACAATTAAAAATAAAAACATATGCAAAACATATGCAATTTATATAAATACACTATAAGTCGATGCAACAATTCTATCTTTTGCTATCGTTTTATGTTGAATTGTTTACTAATGCATTATTCAAATGACCAGTTACTAAAATTGAAATCGGTTTATGGTAAAGGAAATTGACAAATGTAGCCGAGAAACGAGCACCCGCTGCTACTCAAAATTTCTTCGTAGTCGCCGATTGCACACGGCGATATTTTAAAAACTAAGACATTTTATAATTTTCATAAAAATAAATAACAACCAAAAACATGATATACAATAGTTAATTAAACTAATATATATAGTATATATATATATATATATATATATATATATATATATATATATATATATATATATATATATACAAACACACACGCACACACCGAGAATAATGTATTGCCTTGGCCGTTAAGGATACGAGCCTGGGCTGGAGAAATTCCTGCCGGCATTAAGGATAGGATACTCCACTCCAGATGGACTTCACTACTTTGATGACCACTTGACCTTTCGCCACCAGATCACAACTCTTCCTATCATACACTCTGGGAGGTCCATATTACTCGTATATACCGTCGCACCTCAACCACATTATTATTTAATAAAATGTTTAAAAAAACAACAAAAATAACTGACTAAAGTCTATAGTTATCCGTTATAAACAAAATAAGTATTATATTTTATTAACGAATCCGGAGGTTGGTGAAAATTGCACCAACAATCTTTATTTACAAACCTCGCTTCATAAAACCCAATCGACAAGGTGACTTATACCGCAATAACCTTGCTATACCTTTTGACTTATCTTTCACACACACACACAAACATATGTATATATATATATATATATATATATATATATATATATATATATATATATATATATATATATATATATAATTTCTAAGATCGACCTTCAAGGGAATCATTCAAAACGAAACCCTAATCATCTGGTGTAATAGTAATATTTAATAGTGAAGTGTGAAACCTTAATGAGCAATATGTTAATTAATTAATATGTTAATTATTATTTCTTTACATGCTGAATTGGCTGAAATTATCTTTTTGTTATAAATTATTGTATATAATGCATTTAAAAAACAAAACAAAAATAAATAAATGTATAATTGTATTTATATATTTTAATTTAGTTGAATGTTTATTTTGTATGTAACATCATTTTTATTTTCTATTTTCTTTATTTTTTTTTTTTAGTTATTCATTTTATTTATTTATTTTTTTTAAACTTATTTTCTTTCTATTGTACTGAACTGACTGAAATAATGTTTTTGTTATAAATTTTTTAATATAATGTATTTAAAAACAAAACAAAAACACAAAAATAAATAAATTGATGATTGTATTTATATTTTAGTTTATTTAAATAAATATATATAAATATATATATATATATATATATATATATATATATATATATATATATATAAAATATATAATATCTAAGATCGACCTTCAAGGGAAACATTCACAAAACGAAACCCTAATCATCTGGTGTAATAGTAATATTTAATAGTGAAGTGTGAAACCTTAATAAGCAATATGTTAATTAATTAATATGTTAATTTTTATTTCTTTACATGCTGAATTGGCTGAAATTATCTTTTTGTTATAAATTATTGTATATAATGCATTTAAAAAACAAAACAAAAATAAATAAATGTATAATTGTATTTATATATTTTAGTTTAGTTGAATGTTTATTTTGTATATCACTACTATATATTATTACGGTAGTAAAGATCCCTTTTCCGGCTCTCAGGAACGATGGATTTTGATGAATGAGGTATCAAAAGAAAGGGAATTTTCATGGAGATGTGACGAATTCCAATTTTGTTTCTTAAATCCTTACTAGGGGTTAAATAAAAGTGGTGAAAAAACTGGGAGGTTTCACAAATTTGACGACTGAGAGAGTCGGCGGATCGAGAGACGGGATAAGTTGGGTTTAAAGATTTTGACGCGGGCATCAAAATCATGTATGATCCTTTGGATCATACTGGTCCAGCATTTTAAAGCCTTAAAACCTACCGTTTTCGAGATAATGCACGATATAGGTCCGCACGGGTCCTATGCCATCTTGCGTACGTGTTGTTGTCATGGCAACTTTATATCAATTTGAGTCTGTTTACAAAAACTTTTAATGAATGGGAAATTATATACTGTTTCCAATTTCCAACCCCAACTGTTAAATATGAATACTACACATAGAAAACGGTGTAGCTGAATCTTATCGCCTTACTGTTAAACTTAAGAGATGTTTTTCAGTGGGGTAAGCTAATTACTAATAAGGTACGAACACAGTCATTACAAACTATGTAGCTTTACCAAATGTGTGTGCTAAATAAACTTTTTTAGTAATATTATATTGTTTACACGAATAAATATGTTTCCCTAATATCGCTTATACTACTAATGTATTAGGATTGATATCTAATGCGAGAGTTCTAGCTCGGGTATACTAGTAACATCATATTTATTCTCTATTTTCTTTATTTTTTTTTTTAGTTATTCATTTTATTTATTTATTTTTTTTTAACTTATTTTCTTTCTATTGTACTGAACTGACTGAAATGTTTTTGTTATAAATTTTTTAATATAATGTATTTTAAAAACAAAACAAAAACACAAAAATAAATAAATTGATGATTGTATTTATATTTTAGTTTATTTAAATAAATAAATATAATATATATATATATATATATATATATATATATATATATATATATATATATATATATATATAGGTCGTTTTTTGAAAAAGGGTTAAGCGCCAAATATTCGAAATTTAGGTTTCAATTGATTATGGGAGATAAAATACCAACTCTATCGATTCCCACTTACGACATCTCGAAAAAGAAAAAATGGAAAATGTTCTAAAAATTTACTATTGATGAAGTAACAACCAAATACTAACGACTCTCAGTCGTGACTCTGGCCTAAACAAGTGCTATAAGCCTTAAAAATATATTGTAATTATAACAATTTTGCCAGGTAAATAAACTCCTACTGTATAAAATAAAAAAAATTGTTATTTGGCGAAAAATCGTTTCATGTGTTTCCTGTAATGTTTGCTAAATGGCGCTTACGCCTCTTTAAAAAAGACGACGTCGATATGTACACATACACATTGTATATATATATGTATATTTATATATACACATATGCATATATAAAACAATGTGATCAGAAGGACTGAAAAGCTTTCGGCCACTCCTGAAGGTACAGCATCAGCAAGAACAAAGGCCTGCCCGAGGTGCGGCATTGTCCATGAACTTAAGATAATGTCAATCCTACAGTTCGCTGATATTGGGGAAGCGAATTCGGGAAAAATATATCGATAAATGAATCATGTCGATTACTCATATATAAAATCGATTGAATGATATAAGGAAAAACGTTAATCCGAACTGCCCTTGGACTTCATAACCTACCTGCTTAATTCAGTGACAATTTTTAAAACATGAGTGAATGTATCTGCATATGCTATCTGCTATCCGCTTGCCCTTGTGATACTAATTATAGGTATGTTATAGATTTTTGGTTAACCGCATGGTATTTCAGTTGATTGGATTGATCATTTCTTAAAAAAATTACATAAAACAAAACTTTATTGGTCATTTTCTCAAAACTTTAAATTTCCAATTATCATTCACTCACGTCTTCCAATCAGTGTTATTTAATTTTTTTTCATGAGTTTTCATTTTCGAGTAACTGATTTTTTTTTTTTTAAGGATTTCAAAAATCATTTAAAATTAATTTTTTTGAATAAATTTAAGTAAAATGCATTATTTGTTTTTAGTTTACCTACGTACAAAAACTTCGATTTTTATGATTAACATTAATTTAAATTATAATTTATCGCAATTTATTTCTACTAACTTTTAGTTATTTTGATATTAAGGTTTTATTAAAAATAGCTCCATATATATACATAATAATAATAACTTTATTTGTTTGGGAAAGATAAACAGGAGGCAATTTTTGAACAGCACATTAGAATTGTAAAAGAAGTATGATTTCCGCAATTAAAAAAAAAATCTCAAGTATGAATGATAACATATTTAATACATATTCAGTATTTTTCAGGTTTAAGCTAGAGATGGCGCCCAGAAATGGTTTAATGTAAGAGACTTATTTATAAAATAAAATTTAACTTTTTTTTTTCTAGAGTGAAGTCAAACAAAAATAACATAAAATGATTAGGGGTTTGTTTTACACTTTTATAAATTGGTTTGTTTAGTTGTAAAACAAATATATAGAAATGGCAAATAATTTATCAATCCCTAATTAGATTGATCCTTCTATACCACGTGCGGATGTCAACTGGACATAAAATGAGTCAACTTACTGTTTATCTATTACTGAAATAAAACTGTAAGATTCTCTTAAAATGATTTTGATCAACTATATATAATTATATAATAATAATAGCCTATTTACTAATAATAGAACACAACACTATCAGGTCCACTTTGTATAATTTTTAAGGAGCACGCTAAAACTGATCATATGTTACGGGATATCATAAAAAGTGACGTTTTAGTAACGAAAGTGCTTGAAAAACCAGAGGATGAAATCATCCGGCGGTTTGTGATAAAAATAGATCTGGCCGTGTTTGTAGCTGGACTACTCATTTATAGATAACTAGTACCAGTTATTGACAAAGGGCTCTTAATAGGGTTTTTAAATACAAAAATATATACAAAAGACATTTTAGAAACAGAAGAATAGAATAAGATTATCGGTACCGTGAAATGTACCTGTTAACTTCGAACTTAATTGCGAGAGTGAGGGAGGACTAGTCAAAATTAATTTAGTCTCGGCGAAAAGTCGCGGACATTTTTCTTTTCTAATCGTTTTTTTGATTCTGCGTATCTTAAAGCATAAAATCTTAAATTTGGAGGGGGTGCTAAACATTTTTTTTTCTTGGATGATTACAAAATTTTATTAGGGATTGATAAATTATTCGCCACTTCTATAATTTTGTTTTATTATAAACTAGTTTCGAATGTTATACATTCATCTTCAGTTCTAAAAACACACAACAATTCAATATACAGTTTGGTATTATTATACATATTAAATTAGATGTAATATAAATCAGTATTATAAAACATTTATGAATTATGAATTTAATTAAGACAAGAAATTAAATACATGTTGATACTCACCAAGGTTTAAATGGATTATATCAAACGTCAAATATCCATTTAAACCTTGGTGAGTATCAACATGTATTTGATTTCTTGTCTTAATTCATAAATGTTTTATAATACTGATTTATATTATATCTAATTTAATATGTATAATAATACCAAACTATATTTTAAATTGTTGTGTGTTTTTAGAACTGAAGATGAATGTAAAACATTCGAAACTAGTTTTCAATAAAATAAAATTATAGAAGTGGCAAATAACTTATCAATTCCTAATTAGATTGATCCTTCTATACCAACATGCGGATGTCAAAAAAAGTTTATTATTGAAAATAATAAAAAAAAAAATATGTATTTGTTATTTAAAATAACCCATGAACGATTTCAATGTTACTATTCCTGATTGTTGATCTTGTACGTATTTCCAATTCGTTGAAGAATTACATGGACTTTAGTTAATTTTTTTAAAGTTATGTTTGTTTCTGTATAAATGTTTTGCTAACAGTTAAATTATTACTGAATGTTAAATTCAGCTCAAACAATTAAAAACATGAAATTTAAAATTTAAAACTAACAATGCAACTTAAAGTTATACAATTCATGTTCAATATGTTTACTGACTGTAAAGTTGTAAATCTCAATAATTATATTGAACTTACGTTTTGAGGAACCTTCTAGGTAGTATTTTAGTTTGGTTATGTATACTTATGTAGATTGATGTACAAGCTACATAACATCAAATCTGCTCGTGGTCAAAACTCACCTGTAACATAAAACAAAAAATAAATCATTAAGACAATTATAAAATTCTAAACATATAAATATACAGAGCTATCTAATCATAATAAAAAAATGAATTAACCTGTTAATTAATTTAACACTGACAAAAAGCTCATTCGAAAACCTGTATTAGTAATTTATGAATGAATGCTAAAATGTTAGATAAGAAAAAAACGGATACAGAAGAAGAACTTCCTGTTTAAGTAGTAGGAATATTTGAACAATTGAATGGATACTTTAAGATAACAGAAGACAAGAAGATATAAGTCCTTTAAAATAATAACAACTTAAAAAAAAAAAAAAAAAGAAGTAAAACACCTATTTTAAATCAAACGAAATATGATAGTGTATTAGGATCAGAGCAGAAGAATAAGGTTCATTAAAAATTAGTTCACAAGTTACCAGCCCTCCACTTCAGTATACATAAAGTTCCTATTTAACAGACTACAGAAACATTAAATAGATCTGACTATTGACAGATCTAATGCCTATATGTGAAACAGAAACAAGCCCTAAATAAAAGACTAAAAGATATATATATATATATATATATATATATATATATATATATATATATATATATTTTTTTTAATATTAATTTTATTATCTTATTTTTCTCCTTTAATGTTCTTATTTTTATGCTATTTTTAAATGCATCTTCTATTTTGTTTTCTATAATTGCTCAGTTTTATTTCCTCATTAACATTATTATTACTTTTAACTTTATTATTGTTTTTATATATATTGCCGACTTAATATATATACTATAACTTTATTATTTATCAATTTTCTTTTTACTTCTCTCTCTCTTTTCATCTCATATATCATTTATATTTCTACAATATTTTTTTCTTCATTGTATCTTTATATATCTTGTATTATGATAACAGTTATTACTCTTATTATTTATTAATTTTCTTAGTATTTCTGTCCATCTTTTCCACAGTGGCCCGCGATCCATAGACCCTGCATTTAACCGAATATTTTAGAGCTTCTTTGTATCTTGTTCTCACTGGCCCTGGCGAAGGCCTGCAAATGTCGGCATTCATTAAATAGTTTCTACTATTTTCTGTTCTTGTTCTTGATCGGGTAAACTATTAAATAACATTTTTCAGAAAATCCAAAAAAGTTTATAATTAAGATTATTGTTTAATATCTCTTTCAATAATTAAAGATTATTTAATTTAACATCTAAATGAGTTTGGATAGATAGTAGAAGAGTTGAGGCAACGAATGGGATAAGCAGGGCGAATGTTCGGACTGCAGAAGAAGCGAAATTTCTAAGATGATAAAAATCGCTGTATATAAATCGACGTTCCATCCCATCCTATCGCACTCCTCTGAATCCTGGAACCTCACTTCCAAACATAGGAGACAAATACAAATAATGGAAATGCGCTAGCTGAGGAAAATCGAAGGAAAGACTAGACGAGACAGGATTCGTAACATAAAAATAAAGTCCGTGGGAACAATTCTGGAAGAACAAAAGTTAAGATGTTAGGTCACCTTCTCAGGATGAGCCAAGATAAAGTTGCCAGAAAGACTTACGAGAATCAAGTGGAAGCCAGGAGACCTAGGGGAAGACCCCGAATATACTGGGTGGAAGGAGTGCGGGAAGCGTTCCAGAGACGAGGATTGGACTGGTACAGGAGAGAACAAACTGGTCCAGGCACTGCAAAGGACAACCTCACACTGCATAAGCGGTAAAAGAGGTTTTGGATTATGATGATAAGGATCATTTAACATCAATATCAATGAATTGTTAGTATTTTTAATTCTTTATAAGCGCCAAAAAGTAGGCTTGATAGGATGAGGTTCGGTCGCATCCGTCTTATTCCAGACGCGCTCGGCTTTCCATCGAGGGCCTTGTAGTCCTTATGAGATATGTTGTATCTTTCCTAATACTAGCCCGATTTAAATATATTTTTGTTTTGATTTTTTATGGAATTTAATTACTTTTCATATGATTTCATACATAATTTACCATGCATGAAAAGTTGAAGTGCTTTAAGGAGAAGACATTAGGCAAGTTTCATCAAAATTGAGCTGTTTACGAGAACATAGTAAAAATCGTAAAAGCGATGATATAGTTGGCACTTCCGGTTTGTCTGATGCGCTGTATCTTTACTGATATTGGTCCGATTTTAATGATTCTTTTTTTTGTATTTTAGATAATTTAATTACCTTTCATATCAATCCTTACATAATTTACCATAAAATTCATACTTTTTATGTCATGAGCAAATAAAATATTCTTTTCAACATAACTTTTTTCCCTGTATTTCCTCGGTGATGTCCTATATATATGAAAAGTTAAATGGCTTTAAGAAGAAGAAGTCTTTAAGCAAGTTTTATCAAAATCGTTACAGCTGTTTTCAAGAAAATCGTAAAAAAGTGTAAAATGTATGATATAAAGTGTCACTTCCGGTGAGTCGATTTGGACGAAAAAGATGCTGTAACATCCCATAAATATGCATACCTTAAATACGTAGTTTGAATAACGTACGACTTTTCGTTTTTGAGCTTGGCTGTTCACACACACACGCACACAGACCATTTTGCGAGACTTGATTATTTGGACTCAGGGGACTTTAAAACGTGTATTTCCGTTGAAAACTCGAATTCGAAATTTTTCACGATCGCAACACTTCCCCTTTCAATATATTTCATATATAGGTAATGGAAAGTAAAAATGCAAGTAAATATGAACTGTTATATAATGACGTCAGGAAACAGTCTAGTAAAGAAACTACTCATTAATAATACTCCAATAACAGTTCTATATTAGAAGGTCTCGAGGCAATCTTCTTTTCAGACGCATTACAACAATAAAAACTGACATTACAAGTGTCATTCAGTAAATTAATGAAGTGAAGGAGGGCTTGGCTTTCATTGATGCATGAATAGGGCTTCCTAGTCAAATGTATCCTTTTTAATTTGTAATACATCCCAGTACATAAGAGGAAGTAAAATTTATTTTGATAATTTAATTAGTACGAAATTACGAAAACCTACAAAGAAAAACAATAATAACTGAGTAAAAAAGAAATAATTTTGATTTCTTAGGCCCAAAATGAATAAAACCCGAGAAAATCTAACGTTATATTGTACTAACGTCTATATTGTACTCCGAAATGTGGTTCTGGCTACCTCTGACATTTAGTTGCTATCTGCAAACAATAGCCTGAAGGTGCTTTGTCGATATTCACCATTGTTCGGGGGCAACATGAATGTTTAAATTGTGAGAACATGTAGTTATTAATCACATTGTTATCAAGGAATAGAAAATTCCAGATTTGGAGGCCAAGTTCTGTTTCCCCTAGTTATAAAACAGTAATATATTGAATAGCTAATCGAGGCCAGTTTGTTCATATCATTCCTTATCATATCATTCCTTCATTCATATCATTACTTATCACATTCCTCCGATCCTCAGGACTACTACAACAGCCAAGAAGCAGTTGCAAACGAAGTAAAATGTTCGAGACCGGCTTTGAAATGCATCCTCCCACATAAAAAATTAACCTAAGATATAAAACAATAACTAAGTCCAATAAAATAAATTACACAGCAGAGAGAAAAAACTTTTACTGTCCAATAACACTGCCATGTTGAAAAAATAACCTTCTACATCGTGAAAATGTTTCATATACTAAATATGTATGGAGTCGATTGTTAAAAATTGGATTGAACATGGATTTTTTTTTTTTTTTTTTCCAGGAAAATATTTGGAAAAAGGTTTGCTGGGTGGGGCAAAAATAACTGAAAAATTTTGATGGGCTGTAAAAACCAAGTCAATGTCTCTAGAAAAAAAAAATATGGGTTTTACATATTTACCAGTATTTTATATAAAAAGGACATTGGAAATAGTTTTATTTAAGTTGATATTAAAAATTGTATCTTCTAAAAGTCTGCTGTTATTGACAACGCATTGACGTTGTTGACATCTGTGAATTCCGACCCTTACGTGCACATGTTGGATACTATACTACGTCCTGAGTTGGACAAAATCGACGCTGAGGATGTCTGGTTCCAACAATATTGAGCTATGGCTCTTACATCTCAACGTCCGCTTGGACCTTTGAGGGAAATATTCCCTGACAGATTGCTTTATTTGAGAGGTGACTGGTAAGATAAGGTTAGATTGATAAATAGGTGTGGCAGTTCACTGCCATGGCAGACACTCTCAACTATCATGTCAAACATGATATCCTACTTTAATTTTCTTTTTTTTAACAAACACACTTCCCTTAATATATCTTTATTATATTTTACCCACAAACAAATCAACGTTTCAAAATTTTCTTTCATCCTCTGGTTTTTTTTTAAATTATACTATTTTTATTTATAATTATATTACTTTTTTTCTTAATTATACTATATTTATTTATAATTATATTACTTTTTTCTTAATTATACTATTTTTATTTATAATTATATTCCTTTTTTCTTAATTATACTATTTTTATTTATAATTATATTACTTTTTTCTTAATTATACTATTTTTATTTATAATTATATTACTTTTTTCTTAATTATACTATTTTTATTTATAATTATATTACTTTTTTCTTAATTATACTATTTTTATTTATAATTATATTACTTTTTTCTTAATTATACAATTTTTATTGATAATTTTATTACTTTTTTTCTTAATTATAGTATTTTTATTTATAATTATATTACTTTTTTTCTTAATTATACTATTTTTATTTATAATTATATTACTTTTTTTCTTAATTATACTATTTTTATTTGTAATTATATTACTTTTTTTTCTTAATTATACTATTTTTATTTATAATTATATTACTTTTTTTCTTAATTATACTATTTTTTTCTAATATAAAACAGTTAGCAGCACTTCTCTAAGATCTGTTTTTTCCATAAATACATTATTTCGTCTGTTGTGTTTAATAAATATATTTTAAATTTTATATTTATTATAAAATAATAAATTTTATAAAATTATTATAGGAGTAATTACTATATCGATGTCACACAGTCCTAGCGGACAATCTGTAGTGCAATAATGATTTTAAACAATTCGAATAGTGGACACATCAGACGAAATAATGTATTTATGGGGAAAACAGACCTTAGAAAAGGAATGTTAACTATTTTATATTAGAAAAAAAATAGTGTAATTAAGAAAAAAATAAAGGAAAACCCAGATGATGAAAGAAAATTTCGAAACGTTAATTTTTTTGTGGGTAAAAAAGTGTTAATGTTAGAAAAATAAAAAATAAATATTAAGGGAAGTGTGTTTGTTCACAAAAAAAAAAAAAAAAAAAATGAATTTAATAATGTAAACTTCCGAAAGTAGTAGCAATAATATAATATATGATATCCTACATTTTACACCACCATCCCGGCCATCCTTCTTGATTAATCATATGGTCAACTATCAATTCACAAAATAAAATAATTTCTTATAATATTTGAATGTTATATAAAAAAAAATCCGGGATCAGGAGGACAAAAGCTATTGAATTTGTTTGAGAATAATGCGGATAAAGAAAGATGCAAGATATAAAATATTTTTAGAACAAAGTTTATTTTTGATTGGCAGAATTAATTTTTCAAAATATAATTTTAAATCACAAAACTATAAATAAGTTGAGGAGTTCTGTGAGATCCATGGAGTGATACATCTAGGGTAGCAGTGGAGACAGAGGAATGGAAAAGAATGAGTATGGTTCGTTATAAAGAATGAGCTCCCGCTATAAGCATATTTTTTGCATAAAAAGTGTGCAGTTAATTTATTGTTTTAAATAGTTACTTTTTAATTGTTATAATAATTGCAAAAAAATAAAAGTTTTATTTTTTAATATATAACCTATTTTTTAAGATCCCAGTTCAATTACTGGGAGTAGTGTTTCTTGATCCAACTTCTTTGGGGATACTCCCTGGCTTTGAAATTAGTTGTAAAATCTCTACAATGAGATAAACATTTAGAAAAAATTAACATTTGAATATAATGACTTAAAATATACTTTTACAAAAGGGATAATTATAAAATCACGTTCACATAATAAAAACCGAAGAAGCAAAATAAAGCAATTTTTATTGTTTGAGAGATCTCACATTAGGGTCTAGAAGGACGGACACAATTAACTCAATTTCCAGCCTCAAACAAAGCTTTATAGTTACCAAGAAAAATGATAATAGAAAAAAAAAGAAAAATTCAGAACCAATTTGAAACTGAAAAGTCTCACAATTAACAAATAATCATGAGAAATATTAACTGATAAACTAACAATCAGTTTGAAAACGACTGAGATTTCTCATAGTGAGACCACAATACGCTACAATAACAGTAAGGCAGAAAAATTATGTTGCATAAATCATTCCAACAGAATTCTATTTTTTTTTTTTTTAATAAATATGAGGTAGCATTTAGTTTAGTGTGAAGTTTAAATACAATTCTATTGTCTATTCAATGTTTTTTTATTTTTTTATTTAATTTCAATTAATCCTCTTGGGAATGGACAATTCAGAATTTAACAAAGATCGAGGCTGCTAAATAAATTCGTTTTTAGCAACTCAATAACAGAGTATAAGGAATCTGTCCAATTCGCCTCTCATACAGGGCTTAATCAATTTTTAGGAAATTCTACATATTAAATTTTTATTCTAACATTATATTTTTCCTCTACCTTCATAAATGGCTGATGTATGAACGTATGAAACCCCTAATCGTCCCTCATCACGAAACGAAAAGGCGAATGGCAATACCGAGTTCTGAGGATTTTTTTGTTGGACAAACGCAAAGTTTCATTATTGAAAATAATAAACCAAAAGAAAACATTTATTTTAAATGCATTCCAAATGTACAAGAAAAATTTAGAGAGGAATTTTGTTAAAGAAGAAGTGCTTTAATTCGGAAATAGTGAAAACATCCTTCTAACAAGTAAATTTTTGGAGAATCTGGAATTTGAAAAGAACCAGTTCCAGAGATGGAATCTCTCTCCTTCCCTCTCACTCCCTCTCTCTCTTTTGTCTCTACATCAATAATATTTATCATAAAAATGGCAAATTTTAGAACTTTTGTAAAGTATATTTTTATTTCATTACTAAGTGTGACCCATTGCTCCACCATTTGGGCTAGATATTCCTATCTAGGGCTAGATATCATCCACCGTTTGGGCTAGATATACCCGAAATATAATCTAGTCGAAGACCTCCTGCCTTCAGCACTCTATCGATATCGCTTCCTCGAAAGGACGCTCCTTGAGAGTATCGCTCATCGATCATGTACACGGGCGGGACACTCGAGCTAGGAGGAAGGAGGCGTGGGAACGCGAAGCGAGGCATGCGCCACATCATTGTTCTCAAGATGAGCGCATGAAACACAATGAGACGGAAGGCGTCCTATCAGTATTCAGTAACCTTACAGGCTAAGAACAATGAAGGATTGTGATCTGTTTGGCGTGCTATAGTGACCGCTCTGGCTGGAGGGCTGGAGGACTGGAGGATAGGGCATCGTATTGGAGAAAGATGAGGCCAAATCAGAAGAGAAGCCCCCTTAGGATATCGGTCTAGTAGATACTATTTCTTAAATACTACGGAACTTGTTTAATTCGGACTACTGAAAAATTTCGAATTATCCAAGATTTCGAATTAAACAATTTTTTTTTACTCCTACTCTAGAGAAATGTTTATTGATATCTTTAAAAATTCTATTTTGATCATTGAGTCCACTGACGTTGCATATATTTTTTTTTCGGGAGAAAAAGTTGTATACAGGTGTATAAAGGTGCTAACATGTATGCCCAATAATAAAACAGAATAGCAAAAATTCAACACTAAATCAAGTCCTTAGTCATATTTTTAGACGTATTTTCCCGGAATAAGGTCATTGCACTGGGTCGAAGATCAGCGGAGAGGGGCGGGAGTGCATTTTATATCCGTTTCATAACCCCTAGAGCACGATTATGGAAGTTTTGAAGATGTTTAGTATATATATTATTTATTTTTTTCCATCAGGATTTGAGTACCTCTAGCCTTTAGGTCAAATGAGCGAAAATTCGGTATGTAGGGTTTTATTCTAGGAAGAACAATACCATTAAAGTATGGGTAAATTTCAGTCATAATTTCGGTATGTTTACATGAAATTTCGGCGCTAATTAAGATTTTCGCATCTCAACACCTCCAACAAATTAAGTAATGGGGTTAAAAATTTATATGCAAATTGAGTTGGTGTTAGAGAACCGTCTTCCCAACTATTTCCCCTCCCTCCTCTTCCCCACGCGTTTTGTATTTTTTACAATATTTGCGCATTTCTATAACCCCTCCACATTGAAGTTAAATTGCCTGTAAAACAAAAGAAGTTTCATCGAAATCATACCAATATTAGCAAATATTTCAACTTTTTTTAGCCGTATTTTCCCCGAATAAAATAGGCTAAAGCACTGGGTCGAAGGTCAGCGGAGAGGGGCGGAGTGCATTGTTTATCAATTTTATGACCCCTAGAACACGATCATGGAGGTTCTGGAGATGTCAGATATATACATATTTTTTTCCCCGCTAAATTTGAGCACCTCTAGCGGCTCCCTTTGCTAGGCAGAACGATCCCATAAAACACGATTTTAGTGACGGAGTTTTTTTACTATTTTTTTCGATTCAAACAGTATTCCTCATACGTCCCCTGAGGCTGTTTTATTTTTGAAGAGTACCCATGAGTTCAACAAATTTTTTGGAACAATTTTTTTTTATGAATTCTCGGCCTTAAAATAAACGGGGATCGTTGGCCTCCGACTCATAATGCTACACCTGTTCTGTCAATACTCTACATAACTCTTCTTACAATCAACCTGTCAACGTTTACAAATCTTTTTTTCTCCTTGATAAATGAACTAGTGATCCAATTATTTAGAATATATGTACATGCAGTTTCTCACGAGAACAATATATTAGATTTCACTTCGATTTATTCGAATTACATACGATTTTTTAAGATTGTATTTAACAGGAAAAATAAGGAGCTGACGAAGAAAGTTCGAATTATCCACGATTTAGAATTAAAAACGTTCGAATTAGTTAGTAAAATAATCAGTACATGATCTAATACAACTGATTTATTATTTATTATTATTAAAGTGACGAAGAAAAAGTTAAAAATAACTGAAATGTTGCATACATTTTCAAAATGGCCCCCTTATCTACAACTATATAACATGACTTTTCTTCCATATTGGACAGGGAACAGGTATATATCGTGGTGTGAGTTCAACATCTAGGTAACTGGGTCATTCTCAAATAAAATTAAAATTTACCGCGCATGCACTTCGAAACGCGGTAAAAAAAGAAAATAGAAAACGAGAAGAAAAAATAAAGTTAAAGTAGCTTTATTGTTTCTTCTGATTACATACGGGACTCATTGACGTTAGCTGATGTAGGGCCTAGAATTTTTATTGTTTGATAAAGTTTGTAGTCCAAACTTCCATAAGGATCTTTTTTTTTCAAGTTATTATCTTTTTTTGCTATGATTAATAATTATAGGACATAAATTAAAAATTCCAAAAAAGAAGAGGAATCAAGAAATAAAGAAGAAAAAACAAGAAGGAAGAGTCTAAAAAAAAAACAGAAAACAAATTACCTATCGAAGTTTCGCACATTTTAGCAGTTATTTTTGAGACTCCTGGCTTCTTGTTTGGGAATTTTCCATATATGCCCTATAATTTTTTACTCATATTGAGATTTCGCTCTTGCATATTAATTAATTATTATAATAATGAATATAGATTGAGAAATTAAGGAACCGCTTAATCCCACATTTATTTAAATTATAATAACGTTTTAAAAATTTTTTATTTTAAAACATTATTTTATTGAGTAACGTTTCGGCCCTCTTTTTTTTTCAAATATTATCTTTTTTCATGCGATTATGCCCTTTCACGTTTCTTTGTATTGACTGATCCGATATCACCGGGATAAGAGGTATCTAAACTTGTCGAGTTGATTAAGGTCAAGATGATAATAATCTCAATTAAAGGACCAGGAAATAGAAATTTTAAAGAAGCCGAACGAAATTTATTGTAAACGATCGGAGGTTGGATATATATATCGAATAATTTACAACATGGCCGCTACCACTCCCTCTTGGCGGATCCGGTAAAGATCCGAATCGCCGTCGACACCGAGCGATAAACCGAAGCGACGATATTTACGATGCTAAAAGGCCGAATTAAAAAGACCACTCGCCAGCTATTGTTCGAACCCTAACGAGGAGATACCCAATCTCCCAACAACCGGGAGGGAAACAATGGGATTGGGTGTGATTATTTCTGGGACCGGGAGTCACGAGCGCTATCTATCAAGACCCTGTGAACTATTGTTTGTCTTCGCTGGTCGCGCTTTATCACGACAAACCCTCTCGAACCTTGATGTAGGTTATCAAGCCTGACCGAATGATCCCAAATTGTTTTTTATCGAAATATAAGATACGCCTAGAAGAAGAAGAATATACAATTAATATTGAAATACAATTTCCATTAGGCTATATTAGTCATTCATAAAGCTGGCGTATATCAGTTAATAAAGTACTATACAAAGCTGTAACACTACAACCCATGAAGGGTCTTGGGTTCAGTACTTGGTAAGGACCGTACTGTTTCTAAGCCAACGGTTGTGCAAGGAGCTGATTTGGCCGAGATCACGCTCAACCGCCAGGATTTTCCCCCAATTAAGGGTACCCAATTTATAGAGGCTGGGTGATCCACCGGAGGGTTCACGGCTGATAACAGAATAAATAATTATAAATAAAGTACCATAAGCCAGTCAATAAAGTTGACATGTGTATATCATCAAAAATATACAAAATATACATCTTCGGTTTTTGACACATCTATATATAGTCGAACCTCTGTATATCGAAATTCCACATATCGAAAATCTCTATATATCGAATTTTTTTTAGGAATCTTAAATTTTTATAAGAAAAAAATATTCTGTATATCAAATAAAATTTCATTATATCGAACAAAAAATTCCCATTTAATAAAATATAAAATGTGATTGTCATCAAAAAGAGCTCTTAGTTTACTTGCATAAGAATTGTAAATAATTAAATAAGAAAAAAAAATGTTCCACTGGTGTGCAAAGGAATGGAAATTCGGAGATCTTATTTCACTAGAAGTACAGGTATATCTAAAATCTTTAAATCTCTTTGCTAATATAGAGTGAACTTTTCGTTTTAAATTCAGTTTAACTTCGTCTTTCTTGTTGTGAACATTGCTCTTAAACATGACTTCGGTGATGAATTATATCCAAAAAGGTATTAGAAGCTATTTTGCGCGAAAACAAAAATAAATTAATTATTATGCTTGTTTGTATATTTTTAATACATGACCTTATTAAATTATAAATGTACATTTGTAAAAAATTGCAATCGCAGATGTAATTTGTACAATTTTTCAAATCAGTGCTATTGATCGTTAAGCTTTGTTTTTTTTTAAACCTAAAAAAATTGTCTTTGATAATTCTTTAAGCCTAAGCTGTAATTGTTTTAGCCTAAAAAGGATGAACAATTGCCCTATATCTATATATTTAAAATTCCATTTATCGAACTTTTTTCAAGGATCCTTCGTGTTCGATATGTAAATGTTCGATTGTAAATATATTTTCATTCGGAGTGTTTCTGTTGAAAGCCCGTAAAGAGGCCAAATAGTTGTTAATAAATAAAATTGACAATAATACCAAGCTAAAACTTATCGTAGAGCTTCATAATACCAAATCCAACAAGAAAAACATATATATATATATATATATATATATATATATATATATATATATATATATATATATATATATATATTAATATAGAAGAGAAAAACTTCAAAAAATGACATAAAATAATTGTTAGGACATAAATGGAAGGAAGGTGCCATTCACTAAGCCTAGAGTATCTAAAATAACGGAAACAAAAAACCAGTTGACGTTTCGCCAATTCAAGCATCAGGAGGACAGAAAAAATAGAAGCTCACATACATGCATACAAAACGTAGTACATCTCACATCAAAAACGTTTTTGTTGGTCTTTTGATCGTTTTTGTATGTACCACACTAATTTCTGTTTTTTTTTTTTTCTGCTGATCAGCTGTTTTTAACATAACCTTTTGCTGTTGTTGTTTTGTAACCTCTCTTTTATTTCGGTATGTTTCTAGTAAGAATGAGTTCGATAGTTAAAACATCGATGTTCCCCATCGATGTTAAAATCGGCGGTAACCATAGTATGGAATATATATATAATATGGAACGATAATATCGACCTGAATACATCGATGTATTTTGAGGAAAAACGTTGTATATTAAAATCAAAGTTATGGTATCAGAAAGATAAACTAGAATACTTCAATGAAAACTATCGATGTTTTGGGTAATCATACTACTGTAAATAAAATTATACTTTAGGATCAATGTAGCCCAATAAGCTACCAAAAACATTTGATCCAATGAGAAAGAGAGTTTGTGGTGATAAATTTCATGGAACAGAATTAATAATAAAAAAAAAAAAATATCTGTAAATATTTTATAAACATCGATGCAGCAAAAGCATCGGTTGTTTTCCATCGATGTAGAAAGTATCGATCCTCGACATGTAAACATCGGCCATTGATGCTCAAGCCGAGTGTCTAGATGTCTTGGAGTCAGGTACTTTCTCTATTTGATGTGTCTTTTAAAACTGTCGATGTGAGATGAGCAACCAATGACGTTTTCCAAAAAAACAGGAGATACAATTGTCTGCATGTATTTGTCACCATATATTTTTTCTATCCTGACGATACCTGAATCGACAAAAGATTGACGAGTCAGTTATTTACTATTTGAGAAACTTAAGGCTTTGTTTTTAGAATCTTCCATTAATATCATAAAAAATATTAACATGTAATAAAAAAAAAAAAAGTTAAACTTAATTAGGCATTTATCTTTTTAAAACTGCGGATCTCACTCACCCAAAAAAAAAAAATAAATTAAACGATTTATAAATTTTCCTTTAATAACTGGGGTACATATTTCAGTTACGCGAGATTCGGTATTATCAACTTTTAGAATACATCTCTGTTGGTAACTTCAATCTTTAGGACGAAAATATACTGCATCAACCAAAAAAAAAAATTTGAGGAACAAAAATATTATTGATCAACGTATACCTCAAGTATTATGATTCGTAAAGCTATTTAATATTATATACTTAAAATACATAATTACCGTACTTGTACAGCAAGAGTTATTTCAGATCAATCCTGCCTTGAGCAAAAAAATATCTAAATAAAAACAAATCAATTTTTGGTTATCAATGATATGTAAATATCAAAATTGTTTCCCTTTTCTCGAAAAACAAAAATTCATAAAGTAGGTTTTATTTTTTTACTAACGTATTTTTTTTTTAAGGAAGGTTTTTATTAATGTATTTCAATGTTAAATTTTTTAAAATATCAATACATGGTTGATTATAACTAAAGCCAGGAATTTCATATTGTTAAGATTTAACAATGTACAATAAAAAAAGTAGAAACTTGGAATGCACCTAATAGGTTATTTTGATAAATCGCATATCCAGAATGAAAGAGGCATAACTCAAAATTTCTAAATTTAAATATCATCCCAAAGAGCAGTCATATTGGTGTCATCCCGGGATGATCCTCGGAACTCGCCATACCATCCTCCATTTCGTTTCAAAATGGTGGACGATGAATGGTTTCGTAGTTCATATATCGGCCATTTCTGAAGTTACGACTACATAAATAAATAAATACAGTAGAACTTACCCAGCATTTCTCTCTCATTTTTTTTCTTTTTTTTAATGCATTTAAATATTAAAATAAAATTTAAATGTACCTGCAAGACGAAGGAATAAACGAACCATCATGCCGAAGAAGTAATTTAGAACTCCCGGAGTTTTAGATTAACTTCAGTCAACAGTTCGAACCGTTCCCATCGAAAATTTCGGCAAAACGAAAGCGTAATGTTTTATCTAGAGAAAAAAATTGAAATTATAAATCATGTTAGTGATAATGATTGAGGCCAATTAAAAAACTTCATTCATTGACCAATTCTCATTTAAATAACTAGTTAAGTGACAAACCCAACATTTTGGGATATTATTTAGATGCTGAAGTGGGGGACAAAGTATCCTGGAAACGTCTAAAATTAATAGAAAAAACTACCAACTTTTTGAATTGACCTCAAGGCAAAATGATTAAAGATAAATATAAAGATATAATATGGAAGGCCAGCAATTGAAAATAATAAAGATTTTAATATCTGAACATTTTTTGTTACATCCATGTATTCACATTATATTTTATGACTATAAAGTACACATATATTTTATATTAATATTTTTTATATATGTACACATTTTTTTTTAATGATAAATATAAATTATTGCTGTACATTATGATTATTCTTTCAACCTTATCAACCATTATGAAATATGTAAAAAAAAAAAAAAAAAAAAATAGGTATCAGTGTACCTCCAATAATCGAGGTTCACTGTAAAATAAAATTCAATCCAAATAAAATTATAATTTTTTTTTGTATATACCTTTTTTCAAAATTATAAACAATAGTAAAAAAATGTATAGCGTTTTTCATGTATCTCAGGGGTTCTGAGATACTTTATTGATATATATATATATATATATATATATATATATATATATATATATATATTTTTTTTATTTTAAATCTTTTTGATGCCACCCCAATGGACCACTCCCAAAGACTTCGCCACTCACCTCCCCGGATACTCCCTAAATCGGGGCCCGCCCCTTGGAGCCCCAGAAGACAGGTACAGGTACTGCTGTGAGGAACAGGTGGTCGAGATGAGGTTATAGACCCCCGCAGCCTTTAAAGTCAGGGCCATCCACTGCGATCTGTCCTCCTCGCCGAGAGTATTTACATCTTCACTGGGGCAGCTTTGTCTTCTGTTCATGACAGCGGTCGTCTTCGGTCGACAATAGTCAGTTCAGGCCACCGTATCAATTGTCACCGTTTTCTACTTACCCCTACTTCAATTGAAAATATCCAAGACATTTTTATTAGCCGTAATACATTATAATAATAACATATTATAATAATAATAACATATGATAATAATCTAAAACAGGAGCTCCCAAACCCTGGTCTGTAAGGATGTGGTACACGAACTAGCAAAAAAAAAATCATTATTAAAACCGTCTTTATAACACGTTTATTAAGTGATATTTTTTTGTTTTTAAATTATTATTGAATGTATCAATCACTAGATAAATAAACACAATATACAAATAATAAAAATAATTCAGGATGGTTATAGAAGTAGTAGCAAAGGCACTCAGTGTTGAAGAGGACTTAAGAATCAAGTTGAGCTCCATTAAGCCTAACTTTGATGTTCTCATTGTAAATAAACAACAACCTGATTCTAACTGAAAAATGTTGTTGCTTTTCTTCTTAATATCCAAATTTCTTGATTTCGATAGATACACTTTTATTTACAGAATGCTTGGTGTTGTGTGAATCTTACTGTTGCCATTTTATATGAAATTGATAAACTTTAAATTTCGGAGTTTTGAACTTCATTGTCCAATTACGAAGCCATAAGGAGGCTAATGTCAGCCTGCCCGTTGGTAGAAATGTGTCGATTTTTAATCCGAACGAATCAACCGATTTTCAAGTTTGATGGTTCAAATAGTTTTCAGTGAGATCACGTGAATGTTCTGAAACAATATGAGGTCAAAATACTGAGTATATATAGTATTAAATATGTTTAATCTGTCCGTTTTTTTTTTTTCTGTCCGACAATTTTTTGAGCGAACGGCTCGACCGATTTTTAAGTTTGATGGTTCAAACAACTCGATGAATTCGCGTGAATGTTTTAAAACGATTTGAGTTCAAAATAGTAATAACATTTCATTAAATTTAAAGTACTCTCAATCTTTTTAATGATAATTCTCAATGATAGTGCAGTATATGTGACGGAGACAATAAGGAAAATTACTCCCCAATTTAACATTCTTTTATATATTTTAACCAGCCAGAATTTGACAAAGTAAAATTATACTGATGGCAGGACATTGGGGAAATAATATTGTAAATTAAAGAAAACAAATAACCTGAAGACAAAGGACTTCGAAACTTTGTTACAATTTTTTTTTTTTAAATATAAGTTATATATTTATGGGAAGTATACTGTTCACTAATTAATTTATTATATATATATATATATATATATATATATATATATATATATATATGAATTTCCCTGTATAGTAGAAATTGTTTAATATATTAAAGTATTCTCGATTTTTTGTGGTATTTCATATATGAAGTATATGTTCGTGATCATATGTAACAAAATGTAAATTGCCGATACTTGAAAAATTAAAAACCTTAAAATAAAAAATAATTTAATCACAAAAAAAAAAGATTACGGAAATATATATATATATATATATATATATATATATATATATATATATATATATATATATATATATATAAACTGTATGTATATATATACACTTTTATTTTGAAAAAGTACACTTTTTATTAGGAACTTTTTTGGAACAGTTCATGCAAGAATTTTTTTTTATGACATTTTAATACAAAGTTCTCAGGAGAACATTGTCACAAATGTTATATCTAAAGTTCTTTCCTGAACTCTATCGTAAACACTTTTGTAATAAAGCATCCCAGAACTTTTTGCCCAGAAATGATATATATACATGTTCTATAACGTAAATGTTGTCTATAGAATTTAATTTAATAAAAGGTATTACAATATAAGTATGTTGAGAATGTTCATGGAATTGTGTCTTGATTATCTGTTTTATGTTCATCCCTGTATTCATTCAATTGATCTCTAAAAATTAAGCTTATAAAAAAAGGTGTGCCCCATAAGTGTGTGAAAACTTATTTTTAAACTGTTCTAGTAGGGATTTCAATTATCATAACTTTAATAAAGAAAAGTTTTGCCAAAAACTTATATTTATCGAAAACTTCTAATGATATAATTTCTTAAGGAAATTTTTATCAGAAAGTTTTTGGGTGTTGAACTTTTAGGTTAATACTTTAATTGTAAAAATTCTTGTAAAACAATTAAACTGAAAGTTTTTAAAAAAGTTTAATGATTGTTTCGTTTCCTTGAAAACATATATATATATATATATATATATATATATATATATATATATATATATAAATTTTTAAAACAACACATCCACACACCAAAAACAATATATATATATATATATTCATATATTCTTCATTCATTTAATAACATAAGTATTTAATTAAGCTCATTAGCATCCAATACAGATAATTTTAGACGCACGCGTAATCATCCTTGACATTGGAAGAAATCAATTTAATGCTAATTTCTACTGGGCAGCTTCAAGGTACACATTTGGTGCCTCTATAAAAAAATAAGTAAATACAATGGGCAGGAGGAGAAAAGAATATAATTGGCGATTGGCTGGGTTTGCTGTGGTCAGATAGCAGAACTACCCGTCATGAGAACTGTCTGTAATAACAATGAGTACGTCAAGCGTTGTTCCAGTTCAGCCTTGGTAGGTACAGAGCTACGCCTTGGGCACTCTAAGGAATTATTTATTCCGTTATATTACTTTTGTAAACATTACGAGGAAAATATACGTTATTAATTAAAAAAATTAAATAAATAAAAGATCAGGCCAAAAAAGTGGTTTAATTTTAAAAATATTTCTCACTCTTATTTTCTAGTAATAAACCATTTGTGTTTGATTAGTATTTTTTTTTCTGGAGTGCACAGTATAGATATAATAAAAATAATATAAACATGTATTGCAAATGTATTTCAACTATAACAGTAAAGCTTTATTTATGATAAATATCTCGCCTTTTCTAGAATACTTTTCAAGTACCAATATAACAGAAATGTGGTTTTCAGGCAAGTAATTTTTAAAAATTTACCGGAAAAGGACCCCTTTTGGTTAGGAAGCCTCTCTTCAAGCTGTTGCCTTGCCAAGGGACCACAAAGAAGCCCAGGGTTATGAATACAATAATTGTACAATATTTTTTTTTAAACTTTGTTAATGTATAATTAAAAATATTTATGGACGGCATCCTATCAGAATAATTAGGTGCTTCTCAATCAACTTGAGAACACACTATTCCTACTTCCGGAGATATCGGGTTCTCACCGCAGGAAGAAGTAGGTTCCTTCCGGGTAACTATTCGATACTGGATCCTTCAGGACATCGTACAGCTGTAGTCCTTTTAAGCTTGACGTCTGCAGTCCTGAATAAAGATTGTCAATCTTTTCTAGAATTTTTAATAAAACTCGTTTATAAAATAATTATTTGAAGATAAAAGAGTGAATGAGATCTTAATCTGATCCCACGATATATTTGGAACACATTGCCGATTTGCAAAGTTAAAGAAATAATTTATTTTTTTTTTTAATATTCCTTAAAATAGTTTTGACAATTATAGAAAATAGAAAAATGTATCGTCCTACGCAATATTTTCCACGAATCAAGATTAAAAAAAAAAAGTATGAGCCTTAAGACAAAGAATGGAGCCCCGCAGATGGAGGAAAGAGACGACCTCCAGAAACAGAAAGATAATCGCCACATTTTTTTTTTACTCTTGTTTCCAACCCCGCCCTTTGTTCGCCGTCTCGGAGGTCTCTGCCGTCCTGGCACAGGACATGGCATAATACCCGCTGGCACAATGGTAGCATAACAAAACTATATGTAAAAATATCTTATTGTAGCATTGGAACAATCCCCTTGGGATCCGCCTTTTTGTTTCCTTTATTGCCTCGAGGTGGGCACAATAAAATCTTTATCCCGAGGACCGTTCCGACAGGTTGCGCATGCGAACTGGCTCATTATGTGTTATTTGCTCCGTGCGGCCCTTTGTAGCTTATTGTAGGTTTCATAAAGAACATTTGTGACAGAGCGCATTTAATTATTTATCGATGCTGGCAGGAATTTATCGATTGCTGGTACTTTTTTGATTGTCTCGGCAAAAAAAAAGTCACGGGCATTTGGCTTTTGTATCCTATTTACATTGCCAGGGTATAAATTCTTCGCTATAATAATAAAAAAAAAAAGATTAGTCCGAATCATAATATATTGATTTGGGAATACATGGAACATAGTTCTGAGAATAAATATTTAATAAATATCCAGGCGCGTAAGGAGAATATTTTTTTCAGGGGGGATTTAATAAGCAGATGATAAGTAATCATTTAGTGTTTATAATCGCCAAATTGGGCGTAAGGTTCAAGGATAAGAATGAAAATCGGATCAAAAATATAATATAAAGAAAAAAAAATTTACGCTTTGAAACCAACTGCATTTAGCACACTATCAGATCTGTTAAACTGTGTCTTGACTTGTTTTCTATTCTGTTATTTAGCATGCTATTGTTGTAACTCGACATATAGCACAAACATCACGATTTAGAAAGATAAATGAGAGTTTGTGAATATCCTAACTAATAACACCTACAAAAAAAAAACTAAAACAAGTCACAATGTGGTGGCAATAGCGATCAGAACAACAAAAATATGTAAAGGTAATAAACAATACAACTCCTTATTCATTATCTAAAATAATTTAAAATATAAAATTTAAAACTAATAACAACACGATACATACATAATTGGTTATACAGATTAATTAACAAATAATTGGTTATACAGATTAATTAACAAATACTTAAATAAGTTGAATTACAACGCCACCATCTTTAAATATACACTTTCTCAACTTCCTGTTGGCTGCAATAACCATTCTTATTTTAAAAATGTCTATAATTTTTTTTTTTAAATATCTTCCAATTTTACTCAAAAAGTTCCTGTAATATCATTCCCAATTCAATATATAATTAACAATTACAAAATGGATTTCAAAAGCAGCAGAAAGATTATTTCCTTTAAACACTAAAATTTATTAAGAAGAAAAAAAATTAAGGAGAGCTCAATAGAGATCTCTTTTCCAACTTCATTTCAGTCTTCGCCATGTAAGATCAAGTACTACCGATCTTACCATAATTTTTTACAGCTCTTTTTAATAGTCCATTTAATTTCGAAAAACCGTAAATAATTCAGACCAAGATCTTTCTTCTTTATTTTTAACTACATGTTTTGACTGAACCAAAAATCAATAAATCAGATCGATTTAAATTTATTTTCTTTATAATACGATAATTATAATTATTATATCAATACTAAATAAATGCGTTTTATAAAAAAATATTTCTAAATAGACGACAACTCATTGGTAAGCCTGTCTCAGCAAGTTATGAGAACATCGATATTTCTATCTCGAATGGTACAATCGACATTAGTGATTCCAGAGGGAGGTACACCCACAGGCACGCTCGATGAGATGCAGGTGAGGTAGGTGTGCTATTTATTACAGGTGATAATTATCTGAGAAAGGTATCAGGTTCGGGCTCAGCCTTAGCTCTGCATCTGTTGCATAGATGCATAGTAATGTCCCCACTCTCTTCTACTACCCTAAGTTGTGATTTCATATTTTCTTAGGGACGATTCAGCAAGACAATTAGTGAAACATGTAGTAACTAAATCTCTAATTCATGCATGATTTCTTAGGAGGCAGTTATCAGTTATAATGTTAGCATTTCTATGGAGTTTGTAAAAACCTATTACGTTCTTAAGTACGGTAAATGCTCAAAAAGAACTTTTAGAAACTCAATTAGTCTATCCCTTTGATATTTCTTACTGTCAAAAAGAGTGATTTAAAAAAAAAAAATCAGCCTATTGCAGTACTTCTCTATACATTATAGCGGTAGGACAATAAAAACAAAATCAAAAGGTCTGATTTTAATGATTCTTTTCTGTTTTTTAAAGAATTTAATTATCTATCAAAAATATCTGATGAGACACCGCGTGACTTCCTTGTAAGACAATTAAACTATAAATGGGTGGTTAAAAAAAAAAAAGTAAAGTACTACTTCATGTAGGCCAATTTTAACCCAAATCTAGCATATTATTTACACTGACATAAAAATCTTATATACAAATTTGAGATGTTTTGCATTATATTTTAATATAATTATTGAGTAAAAGTTATTATGACCTTAATGTAAAGTACCACTTTCGGAAAGCTAATTTGAATCAAAATCTAGCATATCATTTTTATTGATATAAAAGTGTTATATACTAAATTTTAAATGTCTTGCATTATATTTTAATGTAATGTTTTATGAAAGTACAATATGATCTTCAAGTAAAGTACACATTCAGGTTTGCTAATTTTAACCAAAATACAATATGTTATATATATTTATATATAAGTCTTTATATCGAATTTGACAAGTTTTTCATCATATTTTAATATAATTTTTGATAAGGTACCAACTTTCGGTGATCATGTAGTGACCAAAAAGGGAGGTTCATAACTAGATATTACAGCGATCCTAAATACAAAATTTTAACTTTCAGTGGCTAATCGTTTTTGAGTTATAATGGGTTATAACGAGATACGAACGAACGTACGCACAGACGTCACGATGAAACTAGTCAAAATGTATGGAAGGGATGGTCAAACTGGATATTTTCGTTGAAATCTGAAAACCGAAAATTTTCGCGATTACAATACTTCCTTTACTGCGTACAATTATTATACTCAAAATACTATTCGAGTTTTTGGACAATATTTTTTACACTTCGTAATAACCAATTACCAAATGAAAAGTACCGTTTGGAAGAGATTTTTACTTAAGTGTGTAAGTGCACCTAACAACATTGTAGACATTGTCAAATGATTTCTTTCAGTTTAATTAAACGTAATTAATGTAGGGGTATGAATTATATCATTTCTGAATCCATAACCGCTTTATAGTTGAAATCAATTTTACCTTCGAATGTTTTTAGTTTAATTTTCAAAATAATTTTTTTTTAATATATTGGGTATCGAAAACCGAAATGAAGGGTGATATCCCATTGAATCAATTACCACAGCTGGCAGTTGCGTTAGGGTATGTGGGTATCGCATGTTTCACACCTCGCTCAGGTAGCAAGGTCCTCAGTGGAAGAATTAAACAAGGGCTGAAAGAAGAATAGAAGACAAAAACCAGAGAGGACGCTTACAAAAACAATCCCGGTATCGCCACTACAAAAAGCCCCTGCACATAGAAAGAAGAGTTGTGTAAGAACCGGGGGGAGGGAAGGGGGGGCAAACACCTTCATTAAGCTACCTATAGATAAAAAATAATAATAAAAAAAAAATGGCATGTTTTATGTATGGTGAATAAATAATGTATTATATTATAGACAGGGGAGTGAAGGGTATGTATGCTAAGCAGGAACCGTTATCGTTCTGGTGCAAGTTCGAAGGGAGTAATGATTGATGACGTAGGTTCTATAATCGCTATATTCGATGAAACCGTTTTATTTTAATATAGAGAAATAAAATAATTATTAGAAAATATATAGAAAAATTCATTCAGGAATCCTAGAGTCTCTAAAATACCGATATATAACTAACCAGTCAACGTTTCGCCAATTCAGGAAAGCAACAATCAGATCCTATATACGAAGACAAAATGCAGCACATCTCACATCAACAGTCTAAAAATACATATCAACTAGTCAGTAACCTCACTTCAGGCACTTGCGGACTCAAGGAAGACGCTTTTGGACTGAGCCTCTCAAAAAATAATTTATTTTTACATTAATTAGGGACCGATAAATTATTTGCCAGTTCTATAATTTTTTTTTTTTTTTTTTTTTTTATTGAAAACTATTTTCGAATGTTATACACTCGTCTTCAGTTCTAAAAACACAGAAAAATTCAAAATACAGTTTGGTATTATTATACATATTAAATTAGTGTTATGAAACATTAATGAATTATTAATTTAATTAAGACAAGAAATCAAATATATGTTTCTTCTCATCAAGGTTTAAATAGATTATATCAAACAGAAAATTTTGTTCTGGTTTTTTCTCGCACTGAACTAACAATGAAATAAAGATGGGGTGTTTATAGGTAAACGGTTTAAGGGTCGGGGTTTTTCCAGTAATAACGGTGAGTAATTGTTTTTTCTATTATAGATGGGAATAAATTATGATTGGACTATTGGAGATATTTATTTGGCGATTTAAGAAAAAATCTGTACTGGATTTGAAGGATTTTATTATTTCAAGTGCTTCATATATATTTAATGATAAACCACTTTTTACATTGTTCGATTTTATTTTCTAACAGGTCATTCCATAAGTAATAGTTATTAAAAATCTGTCTGTTTGTGTTGATATTACTAATCCCTCCTATGCAATTGAATTGTGTTTACATATTTTGTTAATTACAGTACTACGCAATCTTCTATTTATCATGTTTTTGTTGCAGAAAGTTAGTATGTGCTGAAAATCCAATTAAAATGGATCTCCCACAAAACCACTTACTCCATATTATGCTTTGGAATTCGATTAAGGAGAAAATGCTGCTTTAACTTATCGGAAACTTGCAGCGACATATAGAGAAAATGTCATTAGTGAACGGCAAGTGCAGAGGTGGTTTGAAAAGTTTCGAGCGGGAAACCGCAAACTTGAAGACGAGCCTCGGACAGGTCGACCAATAGAGCTTGACAACGAACTCCTGCAGGCTACTGTTGAAGAAAATCCTGTTGTAACAGTTGAAGAATAAACAGAAAAACTTGGATCGACACATTCTAATGTCCACCGTCATTTGCCATCAGATCCATTTTAATAGAAATTTCAGCACAGACTAACTAACTTCCTCCAATAAAAACATGATAAATAGAAGATAATAATAATAAACAAAATATGTAAACGCAATTCAATTATAAAGGAGGGATTAGTAATATCAACATAAACAGACAGATTTTTAAAAACCGACATTACTTATGGGATGGCTTGTTATGAATGAGCTGAGCCAAATTATTAAACAAATACAGTATGTTCACTTTTCAAATCATAACGCATAATAAAAATAGCTTTGTTAATTAGGGCTATAATTATATATTATTTCACCTGTTATAATATTCAAGTTAACTATTTGCGATAATTTTGCATCAAATGCCCGCATTCGCTTTTCTCATACGTCAACGCCTCGCACGGTAAAGGTAAACAACATTATTGTAATTAAGGATTGATAGATTATTTGCCGCTTCTATAATTTTGTTTTTATTGAAAACTAGTTTCGAATGTTTTATATTCATCTTCAGTTCTAAAAACACACAAAAATTCAAAAATAAGTACCAATATGTATTTGGTTTCTTGTCTTAATTAAATCCATAATTCATAAATGTATTATAATACTAATTTATATTACATCTAATTTAATATGTATAATAATACCAAACTGTATTTTGAATTTTTGTGTGTTTTTAGAACTGAAGATGAATGTTAAACATTTGAAACTAGTTTTCAATAAAAACAAAATTATAGAAGTGGCAAATAATTTATCAATCCCTAATTAGATTGATCTTTCTAAACCATGATGCGGATGTTAACTGACATTATTGTAATTAAACTGTTTTCTGTGAACGATTACAATGTTCAACTTTTTCTTTATAGTACCTTACTTAAAATATAAATAAATATTTAATAGTATAAAAATAAAGAAGTATTACTGCGTAAATAAGTCTATCAGAATGATGGTTTAAAAACTACACTCTTCAGCTACCTATTAAATGTAATTATGTGTCAAGAAAAAATATAAAAAGCCTCCCAAAAAATATTATATTTCATGAAATTACCGTTATTAAAAAAAAAAAAATACAAAAAAACTGAATTTATAATTATTCAAGTTCACGGCTTCAAATGGTGAAAAAACGAAATTTTTATCAGTGATTTTTAAAAATTATCCCTCCCCCAAAATTAAATATTGAGATCATATTAACAGTAAAAAAATATAGTTCAACTAGAGACCGTACTTCACTCCAAGAAATCTACCCACATGTCTATAGAGGCTTGTTTTGTATAATTCTGTACCTTTCTGAATATAGTGACAAAAACATCTACGGATTGCTTAACCTTGATGTTTCATACGTTTTAGGAACTCTTCATACGAATAAGCCTCTCGGATATTGAGCCTACTTTGGATAAGTGCGAACTCCAAGGGCGTCGCTTCCGCCGTAGGCTGCTGCGGGAGTGGGCGTCCGGAACCGAACGAGATTCCAGGCCGGGGACTGACCCGCCGGAGAGCTGACGTCAAGAAGTCCAAGGACGTACTTTCCCACAGGCTGTGGAAGATGGACTGATGTGCCATACAAAAGGACTTGAATATCCTGTGCTAGGCACATAAGGATTCAATAACGCAAAGAAATACCAACTTAATTAGTGTACATCTCAGAATCTAATGTGGATCTCAAAAACAAGAAAAAATAAAATGTTTAATAAAAAAATTTTTCGAAAAAAAAAATCTTTCAGCTATTCAATCTAGAAGCCCACGTGCGAAAACAGACTGATTGATATAAAGCATAATATATGTATGTATGTATATATATATATATATATATATATATATATATATATATATATATATATATATATATATATATATATATATATATATAAAACTCAGCACTCAACAATAATTCACTATGGCGTCATTTTTAGAGAGTCATTATTATAAAAACTGCTCCGACATTATAAGTATCATTCTGTAAATAAATGAAGTGGGGGGAGGGGGAGGGGGGGAAGGGAGACTTGGCTTCCATTGATGCATGAATAGGACTTCCTAGTCAAATGTAATTTATAATGCATCCCAACATATAACTTAATTCAAATGCAACTTATATTTTAATTAATTTTTTAATCAACTAAATATTTTTATTTCAATAGTAATTTATGACACAATTTCTTCATGTTCATTTAATATTATTTTTTGTTTGATAGAGGCTTTATAAAATTTTACAATTAGCATTTTCAATTATGCCGTATCAATAATTTGTGATGTACTACACATATGAAAAGTTAAAGGGCTTTATGAATAATAATCTAGGCAAGTTTCATCAAAATCGTTACAGCAGTTTTTGAGAAAATTGTAAAAAACTGTAAAATCGATTATATAAAGTGGTACTTCCACTGAGTCGATTATAATGAAAAAGTTGCAGTAACATCACATGCATGTGCCTATATTAAATACGTAATTTCAGTTTCGTACAACTTTACTTTTTTGAGTTAGGCTGTTCAAAGGCACACGATCATTTTGCGAGACTTGGTTATTTGGACTGAGGTGATCTTGAAACGCGTATTTCCGTTGAAAACTCGAATTCGAAAATTTTTACGATCGCAATATTTCCCCATGCTATATATTTCATATATAGGTAAGGGAGAGTAAAAATTAATAACAAAAAAGAAATCAGAGTATCGGTAGTCAACCTCACAGATGTTGTAAGAGCAAATTTTATAGTTTCCAGTAAAAAAAAAATTAATATATTTTCTTTAGAATCCTATAAATGCTTTTTTATTATTTCTCTTTGTTTTTTTGTATATTAGGGTTACTTTGATGCTATTGTAATACTAATTTAATTATTTCATTGATGGATAATGAAAGTAAAAATGCAAGTAAATTTATATGCATTTAATATTATTTTTTGTTTGATAGACGATTGATAAAAAATTACAATTATGCCTTATCAATTACTTTACTTACTACTTAGCTTTCTTTTTTTTTTTTTTTTTTTTATTAATTTAATGAAATTTACAACTGTCTTAAAATTAAAAAAATAATACAGGTAAATATGAACTATGATATAATGACATCACGAAACAGTCTAGTAAAGAAACTGCTCATTAGTAGTACTCCAATAACAGTTCTTTATATTAACAGTTTCTTTTCAGACGCTTCAGAGGATTTTTGGGAATCGAAGAAACATTGATGATTTTACGAAGTAATTTGGATTTAAAGATTGGATACGAATGTAATTCGATAGATTTTAGTGGAGCCTCAAAGCTCAAATCCTACTTCCACTAACTTCAAAATAGAATAGAATTTTATTTGTCTTTGGACAGTTCCCGATACAAATAGAGCCTGGCTTGGCTAAAAAATACAATAAACATTATTAGTGTTAATAACTTATATACAGGTATTAAATACAATTTTAGAAGTGTTACAAGAAAGAAGAGAAATTACAATTAAAATAATATTTTTATACTTATATTTTGATTATAACTAAAATTAAACAGTTTGAAAATACAACTTTTAAAATTAAATAAACATTTTTCGTATATATGAGATAGGATATTTGTATTATTGAGTGAATAGACAATATTGCTTAGGATAGACTAGCATTTGCATGTTATTGTTCATTTATTTTTTTTTATTTATTTTTTTAATCATCCCATGATGTATATGAATAGTTTTAAGAGCATATTTAGTTATTTGCTAATATAAAAAATAGCATATAATAAAAAGAAAAAGATAATATATCATTCATTGATAATAAAAGATCTTAATTTTAAACAGCGTACTATGTAGTAATACATTGAAAATATAAACTTGAAAATTTAAGGAAGTAAAAATAAAATTCTGACAGTAGGTAGGACATTGTTTTTATTTTCTCTGATAATTTTGATAAAAGTGGAATCCTACCTGTCGGAATAAATTATCAAATTGTACCTGACATTTCGAAGATACATTAAACTAAAAAATAACTTTTAAGGGCGTGTGTTACTTCCTCCATTCCACCGAGGGCCCCGTAACCTTGTTGAATCATTCATAAGACAAGGGAACTATCTCCCACCGGCAGATTTTGATAGTTTGATCGATCGTCTTTGCTAATGCCAACGGCAGGGCCTTTGTTCAAGTAATCCCGTGTGGGAAGTAACACTATTACTTTCGTTTCTTATTAAACACTTCAATAACAATTTACATTACATTTCAATTATATATTTAAATACATGGAAATAAGTTTATGGCGTATCAACACACCCATGAATGCTATTGTAGTTGGCAAGAAACAAAGCAGGAGAAAAAAACAAAAACAGGCTGAATAAACAAACCGAGGAACTGCATATGTTTGTTTACTTATAATCGAAAAGTAACGGTGAAGATAAATAAACGCGGATATGTGTAAGATGGTTAACGTGTTTATAAATAAGGTTAAACTAGTATACTCGCATTAGATATCTATCCTTCTTCATACATTAGAAGTATTAACGATATTAGGAAACATGTTTATTCCTATAAACAATATACCTGATATTGCCTACAAAGTTCAATCAAAATACACATTTGATGAAGCTACATAGTTTATAATGGACTGTGTTGAAGTAACAGTTCACACTACACGAATAATTACATTGCTCTACTGGAAAAACATCAGTTTAACAGCTAAGCCATTAGACTCAGCAGTACCATTTTAAATATCCATATTTAGCAGTGCCTTTTAGGGTTAGACATGGAAAACAGTATATAATCCCCTATATCATCCACAGAAACCTATAAACAACATTTACAGTTATTAAAGAGTTTTTGTACACCGTCTCAACATGGCAACAAGGCACGTACGCAAGATGGCATAGGGCTCGTTCGGACACATATTGCGCATTATCTCGAAAACGGTAGATTTTAGAGCTATAAAACGCTGGACCATGGTCTTGACATATAGTCATGGTATATGGTCTTGATGTCCGCGTCGAAATCTTTAAAACCCAACTTATCCCGTCTCGATCGAAGTTTTGAAAGTCGTCAAAGCTTTGAAACCTCCCAGTTTTTTCATCACTTTTATTTTAGTCCTAGTAAGAATTCAAGAAACAAAATTAGAATTCGTCACATCTCCGAGAAATTTCCTTTCTTTTGATACCTCACTCATAAAAATCCATCGCTGCTGAGAGCCGGAAAAGGGATCTAACGTAATAATATATGGTAGTGATTTGAACATAGACAAATTTCCTTTTTTTACTTCCAAATATTAATTCGCATCTCAGATAATATTGTAAAATCATATGTCAGGCATACTGTATGCTCGAACGCATGCATAATATAAAAAAAATTGAAATATTAATCTATATAGATTATGAATTGATAGAAACACTTAATCCAGGATTTATTTTAATAATAACAACAGTTTACAAAGTCATTACTTTACAGCGTTATTTTATTTTGTAACGTTACAGCTATTTGCTATCACCTAAGTCAAAATATAAAAGATTCTTAAACATATACTACTAATAAATGCAGTACTTGTTATAATTCTAAATGTTCTGAATTTCCTAATTTTTCTTCGTTTATATTGCTGGTACATCCAGTAGCATCTTTTCTAGCACTTCTAAAAAACATAATATAAATAAATAATTTTCAATACATAACACTTTTATTATTATTTAAAAACCATATAAATTTTTAATTAATATTTGGACAAAATTTATTTTATTTACATTGATTAAATTTAATAAGATTACATTTATTTTACCCTTTTCTACATATCGACATCGTTTTTTGAAAAAGGCGTAAGTGCCATTTAGCAAATTTTACAGAAAACACATGAAAAGATTTTTCCCCAAATAACAATATATTTTTTATTTATTTACTCTTTATTGTATAAAGTAAGACTTTATTAAAAAGGCAAAAACTTTAAAATTAGAACATACTTTTAAGGCTTCTAGCAGTGGTTAAGGCTAAAGTGACGACTAAGAGTTGTTAGTATTTGGTGCTTACGTCATCAATAGTCAATTTTTAGACCATTTCCAATTTTTTTGTCGATATATCATGAGCGAGAATCGATAGAGGAGGTGCTCACGTCCCATAATAAGTTGGAATATAAATTTCGAATTTTTTGCGCTAATGCCTTCTTCAAAAAACGACGTCTATAAGTGAAGATATTTTTTAAATTTAAGCAGTTAATTTTGTAAATTGCATCTGGATTCTTATTTTGTTCTATTTTATCTTTCATATTGTTGTATAAATTGCATATTGGTTTTGTTGTTGTTTATAATTGAATTTAAATTCTGGTACGTATTAAATTTTTAGATGTTTTTTTTTTGTTTTAAATAAAAAATTGCGAGCGTTGCAAAATAAATGCTGAAGTTTAATTGACAGTTACCCATGGTAGTAGACACGGATGTAATTTATTATACATTGTAAATATTCTCAGTACCTTCACCTTTAAATAAATATAAATTAACAATAATATTTTCTCAAATCAAGATTATCCAGCCCGCAAAAACATGCAAGGGATATTGTAGACTTTATAAAAGTTGCTTTATAAACTAACTTTGTAAAAGAAAAGGGTAAACAAAAAAGGCTTAAGCACGTACTAGGAATTTCTATAGGCATTAGGGCCTGAGCACATAATTTGTGAATTTTCTAATCAATTTTCAATTTTCCAAACTACATTTTTTTCCAGTTTTTATGTTGTTTTAAACTTTTTTCTTTTAAACTTAACAGTTGATATAGTTTTTTTTTTTTTTTTTTTGTGAACAAACACAACTTCCCTTAATACGTCTTCGTTAATGCTGATGTAGTTCAGTGTGACATCAATATAATCCATAGCAGATAATCTCTAGTGTAATAATGATTTAAAAAAATTTTAATATTGGCATAATAGACGAAATAATTAACTTAAGGAAAAAAATAGACTTTAGGGAATTACTGCCAACTATTTTATATTAGAAAAAAAAAAACAGCAAAATTAAGAAAGAAAGAAAGAAAGATAACCCAGAGGATGAAAGAAAATTTCAAAAAGTTGGTTTGTTTTGGGTAAAAAATGTTATATTATAAAAATAGTAGACATATTGAGTTGTGTATGTTGACAAAAAAACAATACAATTTAATATTTTAGTTATTTTAGTTTAATTTAATAGTAATGTAAACTTCCGAAAGTAGTAGAAATTATATAATACTAGTATACCCGAGCGAGAACTCTCGCATTACATATCTTAATAAAATCGAAGTATAAGCGATAAACAATATAATATTATCAAGAAAGTTTATTTAACACACACTTGGTGAAGCTTTATAATAGTTTATAATGATTATGCTGAAGTTACAGTTCATACTTAATAAGTAATTAGCTTACACTACTGGAAAACATCTCTTCAATTAGGAGTTAGGCAATTAGATTACCATCTTCTATGTGTAGTATTAATATTTAGCAGTGCCCTTTAGGGTTGGGCATGGGAAACAATATATAATTTCCCACTCATTAAAAGTTTCTGTAAACAAACTCAAATTGTTATTAAGTTGCCATGACAACGGCACGTACCTCCCAGTTTTTTCACCACTTTTATTTAAGCCCTAGTAAGGATTTAAGAAACAAAATTGGTATTCGTCACTTCTTTATGAAATCCCCTTTCTTTTGATACCTCACTCGTCAAAATCCATCGCTCCTGAGAGCCGGAAAAGGGATCTATACTACCGTAATAATATATAGTAGTGATATGCAGTATTGCATACCAATATTTATATAGTATTACTTCTTCAAAATTCGTTCATGAAATCAAATGCAGATTACTAAAGAATCTTAAATGAAATTTAGCTTTTCATTAATTCTGCGCATTATTGTATTATTGAGTATGAATATATATATAAATCCTTATATGCACATATACACATTTATATACACATTCAGCCGAGGTTCTGACATTGATAAAGTAATATCGAATTACCGGCTCCCTTTCTCGCCCTATTCATTTCACCCTCAGAAATATTTCGTTAGCGCTAACCTCATCTGTTACTGGAGGCGAAATTCTTTTATCACATTTTCCGCTCAATGATTTCCAATAGTGATCAATTTCTGCCTCTTGTCAGCGAGCTGCAATAGAATTTCCCCTTCGCCAAATCTGGTTTTTAAATTTTATTTTATGTAATAGTGAACTTGTATTAAAAAAGGCTGTTTTGAAATCCCGGTTGTTTATTGGGGGTTCGATGGTTTCGACTTTTTTTAAATTGTCCTTTTAAAATTATTAAAAAAAAGTTGATAAAAAATGTTAAAAAAGTTAGAAGCAATATATTCTGAAAAATTGAAAATTGATAAAAATAAATAATTTGTAGCTCTCGCTGCTTCTGAATTTTTTTTTAAATGTTGAAATATAATTAACGTTATTCGGGTACCATTTTTCTAAGCTTTAACAAATTCCTAGATAATTAATCAGCGTCTGACCGAGGCACATTGCGGTAGCCTATGGACGAAAGTCGAAAATGCGAATATTTTTTCCAACATGTTTTGCTTTAGTAATACCTTCATAGTGACCTCTGCGGTATGAAATAGGAGCTTTTAATCCAATATTAAGAAAACAAAGGATAGAAATATTGTTGAAAAAAGTGTCAGATCGTATAGCTGTCTCAACGAAACAATTTCAATTTAGTAGATCCTTCTTTCATCTTAAGGATACTTCAACTTCAAATGAATTTTTAGTATGGAAGGCATCGAGGAAGGTAAGTAATATCCATTTTTTTGTTAATACTTTTGAATAACATTTTTTTGGTTAATATCTTTAAATAACATTTTTAAAAAAAAGTTCAAATAAACATTTTTCAATTTCGATCCAAAACATTCTTAGTTTCTGAAATATTTTGATTTAATAACAATTATACATCATAAATATAAAAATCTTTCCTGCTCTAAACTGCTTTAGATGGTTCTGTGTTTGTTTGTTTTAGAAGAAGCAAGCAGGAAAGCAAGCCACTCAAATTCGAAGCATTATTTAGAGGACATTAATTTGAACTGGAGTACTTATCTCCATCTACGTCATCCAAAGAGCAGCGGCTCATTATAATTTTCTTATGTAATTTAATCAATTCATGTATTGTAAAAAAAATTGTTTGTGGTATTAATTATTATTTTGTTAACACTAAAAGAACGTAATTTTTATTCAAAGACTCTTAATATATGGTATTTTAGTGATCAGCTCGAAATTTTCTTTAAAAACATGTCAAGAACGACTTTTGTCCAGTTCGACCATGATAGCGCCGCACTGTGCGAGGGGTAGACCAAGGCGTAGATGGGAGAATAGCGTTAGATCTGACTATAATGAGTCTACCTTGCCAAAAGCAATGTCAACAATGTAGTCTACCCTATTGTAGTTTTGACGAGGTTCTATCAAGGCACTTACAGATTAAGGATTCAAGTAGGGGCTTTCGGCCTGAAGCCCTCCCTAAAAAATTAATTTTTAAAAAAATAAGTTTTGGTCCATTTTAAATTTCTATGAACGATCTGAAGCAAATAATAAAACAATTACAATATGTTGTATTTTTCAATAGCAATGTTAACGTAGGCCAACAATCAAATTTTATTTTCCGTATTGGAACATTCAAGATTAAATTTGCTATAATTTTGCACCAAATGCCCGTACGTACAGGTTATTATGTGTTATGATTTAAAAAGAGAACCGTGCGCGGCGGTAAAGGGCCGTGAGCGGTAATTATTATGGAAAAGGAAGAATTATCAATAATAATAAAATAAAATGAAAAACTAAAAGAAAAATGTTGATCAGTTACCGACAAAACTTTTTCGGAGGAGGACCCCCACGCTGATCCCGATTCCAGTTGTTAGCCCCCAAAATTTGTGGATTCGTTACTATTTCGAGGGATGTGAGTATGCAATCATAGTATGCACTAGTATGGTAGCGTCGGATTCCTATGTAGTCCAGTAACACTGACCTATCCCTTCCATCCCCAGTCGTATAAATACTTTTTTTGTTTATTATTTTAACTATTGAAAAATTCCCCTATATAAATAAACTCGATATTATTGTAAACAGTAATAGTTATTAAGAGCAAATAAAAACGTAGAGATAATAATGTTAATAGGTCACTGGTGGCCTTTCCATTTGTAGTTCCATCCCTCTGGCATCCCTCTACTTTCTTCAGATTTCTAGTCGCTGTTTAGTAAGCTATAGTATTGCCTTGCCAATTTATTATTTCATTCATATTTCATACAACACAAGATATTCCGAAAATCGACCAGTTGTAAAGAGATAAATTTTGTATCTTATCATCTTGAAGTGATTCAAACATCTTTAGTTTTTTTTCAGGCGTCTGATTAATCAGCTAAAGGAATCGGGTTTATCGTAATAATAATTATAATATTATTATTTTTTTATTTTATGTTTGCCTACATTTATAATTAACATTAATACATGGTAATAAATATTAATTAAGCGATTAGTACTTCTAGTGTGGAATATATCGAATCTGTCGGAAAAAAAATGATTATGAACTTGGTAGGGATGTTCGCCACAGGGTGTATTCGACCTTAATTACGCTCAGCAAGTAATATAAAATTCTTAAAACAATGTGGGAGATTCGAAGAAAACTATTGGGCTAGGCAGCCATATTAACAACAAGATCAAACAATTAAAAAAAAAAAGTAAATAAAGTTGAAACAATCGTTTCATGAGAACAATCGGCGCAGATTGCGATGTTAGAATCGAACAATGGATGGGCGGATCCGCTGGATCAGTCAAATGCATTTATTTTTTTTATTCCCGACGACACCTGAGGCGATGAAGCTATCGAATCAGCGAATCGAATCCGATAATCGACTCCTCGTTTGTATCGATTTACGACAGCTTATTTCCGTTGCGACACCCTGACCTCGAGCACTATCGAGCACAGGCACCGCAAGCACGGCCGCGAAGTACCGGCGAAGCACCTGCGAGCGACAGTTCAATGCCGCTGTCGATCAACCAACTTTATGGCTTCTACGGCTATATTTATGAATTAATTAAAAGTAAATCATTGGATAATTGTGGTTTAGGATTACGCTTCGACAGATTAAATATTATACAAGGAGAATATATTATGTGGTAATTACGGATTCCAGAGGGCGCAGCGATGGGAAGGGTTCAACTTCAGCACTTAATAAATTTCAAGATTCTAAATATATTAGATAATTACAAAACCAATCAACATATTTTATTTTATTGTATTTTTTATTTACTAAGAGTTCATGATAGGGCAAGATCCCTAGGAACCTGAAATAACCTATACTTTATTTCAAGTAAATAAAAATCGATAACATTATATAAATGTAATGAGGGATTGATAAATTATTTGCCACTTCTATAATTTAGTTTTTATGGAAAACTAGTTTCGAATGTTATACATTCACCTTCAGTTCAAGGTTTAAGAAGATTATATCAAACAGAAAAGTTTGTATTGGTTTGTTCTCGCATTGAACTAGCAATATTACTCGAGGACTTGACATTGCTAGTTCAGTACGAGAACAAACCAATACTTTTCTGTTTGATATAATCTACTTGAACCTAGAACTGAAGATGAATGTATAAAACTCTAAACTAGTTTTCAATAAAAACAAAATTATAGAAGTGGCAAATAATTTATCAATCCCTCATTACATTGATCCTTTTATACCATCATGCGGACCTCAACTGATAATATAAATGATTTCATTATAGAGTAAATTATTTTTTTTTTCTTTATCAAACTGTTAAATTCTGAATGGTTAGATATAAAACTGCAATTACATATCAGGGAAGATTTCAAACATGAAGCCATAAAAATCTCTAAAATGCCGGTAAATAACTAGCCAGTCAACGTTTCGTCAATTCAGAAATCATAAAGGCAGAAAAAATAAGATCGCATATCGTCGGCCCCATGTTAAAGTTACGAATGGGAAAATTGGATTTTTTGTTGTTATTTTTCGACAGTATTTCGGTTGATACAGTCTTTTGTAAAGTTGTGAATCTGTAGCGGCATAGAAAGTGCTGAAATAGTTGCATTTTTTCGAAAAACATCTTTAAGTCTGAAACTTCCATGTTAAAGTAACGAATATGAGTATTATTATAAATGTAAGACAATAATTTAAAATGAAATAATGTAATTTTTTTTTTTTTTTGATCTATTGAAAAGTAGTGATTTTTACATTCGTAAGTTTAGCAAGGGTATGACGACATGACGATATGACGACGATATATGTAAAAAAAATATTCAGCCCATCTCACATCAACATTCTAAGAAGACATGTCAACTAGAGAGAGACAACAACTCCCTCTAAGACATGTACACACATATTCCAAAAAATATGTTATATTTTGATTTTACAGAAATTAATAAGTATGTCAATAAAACGTTTAATTTGACAATAATTTACAGTCAATTTCAGTAAATATCAGTTTGATAGGAACATTTAGGTACTTTTTGACAGGACTGAAGGTGATTACAGAGGCAGAGCAAAGCTTTGATGGCAAAGCTGATTGGCTGCGTTAACCTCAATTGACATCAAACTCCTCCTATGACTAGTTTAATTGGTTCCTTTGAGCCAGGAGGAATCGATCCTCCTCCAATCAGAAGCTAGGTAACAAATACTACACACTCTATATACATATCATACCTAAAACAGTCAAATATTGGTTCGGGTATCAATAATATTTGTATTGAACTATAAGTACCTCAAAAGAAATTTCATAATGTGAGGAGAAAATTAGAGTTTTTGTGAATTCTTGGTCTGTTGTGAGGATTTATCAAAAATGACATGTTCAAAATGGCGCCTGAACTAGTGGTGGAGAATAATTTTTAAAAACGCTACAACTGTTTTTATCAGTCATAGAGATGTAAAACTACTTCTATTCAAAGTATAATTAAATTATTTACAATCTATATTTGAACCATTTTTACGCTCAAAAACTAACTAAAGTGAAAAAAGAAAATAACCGGCGTAAAAAAATCATCATAATTTTTAAATCGGAATTTTGAATGGGAAGAAAAAATTAATCGCAAAATATTCTCAAAAAAATACTATAACATTGTCCATGAAGTTACTATTTCACTGTATATTTTTAATAAAACTCCAAAATTCGGACTAAAAATAGGGATTCAAAACGCTTCTGGCTTATTTCATTCCATTCAAAATCCTGATTTAAAAATCATGAAGAATTTTTCCTCATCGGTTTTTTTTTTCCACTTTTCATCTAATTGAGTTTTTGAGCGTAAAAATGGTTCAAATATAGATTGTAAATAATTTAATTATACTTCGAATAGAAATAGTTTTATATATCTATGACTGATGACAACAAAGTTATAGCGTTTTTAAAAAATATTCTCATCCCCTAGTTCAGGCGCCATTTTGAACCTGTTTCGCGGCTCGGATTCTGAGATACTTTGTAGGAGATGTATCGCGGTCATTTTTGATAAATTCTCCACAGCTATGTTTAGTAATATCAGTGAATTTAAAATAATACATGACAATATTTATATTATTGTTCATGTGATCAAATTAATCTTGATATTCCATATAATCTCATAAACGAGTAATGAATATAATGAATCATTCTAAGAATTTAATCCCATTACCGGCGCACATGAACAACGAATAGACCCACTTTGATCTGTAGCGAAGAGGCGAAACAAGATTGAAGCCGGTATCAGAAAAAGAATGTTGGACTCTTAGCTGTACGAATTTATGAGGCGTCAACGACACAAAAGAAGGAATCTTTTTGAAGAAATTTTATCAGATATTGTTAATTTCTGGACATTGAAATAGGTTAATAAATAAATATTAATATTTTAAAATCATATGTACTTTTATATAATTTAATTCACTGATATTACTAAAAATAACAGGCGGGAATATATCAAAAAAGACCCGATATATGTTTTAATGATTTCTAAAACATATATGAAATTTAGCTTTCTCTTGATTCTTTCTAACCCAAAATGAAATTTGACAGGGGTATTATCTATCGGTGACATAGGCATTTCAGTTTCTTCATTTCATACTAATTCATTCAAAAACAAAATTATTACTTATTGAGGGCCATACGTGACTAAAATTTATATTCATTTTCATTGTCCCAATAAAAGAAAATATGAAAGTTCTGTCAGTGAACTGAAGGGCAGTAATGAGCCTCTCTCTTTCACACTCCTTCTAGCTCTCTCCCTCACTCACTCTCTCTCTCTCTCTCTCTCTCTCTCTCTCTCTCTCTCTCTACTCTCTCTCTCTCTCTCTCTCTCTCTCTCTCTCTCTCTCTCTCTCTCTCTCTCTCTCTCTCTCTCTCTCTCTCTCTCTCTCTCTCTCTCTCTCTCTCTCTCTCTCTCTCTCTCTCTATATATATATATATATATATATATATATATATATATATATATATATATATATATATGAAATAAGACTCGGAGAGGTATATAGATAGTTGAGCGGTGCAGTTGAACCCCTCCCCTATCGAACTGACGAACAATAGAGGCAGCTTTATTAAATGGACCTGACTCATCCTCTTACGTCATCTCTAATTATAGCATCAGCTGTCTGCAAGTGTGGGTGTATATGTATATAAGCATTAAACTTTAAGTAGTTTTATATTTATTTACATAATTTAAAGCCACATTGAAGCACTTAAATCAAACCCAAATACATTTACGTTAATAAAGAGTTTTATTATTTAATTTAGTTTTTATTTATTTAAGTAGTTTTATTATATTATTTTTAATTATATAATAATAAGAGACCTTTATGTGTGCTAGACCAAGAGTGGCCAAATTCAGTATATAAATGAACACATTTTTTTCTTAACTATGTATCAAATCCAAATGTATACCTTTTGTAGCAATTACTGGCTATGTATGTGCTTAAACAAATACGATATTTATTTATAAATATTTAATAATTGAAGAAAATATACAGATTAAATTTATTTTTCATATAACTATTGAGAAGTTTCTAATTTCATGACTCCGAGAAAGTGCGTATCTACTGAGACAAAGATATAACAATGAATCAGTAAAAAAGCAGGTAACGATTTTTAGTCTTATTAAACTGTAAATATGGTATCGAATCACAGAAGTACATACATTTAAAAAAGGCGAAAATTTTCATTACATTGGAGATACTTTTACAAAAATTGTAACTATTGCCAACATTTTTTTGTAGCATTACATCATTTATAATGTTAAAATTACATTTTTTAATCCATTTAAAAAAATTATTTTGAAATCTGTGGACTATCGATCATAATTTAGTTTTATTGTTGACCGAATTTTGAGAATTGGATTCAGGAGCCTTAGTCGCTTTGAACTGGCTTATCCTTTCATCCTGAGTGAATCCTAATTAATGAATATAATAAAAATATTAAATATTTTAGGAACGATTTACATTAAAATTATTTTATTTTAAAACATATATATATATTTTTTTAGTTAAGTCTCTTAAGGGCGTATTTTCACCAACTTTATTCAAATAGGCAATAATCTGTCAATCCTGTAGAGGTGTGCAAAACCTTAATATAAGGTAAATATACCGAAATGTTTACAGAAATTTACCCCTCCTTCTATGGTCTAAATCAGGCCAGATAACGCGACTTTTTGACAATTTTTGTCAAAATTAATAAATATACAAAATTATGCTACAAAACAAGTAAACTGAAAATTCATTAAAATGTAATAGTTCATGTTATTACGTTTATTATGTTATAGTTCATGAAGTAATAAAATGTACATCAGTCTCGATATATATATATATATATATATATATATATATATATATATATATATATAAAAGATATATAGATTAAAGATATATAGATATAATATTAGAGTTGGACTAATGTAATTATTTACTTCTTGTTTTTGATTGCTTTATCAGGCAGCATCATATACATATATATATTCTCACCATTCATGTAGTATGCCTCTAAGGCATAGAGCATGTATAAAATAATAAACGGTCCTGATGTGAGGTTACCATGTAAGGAAAAGGTTTAAAATATATATATATATATATATATATATATATATATATATATATATGAAAGATATATAGATTAAAGATATATAGATATAATATTAGAGTTGGACTAATGTAATTATTTACTTCTTATTTTTGATTGCATTATCAGGCAGCATCATATATATATATATATATATATATATATATATATATATATATATATATATATATATATATATATATATATATTCTTACCATTCATGTAGTATGCCTCTAAGGCATAGAGCATGTATAAAATAATAAACGGTCCTGATGTGAGGTTACCATGTAAGGAAAAGGTTTAATATATATATATATATATATATATATATATATATATATATATATATATATATATTTATATATATGTATATGTATATGTATATTTGTATATATGTATATTTTACACCTTTTCCTTACATGGTAACCTCACATAAGGACCGTTTATTATTTTTAACATGCTCCATGCCTTAGAGGCATACTACATGAATGGTAAGAATATATATATATATATATATATATATATATATATATATATATATGATGCTGCCTGATAATGCAATCACAAATAAGAAGTAAATAATTACATTAGCCCAACTCTAATATTTAATCCCAACCGATTATCTGAATGAGATATTTACTCGGCTATTTCTCAATGGATCCTTTAACACAGGACAAGTTGAATGAATGAATGAATCTCCTGAACATATCAGGCATTCTTATTATTATCAAGCTCATCCTAATAATCCTTAATGCTCCTAATTGTGCCATAAATAAAACTATCCATAAAGACACCGATATTCCATATGTTGTAGATTTGGCCCAAAACCTACACAAACCCAATATTTCGTAACCTGTCATTCCAATCTATTCTCGATAGTTCTCCGTAGTGTCTGAAAAGAAGATGGTCGCGTGTCCTACTTACGTATTCGTAGAATAATTATCGTATATAGATCCTATAGTGTACATAGACAACATACTAACTCGTATAGGAAGCTATCAATCACGAAATTTAGCAATTTCAAATTGCCATAACAGTTGACCCGTTCAAGATAAATTAGTAAAAAAACATATAATTTTTAAGGAAATTCAATTTTCTAGAAATTCCTTTTAGTCGCTTTTCCTGTAAAACAAAAGGCTGAGGAGATCAAAAGACGTGTTGGTCAAAAAAACGTGAGGCGAAACTCAATTTTCCGGAAATTGTCGACGTTCGATAGCAAATATCTCGAAAACTGTAGCATATACGAAAAAATGAATAGGAACATTCTTAAAGGAAATGTTACCAGCTATAATTTTGGATAGAAAACATTTTTCTGTACGACGTACCGTTTTCGAGATATAAGTGAAAAACTAAAAAAGGAACCTTTGGCCCCTTGATTTTGATACATTATGAAGCGGCAGGGCAGAAACTTGTAGTATTATCTCCTAAGAACCCAAAACTAATTTCCAAAGCCAAATGCTTCTCTCTTCCTTCCATATTCACTACAAGCCTCTTTTGTTCATTAATTCGTTCATTCTTCATTCATTCATAGAGAGGACTAGTAAGGCTACTAATAAGTCTTCTCTCTTTAAGACATTGCTTTTATCTGCACATTTACTTGTTTTAGTTTAACTACAGTTCAAAATTACATTAAAAAAATAATAAATGTGAACAAAAGAACACAAAACAGTATTACTAAAACACAAGTATCTTATGTTCAAGAGTGTTTTAGTTACCAAAGCATAGTTCTTCAAAAACCTGTACCACTACCACCAGATGAGGGTCTTGGGTTCAGTACTTCAACAATAGTTCTTCAAGGAAAAGATATATTGATAGTCAACTTCACAGTACCAATTTAGTCATTACAGCATACTACAAGAGTTCGAAATTGTTTTATCCACATTACATATCTGTTTGAAATTAGTATTATAATAGCACCAAAGTAACCCTAATATACAAAAAAAAAACCTAGGAAGTAAGTATTTTATGGTAAATTATACATTGAATCGTACGAAAGGTAATTAAATCATCTAAAAAAAAAAAAAAAGGAATCATCGAAAGCAGACCGGAATCAACAAAGATACAGCGTATCTTATGAGGACTATAAGACTCTAGAAGGATAACCGAGCGCATCTAAAAGGAGACGGATGCGACCGAACCTCCTCCCACCAATCCGCCAATCTGCTTTTAATAATACGCTCTGTAATGTAATGTAAGAATACAAAAGTACAAATTAACAATAATTTCTACTTTTATATTATTTAATGGAAACAAGATGTTTCCATGGAAACTAAACCGAAACTTGTAGTGCACATTATATGTTAAGATGGCCGTTAACACCGCTTTGAAAACACGTGCATGTTACGTGAGTAGCAATACATTAAATTAAACTTGACAACTAATTATCGCCATCTTCATGGATATGTCATAAAAGAAGATATCTTCCCTATCTTGTTTTTCTCAGAGCAGCGGAAGGCAAAGGATACAGATGCTGAAGAGGAAGGGAAAGGACAGAGACGCTGAAGAGGAATAGAGAATACAAACTGGTCATTGCGAAACTGGACTAGGGACCTGCTTCCTAAACGGGTTTCTGGATATCTGGGAGGCATTGAACCTCCGCTCTTATCTCACAGATTGTACTATCTCTCCTCACAGATATCCTATTCTCAATGGATCCTCTGTCTGCTTTATGTCCGTAGCGTCAGTGGGGGCTTAACATGTTATCCTCTGAAATTGAATCCTTATTCCTTCTGAGTAGGTATCGATAGTTCACAACGGTTGAATACTTGGAGATAATTTCACAAGCAGATTTTTCTTCCTAAACTTTCCAACAAAGTTCTAAAATGATTACGTAGTACATAAAACAATATAAGTACTATTTTCCTTTTAAATAAAATAATAATAAAACAATAATACAAAAAAGTAAAAAAAAAACATTCAGCCATCTTCACAAGTTTGCCTCAAGGTCAAATATAACTCAATAGTTTTAATGAAAGTTTTAATGATAGTCTTGGTTGGCAGTGCGGTCAATAAATGAACACACAAAAGTGTGCCGACGTTTCAGCCTATGTTTTAGGCCACCATCAGGGCTGAGTTGCGTATAGTAAGGCGCCAACTAACTAGCTATGAGATAAAAGAAAAACAACACCAAAAAAAAAAATTATATAATATTTTAATAAACATTTCCTTATACGGGGAGGAATGTAACGGGTTAACTCTTCTGAAAATTAGTGATTTTCACATTCGTAAATTTACCATGGCAACGACGATATGATTTTGCCTTATTGTCTCCTGTCGAAACGTTTACTGGTTAGTTATTTGCTGGTATTTGAGAGCCTTAGTCTATTTCTTTGAAACCTTGCAATAATATCCTAAGAATTTTCTTAATTATTTTCAATATCTGACTTTCCATATTATACAGTTATCTTCACAAGTTTGCCTCAAGGTCATTTAAAACTCAATAGTTTTAATGAATATATTTTTTATACATTTCGAGGATTCTTTGTCCCCCCCTCTTCAGCATCTAAACAATATCTCAAAAATGTTGGGTGATTCAATTAGTGACTACTCAAATTGAAAATGTTCAATGAATTTTAACGCGTGAATTGATCATATATCATTAGAAAAGTAACTAAACTAATTGACTCACTCAACATTTTTGGAAAATTATTTAGATGCTGAAGAGGGGGGGGGGGGACAAAGCATCCACAAAACGTCTAAAAAATATATACATCAAAACTATAATGTAAAATAGTGTAGGAGCTAGTTGGCGCCTTACTATACGCAACTCAGCCCTGATGGTGGCCTAAAACTTAGGCTGAAACGTCGGCACACTTTTGTGTGTTCATTTATTGACCGCACTCCCAACCAAGACTATCATTAAAACTTTCATTAAAACTATTGAGTTATATTTGACCTTGAGGCAAACTTGTGAAGATGGCTGAATGTTTTTTTTTTTTTTTTCACTTTTTTGTATTATTGTTATTTTATTTAAAAGGAAAATAGTACTTATATTGTTTTATGTACTACGTAATCATTTTAGAACTTTGTTGGAAAGTTTAGGAAGAAAAATCTGCTTGTGAAATTATCTCCAAGTATTCAACCGTTGTGAACTATCGATACCTACTCAGAAGGAATAAGGATTCAATTTCAGAGGATAACATGTTAAGCCCCCCCACTGATACTGATGTGAAGAAATTGTGGGTAATACAGCTTTTTTAATATCATATTTGGATATGAACTATAGGAAAAAGGTATTTTCAGTACAAAAGTGTTTCATCATTGGCCGGTCTGTGCTATTTACGACCTCCCCTCTCCCCCCAGAAGTACGGGCCCAAGGGATTTTGCCCTATCCTTCCCCTCCCTGACGGCGGGGCTGATTATTAATGCCTTTCATTGAGATTATGCTCTCTTATTATATAGAAGAGAAGAGATAGGAGACCTTGGTTCTAGTTAGGAGACTAAGTCAATATATGATGCAGTTTATTGAGGACCTGATGCAAGATCGATACTAAATCGATACTCGCATTAGTGAGTCCTGACTCCGTGAGCTAGTAAATATTGTCGTGACCGACTTCTTCCCGAATCACTACTCATTGATACACACTCGACACAGCAGTGACTAATATCGGCCGTGAAAGCACTTTGACGTCTCTATCCTGCTAACCATACCATATCTGTGAAGCAAAATAAAGAAGTTTATTCCGAATAACAACATCATTAAAACGATAACAACAGATGCCACTTGAAATTTTTTTGAAATTTCCACTTTCTTCCAATGAAAAGTTATGGAAAGTTAAATAAAACAATGACATTTTTCCGACACAAGAGTAAATGGAATATTTAAATTATTGTAAAAAAAAAAATCTTTCGTTTTTCATAATTTTTATCTAATTTTATTTCTGGATGTGAACCTGTCAGTTATAATACTGTCACGGAAGGTGGATTGACGAAATCATTTAGCTAAAAACGATGGAGGTGACGATCCTTCATGAGTTTTATGAGTTTAAATTATTAATTAAGTAAAAATTTATATATATATATATATATATATATATATATATATATATATATATATATATATATCACTATCACTACTATATATTATTACGGTAGTATAGATCCCTTTTCCGGCTCTCAGGAGCGATGGATTTTGACGAGTGAGGTATCAAAAGAAAGAGAATTTCACAGAGATGTGACGAATCCTAATTTTGTTTCTTAAAATCTTACAAGGGCTTAAATAAAAGTGAAGAAAAAACTGGAAGGTTTCAAAACTCTGACGACTGAGAGTCGGCGGATCGAGATGGGATCAGTTGGGTTTTAAAGATTTTGACGCGGGCATCAATTTCGTATACGCTCCATAGGAGCGTATTGGTCCGGTGTTTTAAAGCTTAAAAACCTACCGTTTTCGAGTTAACGCACGATATAGGTCCGCACGGGCCCTATGCCATCTTGCGTACTTGCCGTTGTCATGGCAACTTTATATCAATTTGAGTCTGTTTACAAAAACTTTTAGTGAACAGGAAATTATATAACATATTGTTTCCCATGTCCAACGCAAAAGGGCACTAAATATTAAATATTAATACTACGCATAGCAAATGGTATAGCTGAATCTATATGCCTAACTGATAAATGAAGAGATATTTTCCAGTGGGGTAATTTAATTACTTATTAAGTATGAACTGTAACTGCAACATAGTCATTACAAACTATGTAGCTTCACCAAATATGTATGTCAAATAAACTTTTTTGGTAATATTATATTGTTTATACGAATAAATATGTTTCCCTAATATCGCTTATACTTCTAATGTATTAGGGGTTAAAATAAGGATAGATGTAATGCGGAATTAGGATGTAATGCTAAAGTTCTCTCTCGGGTATACTAGTCACTACTATATATTACTAGTATACCCGAGCGAGAACTCTCGCATTACTTCTAATTCCTAATTCTATGTATAAGCGATATTAGGGAAACATATTTATTCGTATAAACAATATAATATTATCAAGAAAGCTTAATTAAGACACACATTTGGTGAGGCTATATAGTTCGTAATCACTATATTGGAGTTCTAGTTCATACTGAATTATCATACTCATTAGCTTACACCACTGGAAAATATCTCTTCAATTTAGCAGTTAGGCAATTAGATTCAGCTATAACATTTTCTATATGTATTCATATTTAACAGTGCCCTTTAGAGTTGGACATGGGAAATACAATATAATTTCCCACTCATTAAAAGTTTTTATTAAGTATTATTTAAGTATTAGTTTTATTTAAGTAAACAGACTCAAATTGATATAAAGTTGCCATGACAACGGCACATACGCAAGATGGCTTATGGAATATGCGGACCTATATCGTGCGTTATAGCGAAAACGGTAGGTTTTTAAGCTTTAAAACGCTGGACCAATACGCTCCGTAGGAGCGTATATGATCTTGATGCCCGCGTCAAAATCTTTAAAACCCAACTTATCCCGTCTCGATCCGTCGACTCTTAGTCGTCAAATCTTTGAAGCCTCCCTGTTTTTTCATCACTTTTATTTAAGTCCTAGTAAGAATTTAAGAAACAAAATTGGAATTCGTCACATCTCCGTGAAATTTTCTTTCTTTTGATACCTCACCCGTCAAAATCCATCGCTCCTGAGAGCCGGAAAAGGGATCTATACTACCTTAATAATATATAGTAGTGATTACGGTAGTATAGATCCCTCTTCCGGCTCTCAGGAGCGATGGATTTTGATGAGTGAGGGAAAGGGAATTTCACAGAGAAGTGACGAATCCCGATTTTGTTTCTTAAATTCTTACTAGGGCTTATATAAAAGTGATGAAAAAACTGGAAGGTTTCAAAACTTTGACGACTGAGAGTCGGCGGATTGAGACGGGATAAGTTGGGTTTTAGAGATTTTCACGCGGGCATCAAGACCATGTATGGTCCTTTGGACCATACTGGTCCAGCGTTTTAAAACTTAAAAACCTACCGTTTTTGAGAGAATGCACGATATAGGTCCGCACGGGTCCTATGCCATCTTGCGTACGTGTCGTTGTCATGGCAACTTTATATCAATTTGAGTCTGTTTACAAACTTTTAATGAGTGGAAAATTAATATATTGTTTCCCATGTCCAATCCTAAAGGGCACTGCTATCTATATATGAATACTTCATATAGAAAATGTTATAGCTGGATCTTATTGCCTAACTGCTAAATTGAAGAGATGTTTTGCAGTGAGGTAAGCTAATTACTTATGAAGTATGAATTGTAATTTCAACATAGTCATTAGAAACTATGTAGCTTCACCAAATCTGTATGTTAAATAAACTTTTTTGGTAATACTATATTGTTTCCCTAATATCGTTTACACCTGGAATGTATCAGGGATTGGTATCTAATGCGAGAGTTCTCGCCCGGGAATACTAGTCACTACTATATATTATTACGGTAGTATAGATCCCTTTTCCGGCTCTCAGGAGTGATGGATTTTGACGAGTGAGGTATCAAAAGAAAGGGAATTTCACGGAGAAGTGACGAATCCTGATTTTGTTTCTTAAAATCTTACAAGGGCTTAAATAAAAGTGATGAAAAAACTGGAAGGTTTCAAAACTTTGACGACTGAAAGTCGGCGGATCGAGACGGGATAAGTTGGGTTTTAAAGATTTTGACGCGAGCATCAAAAGGGGTCCAGCGTTTTAAAGCTTAAAAACCTACCGTTTTTGAGATAACGCACGATATAGGTCCGCACGGGCCCTATGCCATCTTGCGTACGTGTCGTTGTCATGGCAACTTTATATCAATTTGAGTCTCTTTACAAACATTTTTAATGAGTGGGAAATTATATATTGTTTTCCATGTCCAATCCTAAAGGGCACTGTTAATTATAAATACTACATATAGAAAATGTTATAGCTGGATCTAATTGCCTAACTGCTAAATTGAAGAGATGTTTTCCAGTGGGGTAAGCTAATTATATATTAATTATGAGCTGCAACTTCAACATGGTCATTACAAACTATCTAGCTTCCCCAAATCTGTGTGTTAAATAAACTTTTTTGGTAATATTATATTTTTTACAAGAATAAATATGTTTTCTTAATATCGCTTATACTTCTAATGTATTGGAGTTTAGAAGAAGGATTGATATCTAATGCGAGAGTTCTCGCCCGGGTATACTAGTATATATATATATATATATATATATATATATATATATATAGAGAGAGAGAGAGAGAGAGAGAGAGAGAGAGATAGAAAGAAATGGCTATTTCCTGAAAAAAACTATAAAGAACTAAATCATAGAATCCATAGTTTAAAACATCAATTTTGAACTTCTCGAAAACCAAAAAAAGTTAATCAGCAGACATTTTGTCAGAGATTTTTACCATTTTTATTTTTATTATTTACATCTTTTTTCTGTTCATACGTTTCTGCCTTATTAGCTTATTTCATTTTCTTTTCTTCCTTTTTGCTTTTTATGTTCAATTTTTTTTAAAATTTTATTTGTTTACTTTTTTTTATCACCAATATTAATTGTATTAATAGTGTACACATCATTTTTAGCAGAAATGCTTAAAATATGGATGCTTTTTTGTATGGGCTCTGTACGATTACTATAAAAAAAATAAAATAACGCTGCAAATTGTTACACCATGTTCTATTATTTTAAACATTTAAACATTTTTTTGTTTTTTAAAGACTTTAGTATAATTTTTCCTACACACTTTATATTATTCCTCTGTCGTCATAAAGGGCCGAAATATGGGCGTATGAAAACTTTAATAGTAACGTCGAGTTGTAAGGATCATCCTAGGGTGACCTGTGAATTAGAGCCACATCTCAAAAAAATCGGTCCAGTCGTGGACGTCGAGCGGACAGATTTTTATATTTATTCGATTTTTTGGTTCTGAGTATCTGAAACATAAAACCTCAAATTTTGAGAGGGGGGGGGGGAGTTAAATTAATTTTTTTCTTGGTCGATTACAAAGATTCATTATTGAAAATAATAAACCAGAATTATTATTTTTTTTTTTTTAAGGTTTTGGTATAATAATTCCAAGATTTAAAGGTTAATTAATAAAAATAATAAGCTAAAAAATTAACATTGTATAGAGTTTTCTATTTTCTATTAAACCGTTTCATGCAATTCTGATTTACAAATATCAACTTTTTTGTTTTAATAATTTCAAAAATCCATCGTAAAATTGAGAGTGTATCATGGAAATGAGAGATCTTGGATTCGATTTGACGAAAACAATTAAAATAAAAAAAAATAATCTGATAATAGAATCTCATCATACTGTCTTATGTAGTTCTCAGTTTGGTAGTGGTCGTAAATATTTTACCTTTCGTAAAAACATTTCCAATAGAACTCTTGATAAGCAATGTTTTTCAAAGTCAATTTTTCAGAATCTATTATCGCAAAAGTCGTGATATGTTTCAAATAGACAGAGCTAACTGCCTAGGAAAATTTTCCATAGTCATTAGAGCTATCATTATTAAAGATATGAGTCAACATTGCATGCGTTCGCGTTGCATTGTGTTTTTTTCTCGGGCATTGCAAAGGATGCTAAAGCCATTATTAAAGAGATACTGACCAAATCAGCTCCCCTGACCTCGTTAGAGCTGCCACCTCAAGAAGGATATTAGCCACTACTGCTTACAATAACTGCCAAGGCTGTGCCTTCTAGATCATTACCAACGCCTACAACTCCACAGCTTCCTGGATATTTTTTTTCTTTTTTTTTTTTTTGTATCTTTATACTAATGTTCTTTGTTTCTGACTTGACTCCTTAAGCAGCGGTGCCTGATTCCTTTATGATGTCGGTAGAACATAATGAGTTGTTTGTCCAAGTACAAGCCTGCAACGGAGGCTACAAGTTCTCGACTTCGGTAGAGTACCTTTGCTCTTTAACGATAGTCCCCGTGTATATGTCAGTGGTCATATACGCGGGGAATAAGTTGGCAAGTCATGACACTTACAATAGTGAGTTCCACATGGTTCTTCACATAAATATTATTTTTTTTAAAACTTTTTTTATACATCCTTACTCTCTAATCTATGCATGCGTGCATGTCAGGCATGAGGAAGAAAATATTCAGAGGTATCTCTTCCTGGCAGTGGCGCAGCCAGAGGGGGATTCTAGCGGGTCCGGACCCCTCCCCCAATCTTCTCCTCCTCCCCCCGAAATTATAAAATACTTTTACTTATTTTTATCTGTAAACAAAAAGCTATATAAACCTAAAGAATGTCATTTTATAAATAATATACCTAGGTATAGAAAATATTATATATATATTTTATAAGGCCTCCTCACATCTTTAAAGTAGATTCTTGGCTATGCTACTGCTTCCTGGGTCTTATTGTAGGTAAAAGAAAAATTACAGAAGGTCTAAAAATCGATTTTAGTGAGTATGTATGCATTTGTTGACTGCTGGAATGTGTAAGTTAGTAGCAGTGTTAGGAACCGAGGTATGGGTCATAAGTCTGAATATTTTTAACGAAAATAATATTTGTAAGTTTGTCTGGTTTGAAAATTATAGAGGCGGAAGAGCATACTGGTTTAAGTTAGAATGTGTAATTTTGATTATAGTCTGAGTAACGAGAATAACATTTTACTTCTTCGAGTTTTTCTTAAAGTGTGGGCACAAGTCAGTTTCCTATCAAACGTGAGTCTTATAAAGTTTACATTGTCTACTTGTGGTATTGATACATTATCGAGGTATACAGGAATTCGAGTTTTACGCCAATATGAATGTGTTGGTATTTGTCATGGTTTAACGTCGTTTTTCACAATTTGCCAGATCGTACAATTTTTATAAGTAATGTATTAGTGAGACCTTTGTAGGATCTTAATGTATTCTTATAATTGCAGTGTCGTCTATAATACATAATGTATTATATAATTTAAAGATATAAATATTAGGAGCGTCCGGTTGGTATATCGAAATAATGTTTAATAAAATAATACGTAAATAAACTCAGTAAAGCATTTTTTTTTTTTTTTTATCAAGTCCTTCCTTGAATTTAGTTAATGGTTGTCGTTCAAAAGGAATATAAAAATTTGTATGTGAGTGTTGATCATATTGACATCGGTTTTTGAAAAAGGCCTAAGCACCAAGAATTCGAACTTTAGATTTAAATTTAATATGGGACGTAAACACCACTTCTATCGATTACCGCTTACAACGTATCGAAAAAAAAATTGGAAATTTTTTAAAAATCTACTATTGATTACATAACCACCAAATATTGATGACTCTCAGTCATCACTCTGGCCTTGACCAGTGTTAGAAGATTTAAAAATATATTGTAATTATAATAGTTTTGCCAATTTTTTTTTGCTCAAAACTTTCATTGAAGTCCTGTTTTGCCATCTTAATAAACTCCTAATGTACAGAATAAAGAACAGAATTAAAAAAATATATATTGATATTTGGAAAAAAAACGTTTAACGTGTTTCTTACAAAGCTTGCTAAAAAGGCGCTTACGCCTTTTTCAAAAAATCAAGTCGATATATAGGGTGATCATAAGTATGTTCATTTCTTACGTTACATTAAACAAGTATTTAGTTAATATAAATCGTTTAACGGCTCTGTCTCATGTTGTCATTGCGAGTTTCACAACTTGGAATTATACCTGACGAATATTTCGCATAATTAAGTTCTATTCAATAAAGCTACAGATTTTAAATTTAAATTTAATGTTAGCATTTTTTTCTCTCTCTATTTCGATAGAATGTGTAATATGGATCAGGACAAAAAAAAAAAAAAAAGTATTTTAATATTAATTGCATTTTATCTCGCCTTTTATTTTATACATATTATAGGATTAATTAAAGCGCTAAAGGATACCTACAGATACATCCTGCCTAAGAGATAATGAAAGAGTGTCCAGATAGACTTGAAGAGTAATGAGGAACTAACCGGGAGGATCCTGACACACCTGAGGAAAGGACCCATCTAATTAATGAGACATACCGTCCCCGATCCAAAGGGTCGCATTCAACTCGGCTCTCACAGCCAGTCCCTTTTCAACGCCCTTAATTGAAATAGTTCCTATGGAAAAGGGCTCTTTTAAAGGGAAATACCGGCCACTTTTCATCTCCCTCCGGATAGAAAAGAAAAGGGTTGAGCGTAGAGCTCTGGGCGTTCAGCTAACAGGCGCTCGGTCTCAACACAGGCTTCTTTGTTAGGGAGTGTGTCCCTCCACGCCCTCCTATATATTTGTATGGCATTCTCTAATGGTCGTTTATGACAGTCCTAACAAACAAGGGGGTATATAGAAAATCGATATATCGAATAATAAAAATTCGACTCATTAATATCGAGCAACAGAGAGAGAGCTTCTCTATGCCGGGTTCAACAAGAATATGCTACTATCGAAATATATTCACCAGCAATGAACAATAATTCACAATGACGTCATCTCATGACGTCATCAAAAGGATAGGCCATTTCCTTAAAACAGCTTCGATTTTCTTTAGGAAGGCACAAAGTCAGCCATTGTGATGAAACTGAACTTTCAAAAGATTTTTGTTGGACATTTGCAGGTTTTAAATTTATGTAATTATTTCTAATAGGCTTACGATAAATATTTTTAAAAATTGAAATTTATTAGCAATATTATATCTTTTTTAATTTAAATTAAACATTTTTTTTTACTTAGTATCGGGATACATATGTCAGCTATAGTGCACTAAGATTTGGAATTATGAAGGTCTCCAAACAAGTTTAATTTAATTGTCACCTTTTGCACGTCACGCAATAACAATTCATTCTTATATTGAGATTTTTTATTTATCAGTACATATGCATAATGGAAAGACTTCGAACATCATAATAAGAGGCCTAAATAAATTTTTTTTTGTAATCATCATCGCAAAAATAATCCTGTTCCAAATTAATGTTCAGAACGACAATAAAACTCTTTAAAATATGTAAAGTTGGATAATTTGATCAATAATTAATGTAAATGTCAAGTGACTGTATAAATAGTCAATATAAAGTTGTCAAATATCGAGTTTTGCGACGCATCGATCTTAGAAAAGAAAGCTAGAATAAGAGACTAACTTAAATCAGTGGAGAGTTCAGGATATTATATAGGTATTTGAATATCAATAGCAATACTTACTTCCGTCAGCCATTTTTGTCAGAGAAAAATTCACTCATAAAATCAAATATGAGTTACTTTAACCAGTAAATATAATTTATTGAGACATTTAAAAACCTAACTGGTCAAAAATTAATTAATTAATTAATTCTATGTTTACCTTTCGACTCATCTAAATATAAAATGAAGCTTTCTATTTGTTTACAAACACTTGTTAATTTAATGACAGGAATCTCTGCAATAGATTTTTAATTAATAATGTCCATTGATGATCGCATTGTGATGCAGATCCCAGACTATTTACATAAGAGATCATATTTGTTATGTCACAAGTATTTAAAAGTTTAAAAAAAATATGTATCCCCATTTTTAGTTAGGGCGTAAATGAAGGGAAAATAAGAGAAGTGGACAGCCCCGGGCACACGAAAACCCTGGCACGCCAGTGATTATTATTATTATTAATATTTTTTAAACTTATAACATACAGGGACATTAAAATTAACAAGTACCTCCTAGCCAAGAATGCTTAGAGTAGAGGAAAAAAACTTTACAAGATAAAACGAAACATTAAAGAAAAAGAAACGCAATATCAAGTACTTTTAAAAAATTAGGATTAATAAAAAATTTTCATTTTAATTTTTTCAATGCGAAAATAGTTCTAGAAGACTTACAATGCTTTAAATCTTTCAAGAAAGAAGCTGAACGGCCAGGCAAAGGGGGGGCTTCAGGAGGCCACTGAATTTCTATTTTGGTCAGAAATACTTTCGTAAAAAAAAGAAAGAGCGAAGAAGAAAAACCGAATCTATTTGTGTAAGAAGTGAATTGGGCCGTGAGTTATTGCTTGCAACATGTCCGCACTACAGCCGAGTTATCCCTTAAATAAATCTCCTTAATATCCTGACTGTGACATTGTGTCCTGGCATTGCCCAGGGGATCCTCGAGGTCCTTAAGGATATAAATAATCCTCCTGAGAACCGATTTGTACGGAGGAGTAATATCAAGTTGTTGCCTGTTTGTTCTCTCGGCCGGGGAATGTCTTATGGGCCTCTAACTCAACGTTCTTCAGGGTCTTGAGCTATTTCTGTAACTAGCCTTCGTCTCATTTCGAATCAGGTATTTTCTTTACCCCGAAATATCCAAAATGCAAAGAAAGTTTTTCTATTTTATTTTCCAACAGTGTTAAAAAAAAAATTGATCAAATCATTCCCATTCCTTAAGGATTAGGTATCTATTTTAAATGCATTTTAACGAAAGCTCTGAACGATTTCGATAAAACAAAGAAAATAGCCTAGTCAAATCTTTAAATTTAAATAAATTTTTGTCATTTTAGTATCTGCAGTTTCGAATTTGTTTTTTTGTTTCCTGCTGATCAGCTGTTTTTAATAAAACTTTTCCCAGCTGTCGTTATATAACCTCTTCTTTCCTTCAGTATGTACGTAGATGTCTTATTGGTGTGTTTTTCGGACTGTTGATGTGAGATGTACTGCATTCTGTCTGTATATATGAGATCTTATTTTTCGATCCGGAATTGGCGAAGCGTTAAACGGTATTTTAGAGTCTTGTCTTCATTTATGAATTCTTCCATTTATACCTCAGCAACAATTTTATATCTATTGAAGAGTTTTTGCTTTTCTATATTAATGACTTTTCTTCTTTAACAAGTCTTCTTTGTAAACACACCTGATGATACAGTGTTATACAATATATAAAAAAATAAATAAAAAAACCTGTACCACTACTACCCATGAAGGGTCATTGGTTCAGTACTTGGCAAGGACCGTACTGTTTCTAAGCCAACAGATGTGCAAGGAGGTGATTCGGCCGAGATCACGCTCAACTGTCAGGTTTTTCCCCCAATTAAGGGTACCCATTTTATAAAGGCTAGGTGAGTCGCAGAAGGGTCTCCCGATCCCCCAGGTTCGATCCTCGGCTGAAAACAGAATAAATAATTCTACCAACAATCCAAATAAATCTACCACAGCCGGTCTCGAACCCGGGACCGGGAGCATAGTACTGGTACTGGTACTGGTATTGGTGGGGGGAACTAGTCCGGCAAGTGGGCCTTATGGTCCTTTTTGCCAACCTCTGACGGCTACTTTAACGTCACCGCCGCGTACTAACCAGAGTGGGAGTGTCAAGATTCATTTCGCGGGTTCGCCACGAAATAAATATTAACCGACCCAGGTGGGAATCGAACCCACAACGTTCCGAGCCGGGCACTCTGGGACCCTCGCTCCAACGTACTCGGCCGTCACGTCCTCGGGAGCATAGTAAGACAGTGCCTTATCACTAAGCTACTCCGCTTCTAAAAAGGTAAAAAAATCAATATTTATATTTTTTTCTGTGATCTCAAATTTTTAATGTTTTTGATATTTACCAGTTATAATTACAATAACAGTATAATTTTTGTTAAAGTTTTTGTAGCAGTTTCGGAGGGAGAGGGGAGGAGGGTAACAAAGATATATATATATATATATTTTATAAGTATAATCGATATTTTTTATTCTATTATTATTACGAATATTTTATATTTATTTTAAGTTGAGCTGCCGTATTAGATTTTCGAATATGGTTACTAAAATTGATTTTTAAACTAAACACCCTCAGATTTAACACTAGACCTGAAATATATTTTCAGATAAAACCTAATAATGGACAGAGGAAAAACGACAAATGATGTCTCATTTTTAATTCATATATAATATACAAATATAGAACTGTAAATAAGATTACTATAAAAGGTAAGATAAAGAAAGAAACAAAACCGATAGAATACGTCAACACCCACACCATACTCCACCTGAATAAGGTACCCAATGACCTTCCAAAACCCATAATTTCCTTTACCCTTTTCAATCCCACTATTTGCCGAATGGGTCCGTGTGATTGATATACCCAACTTCCAGTCCAAGGTACCCCAGATATTAAACCATAGGTCTGACTGTGGACAGTATTATGCTCCAGGCTCGACTTTTTATACTAGATAAAATAATTTTCTATTCTCTATGTGGAAGGTAAATTAAAACGAATCATTCAAAAAGAACACTTTTTTCATTACATATAATAAAATTGACTCTTCAATCGCTCCAAAATTCAGTTATTTAATTTTTTTTTAAAGTGGATCACACTAAAATTTATTATTTAGGAAGAAGTTGGTCGAGGGGTGTGGTCAAAGACTATAGACTCCAACAAACATCTTCCTTAATTAGATCTACTGTCAACAAAGCTAACTCTAATATAAAATTTACTATTTCTATATCACGAATAATGTTTTTATATTACTTATAACACTTAAAACGAGCCTAAAATATTCAAATTAAATTTTAATTTTAGTGTTATTCAACTTTTTAAAATGAAATATTAAAATTTTAGAGCATTAAAGGGTTCGTGCACTCTTCTAGTTAGTCCGTTAGTTAGTTTGTCTGTAATTCTACCAATCGGAAAGAAGATGGATGAAGTCTTCTTTTACGTCAGCCGAAACATTGATGGTACCCATTTAACTACTATTACCATATATATATAATATTTGGTATATAGTATATACCATATACTATATTATATATCCATACTATATAAACATCCATTTTGACCATCCCTGAATCCATTTTGACTAGTTTCGTCGTGGCGTCTGTACGTACGTACGTTCGTATCTCGCATAACTCAAAAACGGTTAGCGGTAGAAAGTTGAAATTTTGTATTTAGGATTGTTGTAAAATCTAGTTGTGAATCTCTCTTTTTGCTTGATCACCGGAAGTGGTACTTTACTTGAAGGTCATAATTGATTTCCATCAAAAATTATATTAAAATATTATGCAAAACTTCTCAAATTTAGTATTTATAACTTATAAATTGATTCAAATAACATATTAGATTTTGGTATAAATTGGAAAATCGGAAGCGTTATATTACTTGAAGGTCATATTAGAATTTCATCAAAAATTATATTAAAATATAATGTAAAATATCTCAAATTTGGTAAATAGGACTTTTATATCGATATGAATGAATTTAATAGATTTTGGTTAAAATTGGTGAGCCGAAAAGGGTACTTTACTTGAAGGTCATAATAAGCTTACATCAAAAATTATATTTAAATTAATTACATAAATCATATGTTTCGGTAATAAAGGTTACAAACGCAATTTGGTTTCCAATCCAATTAAACATTTTTATTACTTGTTTTAAGTATTAAAATTGAGAGTAAAATACTGGTTTTCCTCCCCATTTGTGTGTGTGGGTCAATAGATGGATGTCGCGACGCCGAGTGTCGTTTTTGAGATACTGCTATCTTCGGAAACTAGTAACCAAATTGTGGATCACTTTTTTAGCCACCAATTTCTAGTTTAATAAGCGTACAAGGAAGTCATGTGATGTCCACATCAGATATTTTTAAATATTAATATACATTAAATGATAAAATCACATGTGAACAACAAGTAAATATGCTGTTGAATTTAAAATTACAAGAAAATACATGTAAAAAAAAAACACAGTAAAAGTAAAGCGGCCATAGTAACGGCCCTTTTAATGCAGGAAGCTGAAACTAAAAAAACAGGTTTTGTAAGAAACCTTGGCTCAGAGGGCAACGATATTCCACAAGATACAGAAAAAACTGTCACACTTTTTAATTGTTTCCACCCCTCGAAGGACTTAAAGTGGTTTTTGAAAATGACAGGTAAATACTTACTTTCGTTTGTAAAATTTGATACGTTTGTATGAAACAGGAAATACTCTTGTTTAGTGCGAAAAATAATACTCCTATAAAACGAATATGAGAGAACGAGAATTTTATATTTATAGGTATACTAGCTCTTATACGCACGGTGTTGCCCATGAAAAGAATTGCGAGTTAAATACCCTCCTAAATTTCAAATTTTATAGTTAAACTTTTAAAAGATAATGTGAGTAACAGAAGACAGAACTATTTTCCTTAACATTCCAAATCACCATTCTTCATCATCGTGTAAACTTTGTACAAAACTTAAACAAACAACTTAAAAAAAAAAAGAAAAGAGCTAAGTCTTAATTTTGATTTTTATTTTTTAACACAATAATTATATATTGTACATTTCACCATACTTATTGCTATAAGAAATGAATGGAAAAGTATTATAATGAACATAGATTCACCAAGGAAATTATTCAATACCCTGGCTTGCTTTGTGGAATGATAGGAAATTAAGATAAAAGAAGTTTTTTTTTTTTTTTTTTTTTTTTACAAAAAAATCATTTTTTTATAATAATAAAAATAATCATAACAAGTTATTATTATTATAAATCTGATTTTATTACTAATACTACCATAGGTATATATTACCATCGTTAATATTTTTCTAATTGAAACTTGAATTCTGTAATCATTTATAATCTAAAGGCACTTAGGCTTTTGGCATTTATATGTTTCAATTATTGTAACTAATTGATACCCTAGAAAAAAAATAGACAAATACATCGTTCATATTTTCATAAAATAATAAAAAAAAAAAGTCTGAACGAATTGGAGGAAGATTAGGAGATAACCTGTTTCTTTATCGTTAAATCCTGCTGTAAATGAACTTAATAGTAACAATATCTTAATTATATCGGCACAGAAATGTCGATATTTTAAAATATCGTCAAATCTACTACCTTATATTCCTCACACGGACACTACACTCCATCTTGGATTTACCTTCGACAGAAGGATGACATTGGCCCCGCATGTAGAAATTGAGTTATATTTAGGTTTTTTAAGGGTATTATATTTCAAAATATCGTTAGTTAGTTTATCAAACTAGAAAAAAAAATCAAAGGAGATTAAGGGATAACCTGATTCTCATTTTATTTCTTATTTTATAAACCCTGCTATGAATGAATATAATAAAAACAATATCGTAATTATATCGGCAGAATAGTATCGATATTATAACAATAATATCTTAATGATATCGGGAGAGAAATATCAATATTATAAAAATAATATCCTAATTATATCGGCACAGATATAACAAAGCTATAAAAACAATATCTTAATGATTTAGGGACAGAAATGACGGTATTATATAAACAATATCTTAATTATATCGGCAGAGAAATTTCGATATTATATAAACAATATCTTAGTTATACCGGTTAAGAAATGTCGATATTATAAAAACAATTTCTTAATCATATATCATATATGGCACATAAATATCGATATGCGTGCGTCCCTTTAAAAGATCCTTTAAATTATTAAAAATATCGAGGCCCGATTTATCGAAATATCGATATATTTTTTCGATATATCGAACTACAATTTCAATACATTAAAAAACTACCAATGCGATATATACCGATATTTTTCGATATATACATAAATCTTACTTTTCAAGTTAATATTTTCACTTAGTTTTATTTTAAAAGAATTAAAAGTGTTGATGGACTGATAACTGAAGTTTTTATCAACAAAAGAAGAAAATATTCCCATAATAAACCACCCTAATCCACGATATAAGGGAATCAGGATAATAGGAAGGATGGAAAAAATTAGCAATATAAAAACATTCATGAATACATTTTTTTTTTTTTTTTGATGTTATCCAAAGAAAACAATTTTTGTGCCTGAACAGCTGATCCTCATAACATAAACTCCTGAGGAAAAGAGCTTTATATAAACACAAGTCGTTAAATTCGAATTTTCACATCATCCCGAAGTATAATGATAATGAAGGGGAAAAAAAAATTAGGAGGTAAATTTTGGTTGGGGTGGCGCTACCTGCTGAGCCGAGATGGGGATTATATATCGCGTCATCAAATTATGCGCTAGGGAAATTAGTCCAGGAGTTTTATGAGGAAAATATTTCGCGGGAATGGTAATGAGTTTCCCGCCCTCGTTTGGGCGGGAAAATTAATAGTTAGCGCCGGAAATATCCCGCTGTAGCGGGCGCCAAAAATTATTCCCGCGGAATTTATACACATTGTTTTCTCCTAGTAACTTTGTGACACATGAAATTATTAGTATTAGTCAAACTACTTACACGATACAAGACCAGAATAAGAATCATCACTAACCTGCAAAAAAAAAAAAAAAATATTAGTTCCTAATATTGTATTTTATTTTATTTATTGTCTTATCAATACATATTTTATTACTTTTGATGTATAGTTCATATGATAGATAATTTTTATTTATAATACACATTTTAGTACCCTCTTAAGTTTTATTTGTTATAATAAATCATGATTATTCTTGTTTTTTCAAGTTTATCTTTTTTTCTGTTTCCTATTATATTTAGTTTTATCATGGACGGATTAAGCCAGGTAGAAATCTCTAGTCAATGCTACGGGGCCAATCTCTTTCTTTCAATTTAATAGACTTTATTGTATAAATAAAAATAGACGGACAATTAAGTAAAGTATATAATTAATATTTAATTTATATAAAAGATATTAGAGATATTAGACCCTGTTCACTTCAATACAGGTTTTATAATAACAAATTAAATTTATTAAGGAGGTTTGGTAAGTCAATTTTTTAGCAACACCAAATTTTAATATCTCTGTATAAATAAAACAAAGATTCAAAAATAAAGTTTGGTTTTATAGTACATATTAAATTAAATATAATTTAATTAGTATTATAAAACATTTATTTCTTTAATTAAGACAAGAGGACAAATACATGTGATGATTTATGTAGATTATATCAAACAGAAAACAAAATTATAGAAGTGACAAATAATTTATCAATCCCTAATTAGATTGATCCTTCTATACCATCATGCGGATGTCAACTAACTTATCATTAAAGAGTTTTAAATTATAGGTTTAATTTTGAACGCCGCACTGATCAACCACGGTCAACTATTCCGTACATAAAACAAATAAATAATAATTAAACATAAACACTGATGAATAAATTAAAATATTGATGCAATTTTATGCAATGAAATACAAATGTCTGAATAAGGAAAATAAGGAAAACAGTCTCAGAGAACGTGATAATTAATTACATTTTTTTTAAAAGTAGCTATACTGGTTTGCATGTTTTAAAAGATTATTAAAACTAATAAAAACTTATTTATAGTAAAACAATAATAAGGAAAGTAATAGTGTCAAGTTCAGTTTGAAAAGGAGTTGGAAGGTTAGGGATTTCACAATGCTGGTTTTCACGGTGTACGGTTAGAGGTCGCTGCGGCAGAAGCGAAAGCGAAATTTTGGTTAGCTCGTCTATTCGCTATTTTACAAAAATATTAACAATGAACAAATTTCGTAAGACGTATATAGGCTTAACGTTTCAGTAAGAGTAAAACGTTATCGTTATGTAAATTGTAATATTCGATATCCAAATTCTGTGTATAATGTATGTGTTTCGAGTGATACACTTTTAAATTTGGTGAGTAATTTTTAGCTGTTGATGAAAGATGTGCTGCCACTGCCATGTGCTGCCTGTATTTAAGTGATCTTATTTATTACTGTTCTGAAGATGCCTGAATTGGCGGAACGTTGAAAGGTAAGTTATTTACCGGTACAGTCGAAAATGGATAATTCTAAGTTTTTAAGGGCCCACTGAAAAAAATCGAATTATCCAAGAGGTTTTTTTTATTTTTTAATCCTGCTCTAAAGAAATGTTTATTGATATCTGTAAAAGATCCATTGTGAACATTGAATCCACTCACGTCGCTAATATTGTTTTTTGGGGAGAAAAAGGCGAATGCCAAATAATAAATAAAACACTAAAGCAATTCAGAAAAATAAAACTTCAGCATTTAATCGAGGTTTTTAAGAATTTGAAAGGTATTTTAAGTAAAAGTGTGTAATTAAATATATATGTACATGAATGTACTAAAAATATTCAAAGTTTTTGAAAAAAGTTGAAACTAACCTAATTTGTAATTTTTTTTTGTATGTGTTTTAATAGTATTAACTTAATGGAAATTTTTACATATTGAATTGTTGAGTAATTTGATCCTGACCTCAATTTTATTTTTATTATAATTATTTTTTAGTGAATCTGTAAAATTGGATTTGGTACAAATTGGACTTAATTATGGCATTGTATGCATTTTGAAGCTTTTGGAAGTATGTATATGGTTATATATTAGAAAATTTGCTTAAATATATTTTACAATTTCCTATGTTGTAATTTAAACTAAATAAGGGCCTTTTACAGAGATGACTGAGGATGGCATAAAGGCCGAAAATTTGCATTGAAATAAATGAACTCGGTGAAACAGTACCAGCCTGCATTTATTTTGAATTTATTTTTTTTTTTTTGTTTTTTTATAGAATTTTTTCTTTCAAACAGTATTCGTCAACTTAAGACTTGAAAAATAGTCATTCACATTTTGCCGCCCTTCAATAAACCGCCGTAATTCTTTGATGTGCTCCCAAGGGCTTCGATGATGGTAGCCATCGGGTCCTCATCATCTTGAGGATTGTTAAATTTATCATTTTCGCCTTAAGTAATGATTAGTTGCTGAAAAAACTTGTTTAGGTTTCATTTATTTTGTGTTAAAAACTCGAAATTTCATTGTATTCAAAACCTGAATACGTTAGAGTTTCTAGTATTTAACCCAAAATAAAATGTCAACCCTCCATCTGTCCGCAAAATCATAAATTAGCTTTTATTTAGGAAGTTTATAAAGGTGAGTTTGCACAAATTTCTCGCACAAAACATCAGTGTCATCTATCACTTCTTCCCAGTTTTCGGCAGTAGGTATTAGTACCAATATTAGTAGTATCTCATTTTCGTGAAATCTTTCAAGTGGGACAAGACGAAACCCGGCCATTTTAAAACAGTTTCCAAAAGAGTTTGGTTTCACGTACTACGTAGGATATATGCATTTGTAGTTTTCTCACGAGAATAAAATATGTAGGTATCATGGAAGTACAGTGTTTTTTTTTTTTTAAATAGAAAAACCAAGGGACCGACAGAAAATTTCGAATTATCCAATTTCGACTGTATTTGTAAGACTTGAGGCTTTATTTTTGGAAAATTCTAATAAAAGACTAATTAGATAAATAATAAAATAAATATATCATAAAACAAATATATTTCTAACTTTTAACCACACTTTAGTGTGCATTACTATGTGCACTGTACCAGGGAGCTATACTCCAACTACCCTTCTGCTGTTTTGAATGCCTCACTGTTGAGATAGGACTGTACGTAGGCTAGATTAAAAACCCCTCTTCCCTTTGCTGCCTACACAGGGCCCAGACAATAGTGAACTAATGAGGAGCAGAGAGAGAGAGAGAGAGAGAGGAAGAGAGAGAGAGGGGGTGAGAGAAAGAGTGAGTGCGAGAGGAACCTGCGCCACTTGACGAAGCGCAGACAGATTGGAAGCGCGCTGCGCACCATTGTCACTCAGCTCTGAGTCATCATGCGCCCCCTAGTTTTTAAAGGGCCTAAAGGGATGTCGGCAAACATTATAGGCAGAGGGGCGGGGCAATGCGATAAAGGGGCTGCGCCCCACTGGGGTAGGCTTGTGTTACAGTAGCTGCCGGGGGCGGGGTAGTGTTTTATGTGGTGTGGGATCGAATCCGAGCAATTATGGGCTGGGGTAGTTCTCATTAAAAAAAAGACATATAAAAAGATAATACTTGTCAGAAATTACTTTAAATTTTCTTCTCTTTATTTTAGCTCAGCTACCAAACATTTCGCGTCTACTGTCTTATTTTAAAGATGGAATTTACTTAATTATTAAAGCGGCCACTTAAGATCACTCCAAAAAAAAAACAATGAAGCGATTGAGTGGAACGACTGGAGTGCTTGGAGTGTAGGCGATTTCAGAGGTCCCATTCACTCTCACGCAACTACTTATTTTATAATAATTACAGTCCACAAATATTTGAATGTACTAATTAATATAACTCTTTAGAATTAATGAGATATGAAAATAGTGCCTCAACAATATCAAGAACTTAAATAAATTAAATAAAAAAAGTAGAGGAAATTTTGTGCACATTATAAATTAATTATAAATCCACTAAAATTTTTATTTTCCTTGTAATTAATATTTATATTTTTTAACATAATTAATAATAACCAAACTGTAAAATATTAATATTAATATGTATGTAAATGTAAGTAAATTAGAAGTAAATTTTAACTATACTATATTTATTGACCAGCAAGGTTTATTTTTATTATTTTTTTAGTACAGGCCAAAAACTTTTTGAAAACCTTTATAGTTCCACTCCATAAGTTTTCTACAATCACGGCCGGTTGGAGAGATTGGATTTTGGCATTATGGGATGGAGTTCAGGACCCATGGAATTTCAGCCACAGCAGAACTCTAACACATATTAGCTCTCCGTTAATTAAATTAAACGAGAAGAGGTGTTATATACACAATTTTACACATTTTGGGTTCTTACTGCACGATTTAACACATTTTGAGTTTTTTACTGAACGAAAATCCGGTTTCTGGTTATAATGTTGTCCTATTTGATCAGCGATAACTGAGCAGCTATTGTAATAAAGAAGTTACGGTTTTGAAAACCCTTCTCGAAGACCTTGTTTCTGGTTGGGGTTTGAAGCCAAGGTTGCGTATTTTAATATTTCTAACCACAACACTATACCACCGAATCCGACTAGGATTAGGAAATGATGATGATGAGCCAATACGATAATGCACACACTATAATAAAACCAGCAACTTCGTTTTTTTTTTTTCGATATGGTGTAGCTGAGTAGTTATTTGACTGCTAAATAATACGTACTATATCTACGTATATAATGATCGACTAAAATTTTGCATTCCTTTATGGCTAGTCTGTAGCATAACAAATAATTTTGGAGTGTTGTAGCAAACTGATACAAATGCCATATCAAATCAGCTGTGTAGCCAGAATAACAGATACATTAATTTGAGGAACGAGTTACAGTAACCGGTTACTGGCAAATAGGACCTGTCACCGGTGACAGCAGCGCAGCTATCGACCCTCTGCCTCTAACTGGGTTAGCCTCTTCTTCCGTCGACCCATTCACTCTTAGTTATACCAGACTTTTTATGTACAACCATATAGACCCATAATATAGATATAAATTACTATTTTTTATTTATATAAATTTACTAATTATACAAATAAATTTATTTTATATTACAAATATGTATTAAACGGTTACAATTTCATTAAGAAACTATTATTCGTTTAATTCAATCATTTATTTATTTTTCGTAAAGTTGTGAACGTTTAATAAATATTTTTCAAAAATTCAATGAACGGATGCTTTATTTTAGACCTATATATACAACTTTTCAGGATTATCAAATAAGTTTTTATTTTCTTGTGATTCATTTTTCAGGAAGTAATGTACATAAAAACCTTTTGACGTTACATTATTTTATTAAAAGATTATCATCAAACAACGTTTCCTTTAGTCAAGTTGTCATAGAAAATAATTTAAAATATAATTTTATAATACAAATATTCAACACTATTAAAAACAATACTATTTTATTGTACACATTATTAGTTGACATCCACATGAATTTAGGGATTGACAAATTATTTAGAATTTAGGGATTCTAATTAATAATTAGGTATTAGCAAAATTATAGAAGCGGCAAATAATTTATCAATGTGATTGAGATATTTTTTTTCTTTTCTTTTATATTTATTATTAATATTATTTGCTTGTTTAAATTTTTATTTTGATAATTTTTTGTAATACATTTAAATAAACTCTACTGGATACATTATGTTTAAGTATGGAATTAATACATTTTTGTAATATAATTGTTTTATATAAATAATAATATAATATTATTCTATTTATAAATTTCACTTTTTGCCAAAGAATATTTTTAACTGTGATTATTTTTTAGGTAAAAAGGAAAAATAAGACCGTATTTCAAAGAAAGAATGTCGAACACAAAAGATTCGAAGCTCAAAAACCGAAACACTAATTCCTTGAATATAAAAAACAAAATATTACCTTAAGAACAAAATTCCAGAAATAGAAACTACAAACATGTATTAGCGCATTAATTAGCGCATTAATGTATCGCGTAAATATTCTGAATAGTTAAGAGACCAAAACAATCCTAGCGTATACAGAATTTAAATCCAGGGCTGGATTTACCACTAGACCCTTTAGATACCGCCCAAAGGGCACACAATGCCAGGGGACGCAAGCTGCAAAAATATTTGTTTGATTAACAAAGAAAATGTTTATGATCAGGTAAGAAAAAAGTCTTATAAAGGAATAAATTATATTATTATTAGAAAAATAAAAATAAAATTGTTATCAAAAAGATTATTTTCTTGAAAAAAAATCCCGGAACGACCGATTCCCCCTCCGGCGATATGAAAGGACCTTATGGACCCTAAACTTTAAATCTATGTCTATATTGAATATATGCAAAGAAAACTTTCAAAGTATTTTTATTACTGCTAATTACAATGAATCCTCTCCTCATGGACAAAAGAGTACAGGACTGCTAACAGATACATCCAGAAAGAGGAAGTGAAAATATTAAACTGAAAATTAAAATCATTAACAGAAACCGGAATCGACAATGTTCCTTGTGAACTAGTCAAGGCGTGCAAAGCAGCTGGAATCTCTAAGATACATCCATTAGTAAAAATGATCTGAGAAAAAGAAAAAAATTGGATGAACAATGGAAAGAATCGAGAGGTGTTTCTTGAGCTATGTAATAATGATTCTGGGCATCGGTATAGAACCTCTGGATTATTGCTGTTGAATTATTTTTATAAACGTATGGATTTGGTGGTTAAAGACCCCCAAAATCAAAGCTTCAAGTCTCTCAAATACCAGTAAATGACTAACCTGTCAAAAAGGGCTTACGCAGGAATTACTTAAGAGAAACATATCTATGGCCCTAGAGAAACATAGGTAATTAAAGTAATTTCGCCTTTATACAAGACATATTAACCTTCCCTTATCTATACATGAAATATATAGTAAGAGGAAGAATTACAATCGTAAAAAATTTCGAATTCGAGTTTTCAACGGAAATATACGTTTTAAGGCCCTCGGACTCCAATAAAAGACACTCTCGCAAAATGATCTGTGTGTGTCTGTGTGCATGTGAACAACTTAGCTCCAAGAGAAAAGGTTGTACGAAACAGAAGTAAAGTATTTAAGACAGATATATTCCTCAGAAGCAACTTTTCCGCTAAAATCGACTTACCGGAAGTGCCACTTTATAATATCTATTTAACACATTTTTAGAATATTCTCGAAAAAGGCTTCTTTCGATTTTGATGAAACTTTCTAAATTCTTTACCTTCACAGCCCGTTTAATTTTCATACATGCAGTACATCACCGAGAACATGTGGAGGAAAAAAGTTATGACAAAAAGAACATTTTAATTGCTCATAATTCTAATTCCTCATAAAGTGTTCATTTTAGGGTAGATTATGTATGGAATCATATGAAAATTCGCTAAAAAAAAAAAAAAGAAAAAAAAACTAAATCGGACCAGTACTAGCAAAGATACAGCATATCGGATTTAACATAAACATGGCACTTTATATAATCGATTTAAAATTTTTTTTTACAATGTTCTTGAAAATGACTCAAACGATTTTGATAAAATTTGCCTAAAGTACTTATCTTCAAGCCGTTTTATTTTTCATATATCAAAGTACATCACCGAGAAAATTCAGAGGGAAAAGTTATGACGAAATGAAAATTTTATTTTCGCATAACTCAAAAAGTATGCGTTTTGTGGTAAATTATGTATAGAATCACATGAAAGGTAAAAAGTCCTCTAAAAAAACAAAAATCTAAATCGGACCAGTATTAGCAAAGATACAGAGTATCGGATTTGCCGGAAGTGTGACTGGATGTCACTTATATTACACTTTTTACAATTTTCTCGAAAACGTCTCTAACGGTTTTGATAGAACTCGTAAGACCAAAGACATCGCAAGATCCTAAAACTCTGCCAATATCGATAAACTAAGAATTATAAGATTGATCAATTTTAAAAATTAAGTTCGAGTTTTGAAGTAAAAATAGTCTCCTCAGACGTTTCTTCCAACTAAATATGTTTCTTTCTTTTTTTTCTCTCGTTCTGACAATTTAAAAAAATTTCTTTTTCTTTTGATTTTTAGGGTGAAAGGTAAGGCTGATTCTGGCAATCCTGCTCCTTGCGAACGCACATGTCTGTCAAAGTGATTTCTGTGTTCTGCATTTATGTAATCTTACCTTCTCTGTCCTCACGATGCCTGAATTGACAAAACTTAACAGGCTAGCAATATACTGCTATATACTAAAAGACTCAAGGTTTTATTTTGGAATCATACAATAATATTGTAATATATATATAGGAGTAAGGCATGTGCAATATACGACAATAGCAACAGCAAGGACCCTCAGGAAGGAACGTTAGGATTCGCGTCCTTCGTCCTACCTGAGCCAGCGTTCCCATGACGGTAGGAAACCACGCCCGGTGCTCACCGACAATGGGTTCTTTGTCTGTCCCATCTGGGGCAATTACCTCACTGCTTGGGGATCTGCCATGGTTAGCACGACAGGTAAGAATAAACATCATATTTTAATAAGAAAATAATAGCTAAATTATATTATATTATCATGTGCGAGACTCAGAACTATCCTTGTGAGAGATCAGTTGACGTACGCATGGTGGTATAGAAGGATCAATCTAATTAGGAATTGAAAAATTATTTGCCTCTTCTATAATTTTGTTTTTATTGAAAACTAGTTTCGAATGTTACACATTCATCTTCAGTTCAAGGTTTAAGTAGATCAAACAGAAAAATATGTAATGAACTAGCAATGAAACCTTGAACTGAAGATGAATGTATAACATTCGAAACTAGTTTTCAATAAAAAGAAAATTATAGAAATGGCAAATAATTTATCAATCCCTAACTTGTGAGAGATGTTTCAGCCCTTAATAATGACTAAATATGAAAATATTTTGAGAACAAACAACGTACCAGATGATTTTCTGCAGAGTTTATAATATATAACCGCCAATATGAAATGAATCAAATTGATTCAGAGAACAAACGAAGCAACTTCGCAAAACCTCGACAAAACCTGAATCTACAAGAACACAATCCTCCCTCCGGCAACACAAAAACAACGATAAATAATTATACTATATTACATGTATATATATATATATATATATATATATATATATATATATATATATATATATTATATTAATATATTATATATATTATATTATGTTTATTTGCAGTAATAAAAAATATATATATATATAAAACCTATGGATCTATGAACCTGAAAATACAGTCGAACTTCAATACATCGATACATCGAAAATCTCTATATATCGATCGTTTTTTAGGAACCTTGAATTTTTATAAGAAAAGAATATTCTGTATATCGAATAAAATTTCTATACATCGAACAAAAAATTTCCATTTAAGAAAATATAAAATGTGATTATCATCATAAAAAGCCCTTAGTTTAAGTACGTAAGAATGGCTAATAATTAAATAAGAAAAAAAATGTCCCACTGATTTGCAAAGCAATGGAAATTTGGTAAAGATCTTGTTTCAGAAGAAGAACAGGAGTATCTAAATTCTCTTAATCTCTTTGCTAATATAGAATGAAATATTTCATTTTAAATTCAGTTTAACTTTGTCTTTCTTCTTGTGAACATTGCTCCTAAACATGACTTCGGTGATGAATTATACTCAAAAAGACATAAGAAGCTATTTTGCGCGAAAAAAAAAACAAATTAGTTTTTTTGGAGGTTTGCATATTTTTAATACGTGTCGTTATTCAATTATAAATGTACATTTGTAAAAAAACTGCAATCACAGACGTAGTTTGTACAATTTTTCAAATAAGTGTTATTGATCGTTCAGCTTTGTTTTTCTTTAACCCTAAAAAATTTCCTTTGATAATTCTTTAACCCTAAAGAATAGCTATAATTGTTTTAGCCTAAAAAGGGTTAAAAATTGCAATCTTTCTATATATCGAAAATTCCATATATCGAGTTTTTTCAAGGAACCTTCGTGTTCGATATGTAGAGGTTCAGCTGTATTAAAATATTATCCATATTTTAATCACTAGAGACATATTTTAGTTAAAATAATGAACCAACATTAAAAAAATTTTTAGTTACAGTATAATATGTACTAATTTTTATATTGTCATATTACCTATATTTGATAGTAAAAAGTGTTTACCAGTCAGTTACAATAACAGGAATTTATGTGAGTTTAAATTCATTTTTTTTATTTTTTATTAGATGTAGAATATTTTTATGGATTGTAAATATTGTTATTTTAATTTAATTTGATATTGTTTTATTTTTTTGAAATTACCTCAATTTGGTCGAAACTTAAATAAAATATTTATGACAATTTTCAAATATTTTTTAATTAAACCTAATAAATGACCTTCAAGATAAAAAAAAAAATATATTTTTTTCTTTAACTGTAAAATATAATGCATACTTCACTTACATACGTTGGTACATACACAACTTGCTTACATACGTTAAAACAATACCTATTTCATTAAAACTGATTTTGAGATACTGATTAATATTGATATTAATACTGATTAATACTGATTCTAAGAAATTCTGCGTAACTACGCAATGCTTCCACTAATCATTTTCTTCAATTTCCCCATAATAACGCATCATGACGCACAATCTCGTATTTGTTTCGAAGAACTGCCTTCGATTCTGAGGAACTATCTCTCATTCACCGTTCTCGTTATCTATATATGTGTTGTTTTTTTCACACAATACTTGCATATAAAGAAAACAGGGCAATATATAACTTCCAGGTATAATCTACTTCTTTATTCAATTGACGTTCCGAGGAAAAACATCCTCATCTATTACTTTCTAAAATTAACTATTACTGCATCTGTCAACACATTTCATAATTTAAGCATACTCCAACTAAAACATAACATTATATATATATATATATATATATATATATATATATATATATATATACCGTATTAATTACTTAATATTATCTGTAATTTAAGAATACCTCTTCTGTTCATTTCTCTCCCATTGCCCATAATAACATTTTTATATTATTATTATATACATATCTAACCTTAGAATACACTTGAAAAAACCTCAATTACAAAAGGTTTATTGCATGAAAATGAGAGTGAGAAATATTTTTAGGATTTAGGCATGTAAAGCTGTGCAAATTCCTACTGCAATATCTCTATAAATAAAATGAATAATTAGGGAAAACGCTAATGAAGAAGTCAAGTATCTGAAAAGATTTTAACCGGAAGAACCCTTATATCTTATTATCCTGCTGCAGACTTGTTGATCTCACAAATGGAGAGGATTACTAATATTTTACACTCAATTTTAACACTTAAAATAAGTAATAAAAATGTTTAATTGGAGTGGTAAAAAAATCGCGTTTGTAACCTTTATTACCGAATCATATGATCTCTGTATTTAATTTCAACATAATTTTTGATGTTTATTATGTCCTTCAAGTAAAGTACCCATTTCGGCTCACCAATTTTAACCAAAATATAGTAAATACATTCATATCGATATAAAAGTCCTATTTACCAAATTTGAGATGTTTTACATTATATTTTAATATAATTTTTGATGAAAGTCTAATATGACCTTCAAGTAAAGTACCGCTTCCGGTCTGTCAATGTTAACCAAAATTTATTATATTATTTATATTAATATGTAAGTCTTAAATAACTAATTTGAGAAGTTTTGCATTATATTTTAATATAATTTTTGATGAAAATCAATAATGATCTTCAAGTAAAGTACCATTTCCGGTAATCATGTATTGGCCAAAAAGGGAGTTTCACAACTAGATTTTACAGCAATACTAAATACGAAATTTTAACTTTCAACGGCTAACCGTTTTTGAGTTATGCGAGATACGAACGTACGTACAGAGGGCACGGCGAAACTAGTCAAAATGGATTCAGGGATGGCAAAGTTTTCGCGATTACTATACTTCCTTTACAAGGAAGTAAAAGTATAAACCACTTTTTTGGGGACTTTAGCCAGGGAGGAGGCGGGGGGAGGGGTGGGAGGTGTCCTTTATACATTATACATTTTGTCAGATCTATCTCCATTATCTATTTTATCATTAAGCTGTGTGCAATAGTATTATGTTATTGTTTTTGTTTTTTTCATATACAGAAGCAAAATAAATAAACAAAAATAATTGAATGTTAGAAAATGGTTGTAGAAATTGATGGACTAATTGGCCATTTGTGATGAAACGAGGAAAGAAGGATTTCCGAGAAACCTTGGCCTCCAAGTCGGGATTGCTCAAGCCGACCTTCGCCCGCGGGACTATTTATGCATCCCTCAGGTTCAAATTCCGTTATCCAGATTGACAATAAATTTTGATCGAGTCCTTTCTCAACGACTGCTTTTACACTTACAAGTTACTCCCGCCGCCGCCAATCGTCGCCTGTTTACGAGGTGTTGTAACTCCAAGGAATTTTATCTTCAAATAGAAGATAACATTGTCCCCGGCATAGCTGTCGGTAATCTCTTCAAACTTTGTTCACATGAGAGTAAGAAAAAGAGAAGGAATATTCATTCGTTTCAAAACTAAAAAGAAACAATCACAAAAAACCTCAAGTCATGACAATCAATAGAATAACTTCAGAGCAGCGCATCTACGGGTAGAATCTAAAGGCTATCATCCTATATACGGGCCCCATTCTAATATTAGGGACATTCACAATATTATAAAATAAGCTATAAGAATATGATTAGCATATTTAATTCAGGATTATGAGGAGCCCAGTGTAACTACTACCATATCTTTCTTACTAAATAGATGCAATGGCGCTGTTTTTGGTAAGATGGTATAACTTTATTTTATTTTATTTTACTAATCTTGTTTTAATAAATTTTGTTTTTATCTTCTAATACTTTATGTAAAAAAAAAAAAAAAAAAAAAAAAAAAAAAAAAAAAAAAAAAATTCCTTTGCCTTTTTACCTTTGTTTCTTGTTCTCTTCTCCTGTTCTCAATTAAAGTAAACAATACAACCGCTTCTGTTGACATCCGCATGATGGTATAGAAGGATCAATCTAATTATGAATTGATAAATTATTTGCCACTTCTATAAATTTGTTTCATTGAAAACTAGTTTCGAATGTTACACATTCATCCTTAGTTCTAAAAACATTCAAAAATAAGCAATTCAAAAGATAGTTGGTATTATTATTAGTATAGTATTAACGTTTCGGGATGGGCCTATCTTCGGGGATTGTTGAACAGGCCCATCCCGAAACATTATGTTTTGATTCCATATTACGGCCCTATATCCACCAAAGTCGGAAATGAATTGAAAAAAACTAGGATTAAACCCTGCATTTAAAATAGAAAAAATCCTATCCTCATATTTCTCTTCTCCTAAAGACAAAATAGACCCTTTCCAAAAAAGCGGTGTATACGAACTAAATTGTAATGATTGTTCAGCCAAATAGAGAGGAAAAACTGGATTCGCTAAATCAGAGATTAAAGGAACATATACGTGCATATAATAATAAGACAGAGAATTCCAACTTTGCAATTCATTAAAATGAAAATAATCATAAATTCATCAAAGACTCAGGAGTTAAATTAATACATCACGTTGAAAACAGTCTCAAATTAAATATATATGAAGCACTTGAAATAATAAAATCCTTCAAATCCAATCCAGATTTTTCCTTAAATGACCAAATAAATATCTCCAACAGTCCAATCTTAAATTTATTCCCATCGATAACAGAAAAAACACTTACTCACCGGCATTACTGGAAAAACCCTGACCCTTAAACCGTTTACCTAAAAACATGCTACCTACCTTTCGTTCATTGTCATTTCAATACGAGAAGAAACCAGTACAAACTTTTCTGTTTGATATAATCCATTTAAACCTTGGTGAGTACCAACATGTATTTGATTTCTTGTCTTAATTAAATTCATAAATGCTTTATAATACTGATTTATATAATTTAATATGTATAATAATACTAACTATATTTTGAATTGCTTATTTTTGAATTTGTTGTGTGTTTTTAGAACTGAGGATGAGTGTATAACATTCGAAACTAGTTTTCAATAAAACAAATTTATAGAAGTGGCAAATAATATATCAATCCCAAATATAACCGCTTGTACAAATACAAATATCTAACCGCGTAAATAAATACCTACCTACTAGAAATCTAAGTTGAAAAAACAATATGGCGGTAATTTAGTAGATTGACACTGCCAATAGCATACAATCAAGTCTTCTATACAGAGCCTGCTATTAGACTTGTTTTCTACTGCATGCTATTAATAAAACTCAAAGAAAAGCATATATAGCACGCTAATTATTATGAGAACCCCTAATCAGAGTGGATTAAATTCATTTCCAGCTTTGTGTGAACTGATTTGAGACACGGTATTTTTTGGTCTAATTTGACTCAACTAATTTATTTATTAAATAAATGGCTGTATTTATTGAGAAAATGAAAACAACAAATTGTGTAACTATTTTATACTATGCTTAAAAGTGCTTTGCTAATTTTTAAATTTCGTTAAAGCATTTTTCTGTATTCATGCCAAGATGGCTCAGGTTTGAATCCCTTTCGTATAATAATTTATTCATCAGCTGTGGATCGACTAAGGGGTCATAGTATTCACCTGGGTCACGCCCAAGCTCTTTAAAGCGTGAAACTGTGACCACAATTCCTTTTAATTTAACCAAGCTAGTACTAATTGATATTGTGGGGGTAAATTACACTTCTAGCACAATTACAATTTAGCTGCTTCGTGAAAAACACAAATTAATTTTTTTTTTGTGCGTATTTTTAATGATTTTGGGAGAATGAGGGCTTGACTGTCATTTTACAATCATTTCTAAATGTTATGTAACTATTCCATCCTGATGTGTTAAACAACTTTTTAGTGCCATCTAAAATTTCTAAATAATGTTTTTTTTTTTTTTTTAATAATCGTTATAATTTAAATTGGCACATTTAAGGAGAAGTTGGTCGAAGTATGAGGTCAATAAAGAAAAACATATTAATAAGTGGAACTTATTTTTTATTGTGTGCCAACCATCAGGACTAAATAGAAAGAAACAAGATAACAACCGATATAATGTGACATTATTGAAGAATAAAACATTATATATATATATATATATATATATATATATATATATATATATATATATATATATATATATATATATAGAATAGAAAAATAAACTTTATTCGGGGACTAGATCCCTTAAGAATAACAAGTATTTACAAGCAAAAAAAAAAACAGAAAAAAATGTCAGATTATACTATATAAAAGTCAATTGATATTTACAATAATCTCAATTATAACATATAAGTAAAGAAAAAAAAAAGAACATTCTTCTGGTAAAAAAAATAAAATAAATACAATTGTACTGACAAAAAAAATGAAAACAAAAAAGAAAGAAAAAACGAAGAAAAGAAAAATATAAAAATAATCAAACAATCAAGAGTTAAAACAACGTCAAAAACAATTATTCACTAAACAGAATTTCGTGATTGGAGGATATAAAAATAATGAAATAAATCACATAGTTGAAACTTTGCATGATAATTGATCAAGATTTTTTAATAATCAAGATATTAATCTTGAATTAACATTTCATGATTAGACAGCGTCTTTTTGGGAAGTGAGGAGATGTTGAAAAAGGTGGAATTTGAATGAGGAGGGGGAAGAAGATTGGCGGATATTAGAAGGGAGGGAATTCCAGAGGACAATGGAGCGGGCAAGAAAGGAACAAATAATATATCGGCATGGAAAAGTATATATTAAAAATATGACAATATGAAAATTAATATGGTATTTGAAAATAAATATAAGCACAATAAATATAAAAATTAAAATTAAAAAAACGTTGCCACACAATAAAAAATAAGTTCCTCTTATTAGTTTTTTATTTTCATTTACCCTACCCTTTCGCTCCCCTTCTCCCTCCCCCCCCTCCCTCAACCTTCCAACTTCTCCTTAAATTGCATCTACAGTACTATACTCAAGCATGATATGAATAAAGTTATACATTACAATATATTGTATTTATTAAACTGAGAAAACTTAAAATTATAATAAAGACAATAAATAGATAAATTATAAATACATAATAAGCAACTCGATAATTGATTATGAAATTATTCAATTCACACATAAGACGTTTCTTCCTTACGACATAACGTAACTCAATACTACAGGCACAAAAGTTGTTTTCAATTTTTTTTTTTTTTTTTTTTTTTAGGAGAGAGTCAGTAAACTGATCCCAATTACCTTTAGTGTTACATAACTTGTCCTATGAATTTTTACAACTTTTAGCGCCTGACTTTTAGTAAATCTTTTTTTTTTTTTTCTGTTTTTTGTTTGGAGCCGACAGACAGACAACGGTACGTAAGAAGCGACACATTTGCATAGAGCGAGCCGTGCATAGTGAAAGACCATTAGTCAACAGTTGGCCAAACTGTCTAGAATACATTAACCTAAAGTCTAAAAAGGAGATCTGCTCTTTCTAAAGTCGAGTTTCTCTTCTATCATTCCAGTAGTAATATGGTAGTTAAAGGAAATTTATTATAATTAATCTTGAGAAAATAACTGAGGAGCTAGTTAAGCACAGAATTAGCATGGTTGCTGAATTCTCATAACCGAGGAAAAAATTATTGTAAAATTAGTAATTCGAAAATGTGCTCTCTCTCTTTGAAGACGATTAGAAAATATGTAGCAGACGTGGGTGAAGTAAATAAATCAATATTGGTTTTTAGTACCTCAAATAGTGTTGGTTCTTTTACTAAAAGTTTATTCTTTCATATAAAACAAATTATTCTTTCGTTTTTTTCTAATAAAACGGAAGATACTTGAATCCGACTAATAATAATAATATATTTATTACTATGCTTTGGTTAATTATATTGTATGGTGAACCTCTACAGTCGGCCAAGAAAAAAAATGTTTAACCTCTCCCTAAAAAATTGAGGCTTTACGTTTCAGAAAATTTATGGGCTTTACCCCAAAAATAGAATAAAAAATAATCCGTCCGTCCGAGGCATTTCTTAGAGACTATTGGGCCGATTCGAGATTTGGCAACTAAAGTCACATAATGATCATCGGAACTCGGCATTAGCATTCGCTATTTTGATTCAAAATGGCAGCCAATTATAGTTTGCATATTCCCATTCATACTCAGGAAAAAAATGATAGTCTCTGAGCTCATGATCAAATACGTTATTTTTCTTGTCTCCGTTTATTTTGAAGAACCTTTATTGTGTTAATTCGTTTTCTAAATTCTTCTCTGTTTAAGCAGTTACAATTTTAAATTGTAAGTATTTGGAGTTCTTTCATTTGCTTAGTATAATCTCTCAGGCCTTTTATATTGAATATTTTCTCAAAAAATAATTAGTTGATTCTGGAAGGATTCGTTCTTTTCAAGAGTCCGTAAAGCTTCTTTTTTTTTTTTACAGATTGTCTAGTTTTCCATAAATTTCTCGATTGAATTTGAGGCGGTATCCTTGTTCTATTTTAGATCCGTGAATTCTTCTCAACAGGGCCGTACAGAGAATTTTTTTTTTTAGGAGAGATTTAATAAGAAGAAGACAAGTAATTGCCTAGATGTCTATAATCACGAAATCAGTTTTAAATATAAGCATGAAAGTTGGATTAATTATTGCTAAAAATTACCCAAAATATTAATAAAAATAATTAGAGAGTATGAAAATCATATTTTTTCGTACATTTCGGGGGAATGAGGAACATATCCTCCCCCTTCCCCCAATCCATCCTCCTGCGTACGCCGCTGCTTCTCAATGATCTATTTTCAATTTTTAAAAAAATTTCTAGATTGGGAATGAATGTTCTCTGTTTCTATACCATAAATGATCAATAGTTTGACTACAAAGTTGTAATGCTTTATCTTGGGAATGCTTTATAGATACATACACCCTCGCTCGTAGCTTTTATGCCAAACGATTTTTTTTTTTTGTGTGTGTGTAAAATGAGAAATGATATACGCCGATTGTATTAAATAAGTTTAAATTATCAAAGAATTACAAAAGATGATTTTTGGTAAAGTAGTGAGAATTTTCATGGAAATCAAAAATAGAAATTTTTGGACTCGAATTTTTTCTGCTGAAGTTCGACGTTCACTTGAGCATTCATAACTCCTCAGGATTTTATCCAAATTCAATGTTACTACAACCGCTGGAAAGCCGAATTTCTGATCTTTGACCCATGCCAATAACTTTTAAATTTTATGACTGTATGAGGGAGAAAAAGTAGTTTGAAATAAAGAAAAACTTCTAAAAAAAAAATTTCTAGAACTGAATGCCTTGGGCCTAAAAGGGATATCACAGTGCAGAGCAAGAAACGTGAGTATTGCAGTAATGAGGAAAAATATTTTAAAAATCAGCCTTCTATGTCAACTTTTACTTTTATCCTTTTAGATTATTTTTTTTTTGTAATAATGTGAGCTTATAAAATGAATGTATGCATATTATACAATTATTTCCGATATCCTCCTCCATCTGTGTCCCACATCTCCCAGCTGCCAGAGACCTTGCGGGGGAGGTTTCCCTTCCTCACGATCTTGGGGAGAAGCATCCTCATCCTCACCTTGACCCGACTCCTTCAGGTGCCGGCCATCGCATGACCTTTGGGATACGAAACTCTATGAAATCATAGTTCTCGCCCCGAGACAGCTCGTGTTCCAGTCTTGCGCATCAATGACCCAGTTCCACGACCGCATGAATGTGAAAATTGTTTTCAGAAGAGAAAGGAAACGTTACCATTACGACATATTCACTCGTAGAATATATCAGTCCTGCTGATAGAAAATTAACAATTGTTCCGAACATCTTTTGGTCGGTCACAAGAATAAGCACATATAAAAATTACAAAGAAAATATAAGATAGGAGTTTAAAAAAAAAAAATATTCGAGTATTTTGGAGGATGCTACGTTTAAATAAGCTATATATATATATATATATATATATATATATATATATATATATATATATATATATATATATATATATATATAAAATATACACATATTAATAAAACTGCAATACTTAACATATAAAGGGGAATAAAACATAAATTGCTTGTAATAATATTTAATTAATATTATTTATATTTTTGAATTATTAATTATTAATATTATATAGTATATAATATTATACAACATACAACATATATATATATATATATATATATATATATATATATATATATAATATAATTATTAATATTATTTGATATTATATAGTTAATAATATTTATTATTATAATGATATTATTTTAGTTAACTATCACCAAAATATGCTTGAATGATTAAAACAAAAATTGTAAAGAAATGCCTAAAAATAATAATAAAAAATTGTATTATAAACAATAATATAAAAAAGTAGAATAATACATAAGGCTTAATTAAAAGAAGAGATTGTGTTATTAATATAAAATAACATAAAAAAATATAATAAAATAAATAATATAAAAATAGACTTTCACTGGACTGCCCACCGTAGCGGCTGACAGTGACTGCCTACCATTGCTTGAATATTTCGTTGAAACTACTCACTGGCCTACTCGCACTAAATATTTTAGTTTAAAATATTGGTAAAATAAAAATGTAAGGCTTTAATTAAATGGTTTTCAGTTATATCACAAGGACAAAAACAAACAATCAACATTTTGCCTGATTCAGTAATAAGGCTAGTAGGCTAGCCTATGTCTATATAAAATTTTAACCACTATGAACCAACAAACTACTAATGCTCTTTAGTAGAGGGTTTCTTGTAAATATTTTGAATAAAATATAAAATAATTGAATGTATGTCTCTGAACTATCCCAATTTTGACCGGATTTCTACTACATTTCTATTTTGAAATATTTTATTTTATTTTCCCAATTTTTTTGGATTTAAACTTTTCATTTACGTCTTAGTATTGTTGGCACTTGACAACAATAATTTTTTTTTTTTTTAACTAGAAAATTCTAGCTTGAAATATAACGATTTTACAGTCATTTAAAGTCGAGCTTTATAAAATCTAGTGCGTATTTATCCCGTATTACGTTATTACATCATGTGCATTGCTAATAACATAGAATGATACAGTTGACCTTCGGAAGTTAAATATTCTAAAGAAACACGAAACAGAAATAAAAAAGACAAAAAAGCGAGAAAAATAGAGTAAAATGAATAGCTAAGATGGAAGATGATAGAGAAAGGACAGAGCGAACCGTCGAAGACAAAACAGTGACCGGATTGACCCTGCGCATGCGCAGAACGTAGAGGAAAAACTGACAATGGCATTGTTCTTGGCATCACTCAAACAACAATGGCCCTATTACCTATTGTCTTGGAAGGAGATGCTAATCCAGGATATTTATCTACGTGTTGGCAGCCCTGAAGCCGCAAGAAGTCGCTGGTCAATCAGAACCGGTCTTCTATGGTAATAGTTTACAGGTCGGCTCTCATCGTCTCAATGAGCTCACTTCCAGACCTGATGATATTATTGATTGACCAGGGAGAAGTGCGGTCGTGAGCATTTATTTTATAGCATGTATTTCAATTGTATTTCATCTGATTTTTTTATACTTTTGTCTACCTTTAGCATTTGATATTATAATAGCCGACATTTCATTAATGTTAACTGTTTGAACCAATTCAGTTCCACTATTGTCATGGATTAGCCAGCGTTATTCTCACTAGTATACTCAAAACACGACATCGGATACTGCAATACTCCTCACATACACGTTAATATTCCTCTACATTGCCTGTCAAGAATTTAGTAATCGCATCATACTAATTGAATGCTTTAAGGGCATTAAAAGACATGTATTCCAATCTTGCAGGAATCCAACGAATCTTGGAAATAGGAAAGTCCATGGACGATAATGGAAAATCAGCAGCAATAGCAGCAAAAGAGGCATTCTCCAGGTAGGGTGCTACATCATCAGGACTTTCGCGTCCACTAAAAGAGAATATTCAATCACAGGACATGTGGAACAGGAGTCCTCCAAGAAAATTCAAACTTATACTAGGTTGTTACAAAAATCCTGGTGCATTAGTAGAGCTTTATTTCAGATTACATATTTTAAACATTATTGAATCTTATACTCTTCAAAGTAAAGTCCATTGTTTTCAACTACCTTCACCCATCTTTCTGCCAGTAACTGAATTTGAAGCCGGTACCACTCTTTTGGTTTTGAGGCAAAGATCTCTTAACATCCAATTTTTACATCCTCTTAAATTATCAAAGACCCGACCTTTTATAAAATGAGCCATTGATCTAAAACAAACCATAATGTGATGGTTCAATATCTGGGCTATACGCAGGATGAGGCAAAACGTTTACTCCTTGCAGTTCCGATAATTTGTCCTCTGTCAAACGAAAACGATGCATTGTGGTGTTACAAAATGGCTTCTTCCTGTAGACCAAAGCGGGGTAATTTGCACTCAAAACTGCATAAACTCTGTCTAACTGTTCACAGTAAAGGTTTGAGTCCCTCCTACAGCCGATAAATCACGAGAAGTTGCAACTGGTTCCTGGTTCACACATTCAAGAAGAACGTCATCATCAACGACCGATGGGCGACCTGATCTGGGTTGTGCGGCAGTATTTCGATGGATAATTGACTCTCCTTTTATGGTACAAATTTCTTCGGCGGCTGCCTTTGCGCTTAAACCTTTTTTCCAATAATGTGTCGAAAGACCGCGATTTTTTCTTCTGACATTGCACGTGCGTTCAAAACATGTAAATGACCCCATAAAGCAAACTCAAGTCACAAGGAATTAAAGAATCAGTCAAAGTAAACATTGATATAAATAAGTAGGAACTAAAACATTTTTATAGGATAAGTATCAGAGTTGGAATTAATGGTTGTGTTCATGCGCAAGGACTATTGTAACAACCTAGTAAACACAGAAGTAAAACCTTGGAACTCAGTCCCAGCATCCACAGAGAAGAAGCAGTCCTTACCCTGCTCAGGATTGAGAATTCAAGACTGACTCACCTCCACCTAACCACCAAGATGCCAACATTGCAATATTACCCTGGCAATAGTCCACATCTTGCAGCAATGCCTGTTCTACAGTAATAAATTAAACGAAGTAGGGACACCGCAAAACATTTCAATAGCCTTGGGGGATGATAGTGATGGGGATGATAGTGATGGGGATGATAGTGATGGGGATGATAAAGTAATATATTTTGTTTTCAGAGTAAATTTATTGAAGCAATAGAAATGATCATATGAGCCGTTTATTTTTAAAGTGGCCTAAGTTCATTTCTAAAATTTAATATTAAGTTTTAAGTTTTATATTTAATTTATTTAACTGCATTAATTAAACCTACTGATTATTCAACTAATGCAATTGTCCAAAAACTTGTACAATTTGTTGTTGCAATTGTTAACTTGTTAAATAGTAATTAATTAAATTTACCTTCATCACTGCCTTCGGACATTATCGATAATTAATATCTTAATTTAAGTATAACTGGACTTAGGCCACTTTCAAAATAAATGGCTAATATGATAAAAGGTAGAATTCATACAATTTTTTATATATATATATATATATATATATATATATATATATAGAAGAAGTTTTATTACCTAGATGTTTTGCGCCTTAAAACATCAAAACATCCAACCAACGTCACATCTGTTTTTCTTACTCGAGCGATTTATCGCTACCTCTAACGTATTTTTTTTTTTCTTATCCGGCAAAGAAAATCTTTTACGCAATCTGGAATCTTCAGTCCAGATGAAATAACGAAATGTAAGTCTGAAGTTAATACTAAAATTTTTTTCTACTTTTAATTAGTTTGTCCTAATAGTACAGTTAATAAAAATAATGCGAAAAATAATTTTTTTGCAGTTTATCAATGTATCAGCTTTATAATGCAATTTTATTATAATATTTGTTTTCAAATTACTATAAAATATTTTTCCAAATAAAATTTAATGAATTGAATATTTTTATCGGAAATTTTAGTATTGAATGTATTTTTGTTTTAATGTTCAAAATTTTATAGAATAAATTCTTTTTTAGGCTTGAACGAAGAGTTTTTATTTATTATCTACATTGAGAATAATTCTAAACTTTTTTGGCATCATAATATCCTTAGATATACATCGTACTGTCGATTTATAAAAGATTACAGGTGCAAATAGAGAAGTACGTATCGGTGTGTTACGAATGGAATGGAAGAGAAATCGCGCCGAAGATTGAGACGAAGCGAAGTGAATAAATGAATGAGGACATTTATGATGAAGGGGCCAGCTGAGGTAATTAATCATCACTTCTCTTCATTCATTATTTTCAATCCTCATTCTTCTATTATCGCGATAGCGTTCTCGTTAGTAATTGATTAGTCCCTTCTTAATGTCATTAAGTAGTAGTACAAGTAAGATTATCATTTTAGTTTTTCTTCTTTTAAAATGAGATTAAAAAATATATATCAAGAAGGAAATGATCGGGTTGGCGGTCAAGAATAATATATAAAATAGTGGTAATTATTTATCAAATCTCGACTTTTCGAACAACATAGAAGGTCTTTATCAGGATTAAAAATAAAGATACAAAGAAGGGGTATAAAAAAGAATTATATGAAAACAGACATAAATATGAACACGAAGAAAAACATAAATACCTACCTCTATTTTTTTGAGTGAAAAAACTCACAAGTTTTTTTATTTCTTTTCGGTGATGCACTAATTATATATGAAAAGTTAAACGGCTTTAAGAAGAAGATATTAGTCAAGTTAAATCAAAATAATTAGAACCGTTTTGGCGACACAGTCTCAAAGAATATATTACAAAAAAACGCTGCAAATTATTACACAATGGTTTATTATTTCAAAATAGTTATATTTCAAAAATATCTGGCCTGTCCATTCACAAGATTTTCCTTATAACCAGTAGGCTAAGATACCCAGGATATGTGGTAGCGATAGAAGTTGAAAGGATAAAGAGGAAAATGCTGGAGGCGCACTTCAGGGGGAAAAGGAAAAAGGGAAGACAAAGAAGCCGGAGGAAGTGGAGGATGGATTCAAGGAAAAATGAACTGGAGAGCGATGCTCGGAAGCTGGGAGTAGGCGATTGGAAGATGAGCGCCGGAGAATTAGTATACGCTAAGTTCAATACGCTATATCTCTGCTAATACTGCTCCGATTTCGATTTTTTTTTTTTTTTTTTTTTTTTTTGGTAGAGATTTTCCTAATATGCCTATTATTCACATCAAAAGCAAAAAAAAACCAAAAGATTTTACGTATATTTTTAATTTTTTTTTCAGATCCACCCATTTTTGAGATAGACAGACCAATGGCAGAAAATGAGTTTTTCGAACTCAGGGGTCTGAAACCTAAAGATATGTAGACCCTAAAATTTTACCCTATTACAATACCTACCTTATATAGGCACCATTAGTGATGGTTAAAATGTGTAAAAATGGCTGCCCGCATAAAGAAAGGTTAGACAAAAAGAAAAGCCAAGAAACAAGAAAATCCCTAAAGAAAGAATAACAAACAAGCTGTAGCTATCCGAAGAAACTTTGTCTAAAGTTGTTAAGATAACTTTGTCCAAGCCACACGTGGACCGTTCCAAACTCACCGAACAAAGTTCCTGATAAGTTCCAGGCAGAGGAAATCCGAATTTCGAACAAACTACTAAGTCACCACCATTTAGGTCAGTTAGCAGTTTAGTAATCTAGGACGTGCTGAAGGATTACCGCACACTATGGGATACATCGAGTATCAAAAATCTCTGTAACAACTATCATTATTCGAGTTTATTATTTTTGAATTAGATATTATGATGATTATTAATTCTTAGTACCTCTTCACCTTACTTAGAAAATAAAACCGAGTACCTACTCACTTATGGAGTATCTATACCCATATGTGGGTACAATTAACAAGTATAACATTGTGTAACTTCTCTTTATTCACATCTAACCGGAGCATCTGCTCAGTTTCTTAAAATCTGAAAACGAGCTCAGTTTTATTCACTTTATCTATTCTGTCGATATAGTACTGGGAAAATATGAAAATATTCAGCTTGGTTACAGATTTTCAATAAAAAAAAAAAAATGATTCTATAAGTTGTTAATATATATCTTTTTTAATCATTTACATAGAAATGTAATCAACAATTTTACACTTAGATCTCCAAAATAATTTTATTATATAATAATTATTACATAATATTTTAAATATAAATCATTTTAAAAGGATGAAATATAAAATATTTGAAGTATAATTATAGGTACTAAATTAGGCACGTTCTTATAAAATAAAAATATAGGGCCTAGAGTAAATTAATAAAGTTAAAATTAAAATATTTTTTAAATATCACTGCTTCAAGTATTCATTTCGAATAACAAGATAAAGGATTAATAAAATAAATTTTTTTACCATTTTTCTCACTTTTGAATCTTTTAAGTTCATTATGAAACTTCCTATAATAACAAGAAGTATCCATCAAGTAGGTTTATGTACAACCTAAAATGCTCAGTAATACACTCACACACATAACTTAACTACAGTGCTACCTTATAAATATAGAATTTATTTATAATATATATATATATATATATATATATATATATATATATATATATATATATATATATATATACACAATACTTCATACATTCAATATTTCATCATAAATTAGTTTTTATGTAGGGTCAGTGATAAAATGTTTTAGATATACTTAAGTCCATAAGAAGGACCATCTACTTTTTTTTCCTTTTTAATGTATATGTTTGCGTGTTAGCACGGCTAAAATTGTGCCTTTAAATGAGCCATAAAAGTATTAACAGCCGGGACAGAGCCGGTCGTAGAATTATATTATAGCCTCTCTTGTGATGATCCTGAAGGCAGGACATAAAGCCGAGTGTCCTTGGTCCTCAGCACTAAGGACCATTCTTCTCTCTTTTATGGCATTTTTTATTTATTTTTTCGGTCGTGGACAATAACACTCCTCCAGGGCGCACATACTTTGCCTGGCAGAAAGCGCACTGTCGATCTTTCATAACTACTTTATTGGGTGATAAATTTCTTTGGAATTTCAGTCGTCGCTGGATAAATGAATCAACAAAAAGAGGCTGGTAATGTCCTGGCCTTGGTTCATGAACAGAATTATAAATTTTATTTCATTTAAAGTGTTCATTGTTATAAACTTATAAAAATAATGAACAATAATAATAAAATAAACTTTCTTTTTTTTCCATTTGGATGATTGATACTTCTTTGGCACTATTCAATGGTCCTCAACCAAAACGCTACTGTATTACGATGGATCACATTTTCATCTTCCACCGCACAAATTTCCTTAGCAGCTGCCTTCGCACTTAATACTTTTTACTTCCTTGTACGAAGTAAAGGAAGTATTGTATTCGCGAAAATATTCGGTTTTCAGATTTCAACGGAAATATCCATTTTGACCACCCCTGAATCCATTTTGACTAGTTTCGTCGTGGCGTCTGCACGTACGTACGTTCGTATCTCGCATAACTCAAAAAGTGTTAGCCGTAGAAAGTTGAAAGTTTGTATTTAGGATAGCTGTAAAATCTAGTTGTGAACCTCCCTTTTTGGTCACTGCTTGATCATCGGAAGTGGTAGTTTAATTGAAGGTTATAATTGATTTTCATCAAAAATTATATTAAAATACTATACAAAATGTCTCAAATTTAGTATTTATAACTTACATATTGATTTAAATAACATACTAGATTTTGGTTTAAATTGAAAAACCGAAAGCGGTACTTTACTTGAAGGTCATATTAGACTTTCATTAAATAATATTATATTAAAATATAATGTAAAACATCTCAAAGTTGATAAATTAGACTTTTATATCGACATGAATGTATTTACTATATTTTGGTTAAATTGGTGAGCCGAAAAGGGTGCTTTACTTGAAGGTCATAATAAGCTTCCATAAAAAATTATATTTAAATTAAATACATAAATCATATGTTTCGGTAATAAAGATTACAAACGCAATTTGGTTTCCAATCCAATTAAACATTTATATTACTTGTTTTAAGTGTTAACATTTAGTGTAAAATACTAGTTTTACTCCCCATTTGTGTGTGTGTCAATAAATGGAAGTCGTGACGCCGAGTGTCGTTTTTGAGATACTGCGATCTTCGGAAACTAGTAACTAAATTGAGGATCACTTTTTGAGCCGCCAATTTATAGTTTAATAGGCGTACAAGGAATTCATGTGTTGTCCACATCAGATATTTTTCCATTAGGATAATATTTACTTCTTTGGCACTATTCAATGGTCCTGAACCCAAACGCTACTGTATTACGATGCACCATATTTTCATCTTGCACCGCACAAATTTCCTTAGCAGCTGGCCTTCGCACTTAATCCTTTTTTCCAGTAGTGCCTCAGAAGACCACGAATGACAATTTTTCTTCCAGCACTATCATTGAAATTTATAAAATGAAATGAAATGTAGAGAGAGTTGGTATACATAATTAAATAAAGGATTGCTCAAAGTAAGCAACGATATATGCATCGTTTACATCAGTGTAGAATAAGGACATCTAAACGACTTGACCGATTAATCTCATATTCACAGAATGGTGCATAGCTAAGCTAGGATCCGATAGGTAGCGATGTAGTCAAGTTATAGATAAATTCTATATTTAGAAGGTGGCACTGTAGTTAAGTTGTGTGTGTGTGTGTGTGTGTGTGTGTGTGTGTGTGTGTGTGTGTGTGTGTGTGTGTGTGTGTGTGTGTGTGTGTGTATTAGTGAACATTTTAAATTCTACATAATCCTACAGCGGATACGAACGCAAAGGTATTGATGTGTGAATGTATGTACGCGAATATCGTTTAATCGTCTCACATTTGAACATGAATTGAATATGGAATATTCATCACATTCAAAAATTATTATTGGCGAAATGGATAAGGAATATCAATGCTGCCATGCATTTAAATTTAAAAATGAAAATGCTGGAATATATTGCGCAGCAGGAAAAGTTGTATTGTATGCATTTAATCCACCACCTCATCCACTGAAAACTTTAATATCTGGCCAGATGTATTTATTCTTACCATATTTTCCATGAAACAATTATATTAATAGTAGAAACCCTATCCATGCCCCTAAATATCCTTATAAAGTCCTATAAATGTCCCTTTCATCGAAATCCTCTCAAATGTAAAAATATTACTAATAATCATTAAAACCATAAATGGAACCTTGTTAGTGATTCAAATATTTATTAAAATATAACATTGATTTGCCTAAAAATTCTAAGGGCTGCTGAAAAATTGCTAGTTTAGTTTGAAAATTGCAGCCAAGAAATGAATTGTAAGTTAACAGAGACAGCCAGGATGGGACGACTAATATATGCGTGTGTGTGTGTTAGTGAAGTGTGCGTGTGAGTGCGCGCGGCGTGCGTGTTTTGTTATTTATTGGTCGGCAATATATTTATATACATATATTTTATTTTTTTTGTGGGTATATTAAATTTGTTTCCATATGTTCATGGATTGTGATTTTTTTTTTAAATTATTTTTTCTTATTCATAATTTGCTTCATATTCTTTGAATCGGTTTTACTTTAATTCATATACCTCATTGAATATATATGCAACTCGAAAAAACATGTTTTTTAAAACAGGGTCACCGTCAGATTTACCCGGGCCCAGGGCAACTTAATCCAGCAGGCTTCCTCCCTCTCAGTATTTCATTTGTTTTATTTTAGTCGAAAATATTAATATATGGACGGATTAAGGTATTACGAAAACGAAACTTATTGCTGCATTATAATAACAAAAGTTAATTGTTAGCATAAAATACAACACAATTTTTTTACAAAATTACTCAATGTATGATAGTATGATTTAATAATAATTACTAAGGTAGAGTGTTTATAATAACATTAGTAGAGCTTGAACTATGTTTTATTTAGAACACTCTTCTTGCATTATTTTCTGCGAAATTTTGAACAGTCAAGACAAAATTAAATTTTTTTGCTAACCCGGACTCAATAGACAACATTTTATTTTATCTTTAAACGATAAACAATAAATATATTAAAATTACCCGATATTATTTATTATAGATTGAAATGATTTTTTTATTTGAATAACAATTTTTCGACCAAACGAACCTATTGGGCCACTCGGAAGAGATTTTGACCTCTGTGCCCCACCCTGACAGCGGGCCTGTTTTAATTACAAGTTGGACAGTACAGTGTGTGGGAAATATTCTATTTATAAACCTTTCTAAGCCGAAATAATGTAATGCTCCTTTTCCTTCGTTATAATCCGATATGTCACAGAGTGATGTCCCATCCCTATTTGATTAATATTGCTGATATGGTTGATGTCAGATGTGTTGCCTCCTGTCTACATTTATGTACCCTGGTGATGCTTGAATTGACGAACGTTAACAGGGTTTATAATAAACTGGAATTTGAGGGACTTAAGACTTTGTATTGGCATCTTCTAATAGTTTTCTGATATCATTTATTAATAATTATTGTGATTTATTTATTTTATGTTGTTTACACTTTATTCATTGTGACTCCAAAACCCCGACTCAATATCGAAGAGCAATGAGATAAAGCAGAAGTTGGAAAAGAAGACTGTTTAGCGAGTGACCATCGACAGTCCTTGGCAGAAAGGGAACGCGGGGCTGGACTAAAGTAGGCCACCGGGCCAGGAGGAGGGGGAGGGGGCCCTGACCAAACTGCACTTCCCTTCCAAGGCTACTTCGGGGAGGACGTCCTCTCCCCGCCGGCTCTCTCCGGGATACCCAGTGTCCATTAGTAATTAATGATAATTATCAGCAACATAGATAACGGTATTAATTGTAGATAAAACAATATAGTACTAATACATTTCATTTTTGTAATCGGTTAGGTAATACATTTCATAATACAAAGTCTTTACTGAATATGTAATAAACAGCTTCATATTATAAAAATTATTATTTCTACATAAATTCTAAACCATATACTGCAAAGAAGTTTTTTTTTCCTCTCTTTAAAAGTTTTATATAATAATGTACAAGACCAATATCTTTTTACTGTATCTTAGATATATATTCCTGTTGAACAGATCCGCTAAATAGTAACTTATCTGGCCAAGAGGCTAAAACGAAACAAGACAGAAACGACATGAAATTTCTCATAGTTTCTGGCTACTTCAACATTTACTGTAAAATGTCAAAAACCTTCGGCAATTTATTTTTTAAAAAAACAAACATTTATTTCCTTAATCTAAACTAAAATAAGATGTTTAGAATAATTATCTCGACTGAACTATATACCTTTTGCTTCCATCATTGAAAAACTCGAGATCGTATTCAAAAATTCATTTTTTTAAAATTATTATTCTCTTCCCGTCTATTTTATTTTTATTTTATTATTTTATTTCAGTGTATAACTTTGTATATATGTTGCCAGAGGTCTATGGTTTAGAACACCCCGCTATCGTGAGGGATTGCCTCGGCTTTGTAAATATAAAAAAAAACTTGGTATATCTGGCTATAAAACTTGCTCTACGATATTATCAAAAGTTAGACTAAAATCATATAAATTAAGCCAGCTGCTAACAATCCCAAATCTCTGCCTCAGATTAAAATTACAAATCTACAAATCATTCTTCGGCCTTCTATTCTGTATGGTGCTGCATCTGTATCTCATTATCACTCAATACAATTAAGAGACTGCAGCAATTCCAAAATTGTATTTTAATGAATTATATAACGTACCAAAAGAAGATGGATTCATTAACAGAAGAAACATACAATTTAATGATTCACTAAAATATCTACCAAACCCACAATTTAATTGCCTTACATTTCCGCCGGCTCTTCTGCGATGGCAAGATAGAATTTTAAGGAAGTTTTGAAATAATGATTAAGAACAGTTTCAACATAGAGGTGAGCCCTATGGATCATGGTGATGGTGGATAGAAAAATTGGTTAAATCAAAATAATATAAAGAATCAGAAAAATCTTAAAATGTGTCTAAGATAAGGTAAAAAGATGTTGATCTTGGGTATTATTTAACGTAACTTTTCAAATTGGGGTCGAGAAAAAAATAAAATAAAATAAAATTACTTTGAAAGTACAGTATTGTTTTAAGTTTTTTTTTTATAAATTTATATGTTATTATTTTTCTTATTTTCATAAATTTCATTTTATTTAAAAATTTATATCATATCATTCTAATTTCTACGTTTTTGTCCAAATTGGGAACTGAAATGGTCTCATACACATTATTCCGATCAATTACACTCTAATATTAACTATAAACCCCTGCTGACTAGTTCACACGAAGCACCCCACCGGGCGCCAAAAACGATATGCCACCAAATAATACCCCGCGGTTTTTGCGGGAGAACAGTTTTTCTATTCTGTAATGGGCTTTTGTTCTTTTGTAGTGGCAATTGATTCAATAGCCAACAAGTACTGGCCATATTACCCTCTAAAACGGCAGTGAAGTCAATTAAGAGATGGATGAATATATATATATATATATATATATATATATATATATATATATATATATATATATATATATATATATATGAATGTTTGTGTAGCACTGGTTTTACTGTCAGTTTAGATTAATGCTTTTATTTTAGCATATGATTTGCTTGGCAGGTTATTCAAAAATTGTAATACGTTGTGTAGGTTATTAAGCATTAATCTAAACTGACAGTAAAACCAGTGTTACACAAACATTCATATATATATATATATATATATATATATATATATATATATATATACACATACATATACATATATATATATATATAGCTCATTTACTTCAACGTTATAACTCGAAAATCATGATTTTTGAGTTTGTACAATTGCAATAACGTAAACTTTTAACTAGTGTGGAGTATCATTTCTGAAATTTCAAGGACAATGTAGCAATTTTTTTTTAATTTTTCATCATGAATTAATACAGTATTTAAAACTTTAAATGCATCATCTGAAAAATCGTGAATATTGAGTTTTGACGCTTGACTAAACAAATGAGCGATATGTTTTCAATTTTTTAAATAATTATTATAAAATAAATTATTACAACAAGTGAATGAGCTATTTAGATTATTATAACAAGACAATAACTTAAGAAGAAATCAACATTTGGTATCCTTAAAATGATAGTTTTCTGCTAAAAGATCCCGTGACCAACTTCTTTACAGATGCCTCGGAGGATTATCAGAAATAGATCCAGATGAAAGGCTACTAACTAGTGTGTTATGCGTTTATAACTTGTAATTAAATTATGTATTTTGAGAAAAATTACATTAAAAATATTAGCATTCTGCTTGTCCAGTGTAACTCGTCTTTTAATATTGTCTATTGGACGATTCCTTTTTAAAAATTTTTTTATCCATATAAATTTGTATTTTGTCAATTTTCCTTCAAGTTAAAATTTAAATCTTCCTGAGGGACAAATTACAGAATGATTATAATTTTCACTGTCACAGATATTATAAACATTCTAATCCTATTTCTTTATCTATCTTATACCTTTTTTTTTTTGCCAATATTTAAATTTTGAATTCAATTCTTAATAGTCAAATTTTTTAAAATAAAATATAAAATTATATTTTTAGCCAAATACTTAGTTTATTAATAACATACGCACAGCTACTATTAATATTTTTCGTATCTGCCTTTAAGTTAACAGATTATTTATGTTTCTGGTTGTATGTACTGCTTCAAATATGTTTATATTTTTTGTATTTTTTTTTCCTATTTAAAATTTTTGTGTTTTTTTTTTTAATCAATATTATGTTTATTTACAATACAATGTTGGGCTAGAGTAGTTGCATTGATATTTTTGATAATTTTACAGTCCTTTCCAAGTTGATCTATTCTTCTAGTTTTTTATTATTTATTTATTTATTATTTATTATTATTATTATAATTTAATTTTCGACACTTTCGAAAAAGGGTTTTTCCTGGAGAGGGGGAGCATCAACTCCAACCACTCAGGTCACTGTTTGTTTAGTCGTTTTTATTGTATGTTTAGAAAACTCCTTACAATCCTTGAGGTATTCAACAGCACAGCTTTCTGGGCTTCATTTATAACAGCCGTCGAGAGACCCAACCGTTCAGTCGCTTCCACAGTGGACACTGGTATCAGACCATTGCTGGAGATCACAATAGCCCTCACAATCACTTTATCCAGTCTGTACAGATCTTTTAGTTCAGCTGCTAGAGCTTGATATTTTCGAATTTTTTCTGCACATACTGAATTAGTGTTTCCATCATTCGGCACAGCAATATCTATTATCTCTGCTGTCTTCATATTACCATCAATCAGCACGATATCAGGTCTGTTGTGGATCACGGAATGGTCTGTTATAAACGACTGATTCCAATACAATCTTATCCCTACCCTCTGGACGATTTCTTTAGGACTGTACTTATAATATGGCATCAAGTCATTTAATAATTTTCTTTTTAGTCCTATCGCCTGGTGATAGATTTTGGCAACATCATCATGCCTCTTGAGGTATTCTGTGCCAGCCAACGCACCGCATCCTCCAGTTATGTGCTGAATAGACTCGTATGTGCTGGCACAGAGCCTACACTTGTCTGATACGTTCTGTTGTTTCAAGACGTGTCGCCAGTAAGACCTAGTTGCTATGACCTGATCCTGGATTGCTATAAGAAATCCTTCTGTTTCGGGGAACAGACTTTCTCTAACTAGCCAGCTAGTAGACAAAGTTTTATCTATTTCAGTTTGCTGGAGCTGGTGATAAAATCTCCCATGTAATGCTTTCGATTTCCATTCTTCCAGTCGTTCGCTGTTGGTAATAATGTTGGACGCAACTTCTTGAGAGACTAATTGCAAGGCAGTGTGCCCCCGGTCAAGACTGCATATTATTTTATGCAATGGCACCTCGCTTTGTTTGAAGTACTGTCCTAGGGTCATTTCTTGCTTTCGGCACGCCTCTTCAATGTTTGTGAGACCCCTCCCGCCTTCCCTTCTAGGCAGATAAAGCCTTGCGATGGATGCAGTCGGATGATGCATTCTGGACCCAGTCATACTCGTTCGTATTAGTCTATCTAATTCTTGGAGAGATGTTGTAGACCATTTTAGGACTCCGAAGCTGTATGATATGGCTGGTATAACCCACGTATTTATAGCTTTTATTTTCAATCCTGAGGATAGATATGTTGCAAGGATAATCTTCAATCTCTTCTTTAATGATTCCATGAGGCTATTCTTTACACCCTTCCTCGCAATTTTAACATGTTGTTCTATCCCAAGATACTTGTACATTTCTTCTTTTTGAAGATGCTTAATCCGCAGTTCATCATCAAACATACTTTCAGAAATAACTGGTTTTCCTTTTATCACATGAAGAACAGCGCATTTCTCAATACCAAGCGACATCTGTATTGAATCACTAAACTGGATTACTGTTTTTATCATAGACTGTAACTGAGATTTATTCTTTGCATAAAGCTTCAAATCGTCCATGTAAAAGCTATGGCTGATTACTGCAGTTGATTCATTAAATTTTATTTTGTATCCGTTTCCTTCTCGATTTAATAAAATCGATAAAGGAGCCATCGCAAGACAAAACCAAAGGGGGCTGAGGCAATCTCCCTGGTATATACCTCTCGAAATTGTAATGTACTCCAAAGGGTCGGACAGCTGATCATGTCCCATCCTCAATCTTGTTTTCCAGCTGCTCATGAGTTTCCTCAGAAGATCTTTAACATGTGGATGTATTTTATAGATATCCAGGACTTTTAACAGCCAGCTGTGAGGGACTGAGTCAAATGCCTTTCTGTAATCAATCCATGCTAATGACAGATTTCTTTTATTTATGGTCGTTTGGCCTGCAATGAACGAGTCGATGATGAGTAATTCTTTACATCCCTGAGCTCCTTTCCTACAACCAAGTTGCTCGAGTGGGATCAAATTATTGGATCGCAGATGAAATTCAATTTTGCTTGTGAGAATGGAGGTTAAAATCTTATAAATTCCTTTAACGCAGGTTATTGGTCGAAAGTCTAGCGGTTCCAATCGGTTTTTCTGTTTTTTTAGGAATAAGTACTGTAATGCCCTGACAGAAATTTTTAGGAATATCTATCTGTCCTCTTATCATTTTTAGATAATTGGTCGCTAGTACTTCATGCAAACAGGTTAGATTTTTCAACCAGTAATTTTGAATTCTATCACTGCCTGGTGCTTTCCAATTTTTCATTTTCTTTGTTGCGATGACTACATCCTGCTTTGATATGTCAAATTCTGGCATTTCAGGTACATCCCGAAATTCATTATTTATTGATTTCAACCATTCGATTTCATCATTGTGAAATGCATTGTCCTCCCACAGCTTTTTCCAATAATCAGTTATATTTTCAGTCAGTGAAACATTCACATATCCCTGTTTACCACTCTCCAAGTTCCGATAAAAATGCCTCTCATTATTTATGAACCTTTTGTTCTGCTGTTTACGAAGCATCGACTTTTTGTATCTTCTTATTCTGTTTGCATAAACTGCAAGTTTTTGCTTCAGCACATCAGCATGTAAAGCCAATTTTTCGGTAAGCTCAGATTCCAACACCATTCCTAATTGTAGTACAACTATTTCATCATATCTTTCTTTTTAATCTTGTACTTGCTCCATCCGGATTCTTGATATAACTTGTGATTGCCCCAATATTCGCTCTGAGCGAGGCTATTTTATTTTCTAATCTTTTCTGCCAGCGTGGTATGGTTGATTTGCATTTATCTTTCTTTGATTCTTGTTCTTCAAAACCAAGTTCAATAATAACGACCCTTGCTGCAACATACGCCCAGTGACAAACAGCTTCAACATCCATTTCTGGGTAATTACTAACAAGTTTACTTAAAGCTTCATTAACCTGTTTCATAGTTGTCCGTGTATTAAAGCTATAAGGGACTCTTAATAGGGATGGTCTTGCATCATGTGGCATTCCTTCATAAAGCACATGCTGGGATAACAATGATTGCATTAGTTTTTGAATCTTTTCATCTTCTTCTTCAGAAGGAGCAGCCTCTAGTGCCAATGATATTTCTAATTGTTGAGGTTCAGTCGGTTGCTCTTTATTTCCAGTAGGTACTAACCCTAATCGCTCAGATATTATTGCTTTAATATTTTCCATTTCCAGAGCAGAGAGAAATTTTCTAGATCGGATAACTCTAACTTGATCACTCAACCTTTGCGTACTCATAGTCATCTGTGGGTATGATTCCTGCCAATACTGTTGAATCCTGCTAAGGTATCCTGTCTTGTCTGTTTCTAATTTTGTTGCCAAAAGATATGCCTGGATGACAGCCTTGTTCATTTCTGGCGTCCATTTCATCCTTCGGGCACCTCTTGGTCTCGGTGGTCGGGTTCGTGCGGGAGGAGAAATAGTCTCGCCCAAGCCCGAACTCGAGCTAGTGGCCGGTTCTTGCAGTCTTGTGGTCCGTTGCGGCAGGGTGACGCCACTCGCTCCGCCATCCCCTGAAGGAAGCTGTCGAAGATTTCCACCTGGTGCAGCTTCATTCCCAGGTTCGTCCGAGGCTATACGTCGATTTCTTAACTCCATTTTTAGTGGGTGGTTGCATTTTAGACCTTCTGCCAGGTCTTCCTAGGTAAGGTTGCCCTAGGGTATGTATTGAAAATGGCCTCTGTGTCAGTGTAAATGTTATTGTGTCCTGTAATGTGTGAGTTTGTGAACGGTATAATGTACTCAGGAGCCGGGGGGAACGTAAAACCCCAGCAACTGCGTTCATCAGCTGCCCTTGCGGGTTATTATAATTATTATTATAATTATTATTATTATTATTATATTACTATTATTATTATTATTACTTACTATTATTATTATATTTATTATTATTATTTATTTATTTATTTTATTGTTATTTCTCCAATATTTATAGCCAGGTTAGAATTTTATATTACTGTTTGATATCTGTAATAGTGAGTGCAATATTTTTAATTTTATATTTATGCATATATTATTGAATTTTTAGTTAGAGTCACGAAACGTTGGTCCTGATGTGAGAATTATAAATAAAATTATAAGGATGGTATATGGTTCACATTTACACACAGAAAATAAATCATAGATCTTCCAAAATAGATTTTAATTGTTAAATTTCTAATTTATATATCATTTGTGGTCAATTCAATGTCCCTTAATAATAATAATAATATTGACCTGAGTGGTTGGAGTTGATTCTACCCCTCTCCAGGAAAAAACCTTTTTCGAAAGTGTCGAAAATTAAAATAATAATAATAATAATAATCCAATTCCTCATTAATAATATTTTATTACTAATTAGAATTATTGACATGACGGATCGTATTGGCACATGGAGGATACGTGCAACCTACTTTAGGTTGGGCACATTTACCCTGCAGAATGGAACCACACTAGTCATAGATGTATAACACTAACGGCAGGAAAACACTTTGTGAGTCACCGAGAAAGCAAGTGAATCATCGGCAGTACAATCATAGGAAACACTGCCATGAATTTAATACAGAATATTTCCATATTTGTTTATTAATACCGAAATAACCACGAATATGAAGGTGGAAATAACACCTGAATAACCTATTGTATAGGTTAAAATATCCAATAGATCGATATCCACATAGGTAAGGAAAGTATTGTATGTAATCTGCAAAAATTTTCGGTATCCAGTTTTAAACACATCTTTACGTTTCGGAACGTCTTTGAGTCCAAAATGCATTTTTAGTCATTGGTCTGCCTCTCAGTGCCATGAATATCTCGTGAAAGAGGAAACCGATTTTTTTTTTTGTTCGGTTTTTGGCATGAAATGCCTATGTATCAAATCACTAGCACTCTGTGCAAAATAGTCAAAAAACGCATTTTTCTCTATACTGTGCCATAAAATCGGATCTAAAGATTTTGATGAAACTTGCCTTAAGTCCATCTCCTTAAATTCCTTTAACTATTCATATACATAGTATTTAAATTAGTAAATTAAATAACATCTTATTTTTTCTATTAAAAGTTTCTACAAAAAATATTGCATAACAAGAAAGCAAACTGGTTACTTTTATTTATGTTTATTATTATTATTATTTATTATTATTATTATACGAGTATTGCTACTGTTATTACTATTCTATTTTTATATCACAGAACAGTTCTTGAAATATTTTTTGTTTTGCAGAAAGTTTTGTGAAAATTTTCATTATCTTATTATTGATATATGTTATTATTGTCATATATTATCATGGTATTGTAAAATATTATATCGTAATAGTTAAATATATAAAAAAAATGCCAATTAATATATATATATATATATATATATATATATATATATATATATATATATAGAATATATTTATTTATATGGAAGCATATGCATATTTACGTTAAGATTATGTTAACCGATACTAATAACACTAACACCGAATGGGCCAGACTGCATGGCTAAAGAGATGTATGTATTAGCCAATAACCTATTAATCTATCTATCAATCTATCTATACATAGTATATCCTCGAGAAAAAAAAAGTTATCACTAAAAGAAAATTTTATTTGCATATAGCTTAAACAAGAAGCATTCTATGATAAATTATGTACCATATATTACATTAATTTTTAATTAAATTCTATAATATAAGATAATTTAACTGTCTAAAAAAAAAAATCACATAAATCGGACAAGTATGAGCAAACATACAGCGTATTGGATTTGGTGCCCATGTTATTAAAGCATTAAATGCATGATCCGGTAGAAACCTGTCTACTTTTTATTTTTTGAATAACTGGAAAACTATGCATATCCTACAACATTCTAGATGCTCATTTGAAAGATTAAAAAATGGTTTACAAAGCTATACATAAAATTTTGTTGATTTCTGTGTTGACAACCAGTGAATTTGCTGATAAAAAGTAGAGATTGTGGCATGGTAGAGAGTAATAATTAGGGCATCTCTTCCTGTCTTGATTATTGTATACAGTTAGGCAAGGGGATCTCTCATCCAGCTCCTTTTCAGCATTCTGCGAGTGTTGTCAGGCATGTTGGATATCGCCATATTTTCTAAGAGTGATTAAGGATGGCAGTGTAAGTTATCGTGAAATCGTTTGTAGTTGGTCCGTGTGTGTTCGTTAACTGTTCGCATATTGAGATCTGTATGTAAGGTGATGTTACTGATGTACCATGTGGCTTGATTATAGTCCTAAAAGTATAGTATGGGAATCTTTTTGGTTGTGAAGTATACCTATGAAGCGTAGGCCCAAAGGGGATTAAGTAAATAAGTACAAGTGTTCAATTTCTGTCTAAGTTTCAATTTTGAAAGTTATGAAAGGAATGAGTATAATAGTTTTAGTCTTTGGTTTAGTATTTTTTGTATTTTCTTAATGTGTGGACCCCACATCATTCTTATGTCAAATGTCAGCCCAAGATAGATAGCCCAAGATATATAATTTTGTCTATCTGGAGAATTGGTACTTTCTAAACAAAAAAAAAATATAAGAAACATTTTAATCGGTCCAATATTAGCGAAGACACATACAAACAATTTTGAATTGAATTTTGATTTGGATCATGGAATTTTGTAGAGGACCCAAATCGGATATTTCAGATGCAACATGAAGTAGAACCTTTTTTAGTTTGGTGCATCACAGAAAAAAAAATTAAATAAATAAAAAGCTATCTTAATATATTTCCGATCACGAACGATACAGTGAAAGCAGGCCAGGTGATCTGTACAAACAGAACCTACCTGCGGAGTCATAGAGTATTGAACCGCTATCAGTTCGTGTGGGAGCAATTATTACAGTAATATGTCGTAAATAAACAGTCAATATAATCATAATTACAGGACAGTAAACTATGATTGCCTTTCTGTTTATAGAAACAATAAAGCTGGCAAATACGTCGGGCTAATTGGCTCTACAATAGAACTTAACGATCAATGAGCTATAAGGTCGCTGTGTTCTCAACCGTATTCAGAACGACAACATTGTATTTAATATATACTGCATTTTAATAGCCCATAAAAATATTAATGATATCATTTCTCAGGACTTGAGGAAACTATTGTTAAACGTTCTGCATTAGATTGCATAAGTTTTATTTTCAATTTTATTACTTATTATTAACCCCTTTTCCGATATTTTTATGCACTTAAAAAGATATTTATGATAAAATTATCCATTAGAGGAATACCATAAATGTTCCACAATATTGTGATTTATAGTGACATTTCATGTAATAGAGTCATAAATCAGAGAGGAATGAACCGAAAATCGCCAATAATTTTGATCGCCACGATTCATTAATTTGTAATTCCTTAAACTTATTGTAAGATTTGACAATGAGATCTCATCAATTAAATCAGCGCACATTGGGACGCGGTATAGTCAACAGCTGGTGATAAGGTTACCTGGGAGAGAGGTAACATGGCAACAGCTGAGAAGGTTATATTCAAACAGCTGATCAACAGAAAATAACAAACACACATAGAAAACAACTAAAAAAGTATATATATACAAATAAATCATAAAAATCAAATTAAAACTAGAAGAAGAAAAAGAAATTAACAGTATAAGGCATAAATACACATATAAACGTAAGAGATACAGTACACAATAGAGAAGGATATGAGTGTGACTAATTGCTAAGTATAGAACCTTGGAGGGTGACAGAGCTGAAGCTCTCGGTGGTGACTAACAGCTGACTATTATCTATTTAACAATATTCGAATCAGCTGGGATAACAAATTGTTTAATTATAGAGGAATCAGTTTACGGCACACCCAGCCGTCAGCCACAGCCCTCCAGCGCTCTCGGATATTTGGTCAGGAAATTGTTCTATAATCAGAGTCAATCATTCCCGACAGCTGATGGTCGGCCATAAATTAAAAGTTTAAAACAAAAAAGATAAGAAAATCCAAACTCACAAGGTTAAGTCTGGGTTTTTGTTAAGTGTTGACGACTTATATTACTTGGTAGATATAAAAGTAGACAAATCTCATTTCCAGGCGAATTTAATCTCAAGGCGAACAAAAATAATAATTTCAAAATGAAATCCTTATCCGTCCTCTGCTTACCTACGAAATTATTTACACAACAGTTTACTATTTACAAATAGTAATATTTCAAAAATATCTGGCGTGTGCATTCACATGACTTTCCTTATAGGAAGTAGGCTAAGATAGTCAGGATATTTGGCCAGAACAGAGTATAAAAGGGCACAGAGGAAAATGATGGAAACGCACTTCAATGGGAAAAGGAAAGTGGGAATCCGCGATTGGAAGAAATAAGCGCAGGACAGGAAGAAATGGAAAAGGATAACTCTGGAGATCAAGGACCACGAGCGCCAAGAAATTAGTCTACAAAGTTCAATGCGAAATATCTCTACTAATCCTGGTCCGATTTTGGTGATTTTAATGCTGTTTTGTGAAGATTTTATTTCATTTCGACTGAACATAAAAAAAAAAATAATTATTCGATATTTGCATACTGCCTATCTTGAAACGTGAAATCTCAAATTTTAAGGATGGGGAGCTAAATTATTTTTTCTTGGTCGATTACAAATGTTCGTTGTTGAAAATAAACCAAAACTCCAGATTTTTGAAAGAAAGTTTTCCGACAATTTTGGGCCCCGTTAATAATAGTGGCGAAGAACGAATAATGAAATTTGAAGGAATGAGATGATCCGGGAGGCGGTAAAAAAAATGGATCACAAATAGTAAAAAATAATTATTAAGGAACCTAAGTTTCGACCCACTTTGCAGGTCTTCTTCAGGGCTGAATAAAAAAGTTACAAAAATAAAAATAGAGCAAAGGTATATACGTACAGTGAATGAAATAAAATTAATAATTAAAAAGACTTAGTGAGAAGAAATGAATTTGTAAAATTTCATAAGATGAAACTGATAGAGTAATAACAAAAACTAAAAATAAATAGTTATTATTATTATTATTATTATTATTATTATTATTATATTAAGCTGCTTTTTAATAAAGCTGGCTATATAATAATAATAGATAAACTAAAAAGAGAAATAACAATAACTAAAAAAATTAATAACTCTATTAAATAAGTACAAAGGGGAATAAAAATAAAATAAACAAACAAAATTACATAAACCTTCAAGCTCAAAGTGAGGTAGAGGAGTGATTTAGCAAAATAGCAAAGTAATTAAGGAGGCGTTGTAGGAGTAGTAATTAAGGATGTCATTAATAGGTATATAGAGAAGGCAGTGGCGAAGGGTTTGTCATTATATAAGGGTTGATTATAAAAATATACAAAAGAAGAATTGAAAAATGGAAGAAAAGGAAAGAAACATTTAAAAATAATCAAATGGTCAGAATAGAAAATAAAAGAAAAAAATATGAATTACAGTGTCATATGTAGGGGATGTAATGAAGAGAACTTATGTATATACAAAGGAATACTGATAGAAAGTTATCTTAAATGCCCTTACAAGAAGATCTGCAAAGTGGGCCGAAACATCGGTTCCTAATAAACAGTGTTTACAATTTGTGATCCATTTTTTTTTTACCGCCTCTCGGACTATCTCATTCCTTCATAAAGTTCCTCATTCCTCAACTATTGATTATTCAATAAGAATAATTAAATATATTATCTGTTTAGCGATCTAGATATCACTATAATATATCGGACTTCTAGAATGAAAGAGGCAGATCTCGAAATTTCTTACATCAGAAATTTTAACAGTTTGTACACCTAACATCTCAAATAACAGCTCTCCAATATCAGGCCAGTAGACACATGAATAGGTGATCTGCCGGCAACATGTGTTAGAGGAAACACTCAGAGGGTTCTAAGTTGAACTTAAACACTGGTTTGTTCATTCAAACAAAAACACATTTTTTTTTTAAATTGTGTCCCATTCAATCTGGATGTACGATATATGCTCACTCAATCAACGCATTTCAATGAAGAAAACCTCGATACTTTTCCATGCTCTGCAACATCAGGACCATAAAATACGATACCATAAATTATTTTATATTTAAATTCGTTAAGCAACTATTACTCAAGACTTCTAGAATAATTTTAATACATAATTCAAAATGTAAATCAGCTTCTATATAACGGTTTCTTTAAATAAGGGCGAAACATAAATACATCAAGAGTTTCAATCAACTGCACATCTAAAAATGGTAAACAGGACGAACTGTGGCAGGATACATAAAGTCTTGCCTTTCTGCTCCTTTTCCGGAGAAGATCCTGCCAACCATTAAGGACATACTTCCTAGATCTCCATTTCGATAGCATAGCGCCTCCAGAGCACGTGTGTCACAGGAAGAAACTTGATAATAGACGATTATATCAGTTTATCTGATAAGCACCATGTGAGGTTATAAAGGATGAGACCAGTTTTTCCAATTTGACTATTTTTCTTCCTGAAGAAAAATTTAGTACGCTGCACTTGGAACGTGGTACTTAAAGCACGGGAAGACCGCTTACCTGCTTCGTTAATTTTAGAACATTACAAAAAATATTTAAAATTTAGGTTATCAATTCTCTCAATATATACTGAAATTATAATATAGATCAGTTTACTTAGGCATGATGGTATAGAAGGATCAATCTAATTAGGGATTGATAAATTATTTGCCACTTCTATAAATTTTTTTTTATGAAAAACTAGTTTCAAATGCAATACATTCATCTTCAGTTCAAAGTTTAAGTAGATAATATTGGAGAAACCAATGTAACTTGTTTTGTACGATATAATCTACTTAAAATTTGAACTGAAGATGAATGTACAGCATTTGAAACTAGTTTTCTAAAAAAAAACAAATTTATAGAAGTGACAAATCATTTGTCAATCCCTAATTAGATAATATAGATGTTCGATAATATAGAAAAATGCATTGTTGCTATTTTTATAGTAAATATAAATTAAAATTCACACGGTGAGGTTCTAATTTTTAACTAGAATTTTATTATCAGAATAAATTAACGAGTTATAATAAATTAACTAAATTTGAAATTAGATTAAAATGAAGGAATAATAATAATAATGAAAAAAACCTAAAGTGTGCCCCAAAGTAACTCCAAAATAAGTGATTAATAAATTAAAAGAATATTCCACTTGTAAACACCGATTTTAGAAATAACATTAAAATTTTTAGCAAACGTTAGTAAACTACAAGGGAAAAGCTTAATTTTTAATATACAAGATAATACCTTTATTAAAATACTTTTCAGGTGTCAAAATAGCAGATATGTGGTTTTGAGGCATGTAATTTTAAAATATTTTTCGAGGAAGGAATCCCGGATCCTGCTCCTGTAAGGGGACCCTCTTCAGTCTGCAGCTCAGGGTCCCCGAAGGAGCCATTCCGGAACTTCCCAATATTTAAATATTTTAAAACCCGGAAACAATGGAATTATGTGGATAATGAGAGTTTTACTTCAGGAATATTCAAGATAATTAATGCTATCTTTATAATTAAAGATATCGCGCATCCAGAATGAAAAAAAAAAAAAAAAAAATCGAAAAATATGTGTTTCTGTTAGAACGAACATTAGTCACAGGTTAAATTCTACATGAGAAGCCCCAGAGTGTTCCCTCTAACACATGTTGCTGGTAGATCACCTATTGTTCTATTGGCCTGATATTTAAGCTCTGGCTGGTCTTTGGGTTGATAGGAGTACAACTATTAAAATTTCTGATGTTAGAAATTTTGAGTTCTTCCTCTTCCATTTTGGATGTGCCGTATATCAGTAAGTCCTGGAAGACTACGTCATACGCCTTGAATTAGCGAGTCCATCTCCACACCTGGAAAGCCACGTGGCAACTGAAAAAACGTGAAAACTTTGTTTGTTTTTGGTATTTAGATTGGTCTTTTTATTATTTTGGATTTTTATTAGTTTTAATATTTTTTTTTAATTTTAAAAATATTCGTATATATATATATATATATATTTTTTTTTTCCCCTGTACTTTTGTTCTGTATATGTATGCGTCGAAATTTTGATATTGGATTAGTTCCATAAGTTTTTCAGTTATATAGAAGTTGTGTACTAAATTAGGAAACAGTTGATTAATAACTGGAAAAGAAAATTGTAGAGAAATGAGAAGGTAGTTTAATATAAACAAATACAAATTAGATTAATATAAACAAAAGATAAATAAATGCAATGTAATCGAATGAAGATGAAAATACTATGAATTATGTATAACTATATATATAATGCCCAACAAATGATTGATTAATACACTGTCTATTGTTGCAACCCAATGTATTTGGGCAGTATTCATATTCAATAAATCATTTCTCTCTTGTATGTGAAAATGTCTTGATATCGACGACATTTTTTGAAAAAGTCGTGAGCGCCATTTAGCGAACTTACAGGAAATATATGAAACTATTTTTCTCCAAATAATATATATATATATATATTTATATATATATATATATATATATATATATATATATATATATATATATATATATATATATATATATATATATTAATCGTACATAGTAGGAGTTTATTTACCTGCCAATACCTTTATAATTACAATATATTTTCACAGGGTTTTAGCACTGGTTTAGACCAGAGTGACGACTGAGAGTCGTTGGTATTTGGTGCTTACGTCATCAATATTAGATTTTTAGACCATTCCCAATTTTTTTTTTTGAGTGAGAAGCGTTAGAGGTGGGTTAGAGTTTCAACTTATTAAATAATAAGTTGAAATATTAATTTCGAATTTTTGGCGTTTAAGCCTTTTTCAAAAAACGATGTCGATATATATCTATATAACATATTTCTCCAATATCTTGGAATATTATCGAATGTATGACTTCGTTTGTGACTGAGCTCAATTTTGTAGATTGTATATTCTGCTTTTGATTGGAACAAGTTTGCGATTGGATATTGTGAAAGTTTTACAATCAAGTATACGATATTCCTCAAGATTTTTGGAACAGTAATAATTATCATTTGGTGTATTCATTACAGGTACTTTGTGCAAGTTATTCCTTTGATCAATTTTTCCACCAAGTCATTGTTTCACTGATGAGTATTTTCTATGTCCTCAATAAAGGCCTCAGCTCTGAATGCAGACACTGCTCGTGTAGTCCTGAGTTAAATATAGTGAGAGAGGAGTTCAGAGGAGGCAGAAGGCCCAAGCCAGGTCTCAAACTAAATAACTGGGTTTTTTTGTTTCGTTCCGTAAGTAGTCCCAGGCTAGGTGGGTAGCAGGGGCCTAGGAATTAGTTTTAGGCCCTACCAACCGCTAACACTAACCGGGCCAACAGCACTAAATAACCTGGTTAGAGGAATATAACGTTAAATAGAACATTAAAAAAAAAACCGATGAATGACATGGCATTTAGAAATCAATAGCTCAATTCAGCTATGGAACCATTTTTTTTTTTTTCTGATTTGTTATCGATTGTACATCCTATGTCCTTTGTCTTGAAACATAGAAGATGGAACTGATCACGAGTGTTAGTCAATGTTATATCGTTCTAACGAAATCCATTAATCTCTTAATTAGCAATTCATAACTAACCAGTTAAGGCGCCATAACTGACCGTAATGCAAACCAGGCTGTTGACGTGAGATTTTCTGGTTTGCAGCCCTGACGCCTGAATTGGCGAAACGCTGAACGCCAACCAATATAACACTATTATTAAGACTTAAGGCTTTATTTAGAATCTTCCATAAATTACCTAGCTATTCTGATCGAACAAGGCTATGATTTATTTCACCACAACATATAATCTTCAATACAACGTTTCGGCTGTTTCAGGTCATCATCAGGTAGGTACATTACGATAACTGTGGAGCTATGACATGACCATTTACTAGTTCTTTTAAGTTAGATTTAACAAGGAGAGTGCAAGATGAGTCCGTCGCCGATTTTGATCAAATTTTTTTGGGTGATTCTACATTTAAAAAACGTATCCTACCGTTTTATCCAATGGGCCATAAGAGCTGAGAAAAATAAAACAAAACATGATGAAAATGCCTTTTTAGAATGAATCTAAATATAAAAATTTTTGACTAAAATTTCTTTTTCTAAATCTTCAATTTCTTTTTTTTTTAAGATTTGAATTATCGCTCATAACCCAAGAACCCTTTGAACAATTTAAACCAAATTTGGGGTTTCGGTAAAGGTCCTTAAATTACGCGATTTGCTTTAATCGTGGCGTTTCTACGTTTTTTTTAAACCAATGTTATACACGAAAAAACTTCAATTTTACTTTCACATGATAATCACCTTTTCTTTACATAAATCTTCTAAGATAATGCAATAGTTTTTATATGTATAGAAAGAAAAAAATCCTACCTTTTTAACGATTCCAAGAACATTGATATCGAGTAAACTGAAGACGAGGTACAGAGCTTCAAACCCCTCCCCCCCCCCCAAAAAAAAATGTTTTTTGTTTTCGATGATTTTTTTAAACATTAAGGTTTTTTGATGTTCTGAATACAAATCTTCCATCATTTTAGGTGTGAAAAAATCTATAAAGTTAGTTTACTTAATAATTTAAACATTTTTTAAAAATTTATTTGACTAGAAATAAATTATTTTTTAATGTTTATATTTTTCTTTTAATATACTCTAAAAAAACAAATGACGATATCATTTTTCAAACACGATATATAAAATAAAGCATTTTCAAAATGTTTTAATATAAAAAAGTCAGCTCCTAAGGCCCATAGGAGAAAACGTTCGGATATGGGTCAAATTTTTTTCAATGTAGAATCACCCAAAAAATGTTGATCAAAATCGGCGACGGACATATACCTAAGTAGGTCAGTAAATGCATTAAGTTTTCCCATAACACTTGTAGAAAGGAATGGAAGGTAGGCGGGATTACGATAAGGTTATAAATCTAAGAAACCAATCCGGTTTCTTGTTACTTGATATCGATAATGGCAAGTATACATTACTCGAAGCGTTATCTTCGCTGTTGCTAGGACATCTGCCGCTAACGGTAGGCGTGCTCCTTGGAAGTACAACTGCCGAGAGAGCGACTTCCTCCGCCGTCGGCAGGTGCTGCCGACAACGGTCACTCCACTTCCGCAACACCTGCTCCCGCTTCCATCAATTAGGAGGGTATTTGCCGTTCCAGGAGTCGGCGAACTCGCTACGTGCGAGAAGCGAAAGGTAATTCCGAAGGATCAGTTAACATAGTTCGGCTAAATGCTAAATAATAAGAACATAAATTTTTCGACATATTTTACAACACAACTAGCTTATTATTGGGACATTTCAAAACGAAGACTTCAGTCTCACGAATAGCAGTTAATAACCAACTAGTCAACGAGGCGCCAATTTAAGCACCACCGTGACTAAAAATCATATTAATGCTAACCAGAGATAGTTTATCACTGGTAAACAGTGCAACAGAAAGAGTTTCAATTAAACAGCTGATCAGCTATATAAATATTAAACCTAGATTCATTTCTTAAATTCTTCTTAAGAGAATCCTCTCTTTCTTCCCAGATCTCACGTTGTATCATTATACAGAGGGCCTAGTAAATAACAGAAAATATTTAAAGAGGTCGTAACTGACCTGTTAGTCGCCCGATATTAGATCAAAAAAAGGCATTTGTAGGAAATAATTTATAAAGCTATGCCATTCACAGGATTATTTCTTTTAAGGTCAGAAATAAGAATCAAAAGAGTTCTTATCAGTTCCGAGAACGAAATATCCCCTAATTCACGATAAACAACCCCCAAGTGGGCACACGCACTAATTTTTCTCATTTAACTCCGAATCTATTCGTCGGAAAGAAATAATAATTAGAATCGAAAATATCCCTCATAAAATTCTCCATAAAAAGTATTCTAATAATAATTTACCTCGTGCTTACCAGTTTCGAGTGAACAGCATTCGAATTTGAGAAAACTTTGAAGCGCGGAACTTACTCTAACATGGCTTTTCAAGGCAAATATCTGGAAATTCGTTAGTTTTAGGGTAAAAAAGAATAAGAACAAAAATGTAGAGCGCAATTTTTTTTTTTTACATGAAACGTCGATTGAGTTATAAAATTATTCGGGCACCCTTGTCAATTACAGTTGGATTTCACAACTCTCAGTTTTACAATTGCAGGATACTAGTTCGAAGATAGAAGGTTGTGGTTGATGCTTCGGTAGTATAAACCGGTGTTTTTAAGTGTTTTCCATCTCCACTATATGGGGTGCATTCTCTATCCACGAACTTAATGAAAAAAATGGTAAGAAGTTGCTCTGAGGCAGCGGATGTTGGACAGTCTCGATAAAATCACCGCATGACTCGATTGTCGAATTTGTCGAATGCATTGTGCCTTTAGTTATTAAAAGATTTTTTGGTTTTCAGAGCTTTGTATATGGCTTGTGTGAATCGCTTTCCAGAACTAAGAATTTCTTGTTTCATCAATTGCAAATTATTGTATACATATTGCGATAGCGTTTCTCATGCTTTTTTTTTTTTTTTGCAAAGGGGAAATTTAGATGATTTCCAATTGTGGCGTAGTAAGAATTTTTCGTAATTTAACCGTTTGAAAATCACCTTCAAATGGATCTAGAAAATAAAAATTCTACTTGTTTTGAAGACAATTGTGTTCATTTTACTATACTGCAGTATGAAATCCAACACTTCTAATATTGACCACTATCAAAAAGGAGCGACATAGTGCCTTCTGAAACGTCTTTGTGCTATCCTGTAAAAATTAACGTTACAACAGTTTACTCTTGACGTACAGATATATATGTGTGTGTGTGAGTAAATTTTTTTATTTTCTTCTTTTTTTTTTTTTCAATTCCCCGTTGATCCACTAAGGAATATACAGGTTAATATTCTGGAGCAATATATGACCGCATGGTATATGATTCGGTACCGCCAGGAGTTGAGGTACCTACCTTGACAGAAGAGAGAACTCGAAGATGCGGCGAGTTTCTCCTCTCGCTTCCTTTGTTATGTAAAGGTACGTGAAAGTCTCTCAAGGGCTCGCCTAGGGCAGATGTTCACGTGCGCATCTTCACTAGAGCCCTTCTCCTCTCAGCCCTATCTTAACTCTACAAACTCTATCCTATATCCACAATCAGGATAAATAAAATATTTCATTCGATTACATTATGTCTTATTAATATAAAAAAAAAATTATAATGAGCCATCGACTATCGATTTTCGGGCATTCAAACAAAATCCTCGAGAAAAATATATTTCTTAATCTCTTCTAACTTTCGAAAGCGAAATCCTTATGGTAATTATAATATGATAACAATAATATTCCTCCCCCCCCTAACTAGCACTTGATTTCTTGATTCGGTAAAGCTTTAGTTTAGAATCTCCAACATGGCGGCAAGAATCACAACACACTATAACTATCGATAAAGTGTTATGGACCTATTTCTGATTTATATATATAATGAGCCATCGACTATTAATTGTTTGCGTACATGAACATCTAAAAGAACCCAAGTATCGCATAAGAACTGGATAATTCCGGGCATTCAAACAAAATCCTTGACAAGAGCCTATTTTCTTTCAGTTGAATCTTGCCGTTTATGCAAATTATAAAATAATAAATTAATTATCAAAATTATGAACTGTAATGCGGAGATAGGTAGCAACCCAAATACAAATAGAGGTTTAACAATAACGAGAATATAGAGATATTTACTTTATTAAATACTTTAATATGAAATATATAGTAAGGGGAAGTATCGAAAAGAAATAGTACAAAAATTCGAATTCGAGTTTTCAACGGTAATAAAGGTTTTAAGGCCTTCCGAATCGAAGTAACCGATGAACTGTGCGTACGTGAACGGTCTAGCTCAAAAACGAAAAATTATACGAAACTTAAATTACGTATTTAAAGCAGTTATATACCTGAGATGTAACAGCAACTTTTCCGCTAAAATCGACTGACCGTAAGTGACACTAAATTATCGATTTTACACTTTTTTAAATTTTCTCTAAAAAGGCTCTAACGATTTAGATGAAACTTGCCTAAAGCCTTTTCTTTCAGGACCCTTACTTTTCGTATATGTTCTACACTACCGAGAAAATGCAGGGAAAAAAATGACGACAAAAATAAAATTTTATTTGCTCATAACTCTAAAAGTATACATTTTATGTTAGGTTATGTGTGGAATCATATGAAAGGTAATGAAATTCACTAGACAAAAAAAAAAAAAAAAAAAAAAAAAAAAAGCCTAAATCGGGCCATTACTAGCAAAGATACAATGTATCGATTTTACCGATACGATATAAAGTGCCACTGGATAAAATCGATTTTACATTTTTTTTTTTTTATTTTCTCGTCAACGACTCAAACTATTTTGAACAAACCCATAATATAAATGTAAAATTAAATGTTCTTTAATATCAACTAGGTCTTATTCTTATTGAAATTATATGAAAGGGCAGAAATGCCGAATTTTCAAAATGGCTTCTACTAAAGTGTACCTTTATTTTATTTATTAATTTTTTATTATAATAAATCGTCTCTCATTGCTAGTATTTATTGACAATGAGTCGATGTAATTAACAACTACGCTCCAACGGCTAGTTTTATTCAATGAACGATCCGGTACCCACTTTACAGAGACTGAATAAGCCTCAGAAGATCCTCTCGACTCCATAATCGATTCTTGATTCATTGATACAGATATTATCAATGAATGATGTAATAGCCAGTGCTTTGCGCGATATTGCTCGAACTAAAGTCTGAGAGCTCTGTCCCTTCAACACTAAGCTCCCAATATTTATTACAATGGAAATGAAATAACGAACGGTATAGAGAAATCGGTAACTAACAGGTGATGGCCAGGTGTTCTAGGGCAGGTCTCGTAAACTTTCTCAGAGATATTACGCACTCTCACATACTTTGTTGAGTGCATCTCTAAGCGGCCTATACAAATGATCCGCGTCATCTAAACCAATTAGTTCAACATAGCTTTTAATTAATTAGGATAATATCCGGTGATGTAATCAACTACAATTACAAATTATCTAATCATAAAATTGGAAAGTTCCGTGATAAAATCACTTGATGAGAAGCAAATTATGACTTGGCATTTGCAAAAATCTTTGATTTAGTACTTTGAAATGCTATCGGTAAAACTATACATGCCAATTTCAAAAAGATGGTTGGTGAAAAGAAAGGGGCTACTTCACTCAGGAAATACGATCTTAAGACGGCCACTGACAATCACTCCAAATGGAACTATGGAACGATAAAATGGAGCGACTGGAGTGCTTGGAGTGAAGACGATTTCAAGGGTCCTACTGACGATAACTCCACTCCATCGTTGTATTTCTTACCGGCAGGCAGTGACACATGCACTAACAAACCATTTTCAAAACTATTTAAAATGAATGAATGATGTAACTTTTATTTCTTTTCATATCTACACAATAATGGAAACATAACAAATAAATTTACATAAAATTTGGAATATCCCATCAGCTTGAGTGACTTAAGTTAACTACAATTTTAATATATATATATATATATATATATATATATATATATATATATATATATATATATATATATATATATATTTAATCTCCTTATAAAAAAAAATAAATAAAAGAGAAGATAAAATAATAAAACATACTCCACACCTATGAATAACCATATTTAAAAGTCATTGCCCTTTTAACGTAGTTATAAAGTGATTCATCTATTTCAAACGATTAATACTGTAATCCCAGGCATTAATAAGAAACATTTGTGAATATTAATGAAAATTATTTTAATATGCAAGAGCAAAAATGAAAATTAATATCCACAGTACCTAATTTATGATTTTGGTCACACCTTTTTACAATAAAATGCCATAATATTTACAGTCTACAAATATTTCAATTTACATATTAATATAACTCTTGAGAATTGATGGGACATAAATAGTACTTCTACAATAACAAGAACATCAAATAAATTAGTTTATTTAAAAAATATTGGAAGCATGTTATAAATTATAAATCCACTACAAATGTTTATCTCATTTTAAATAATAGTAAAAAATAACAAAATAATGATTATAATAAATAATAACATATTTAATGAAATAAATATCGTAAATTTTAACTATACTGCATTTACTCATCAAAAATTATTTTTATAATTATTATAGCAGAGCCTAAAATCTGTGTACTCCATCGTTCCACTCAATCTGTTTTCCACACTCACAGTCCGTTGGAGTGATTAGATTTTAGCATGGCGTGATGGAGGTTAGGACCAATTGAATTCCGACCCCTCCGCATCACTCCGAAAAATCCAAACAGGATTTTACACCGATTCTATTTGCTGTGGAGCAATTAAAGTAGAGTGATGCTACTACAGTTTCATTCTGCAGAATAAGAAAAAAAAATAGGGATTTTTAGCATAAATCATAAATCTATATTACATTTAATTTAGTATGTATAATAATACCAAACTGTATTTTAAATTGCTTATTTTTGAATATTTGTGTGTTTTTTAGAACTGGAGATGAATGAGTAACATTTGAAACTAGTTTTCAATAAAAACAAAATTATAGAAGTGGCAAATAATTTATCAATCCCTAATTAAATTGACCCTTCTATGCCATCATGCGTACGTCACCTGACAAAAAAAAATAATAAATTGAGATTGGAAATAAAAATAAACTCAAAATATTTTATTCAATGTTCTAAAGTACAAAATAATATTTAAAAAATCAATAATTGTGTTTTCAATCCTTCACACGGAACTAAAATTGATGCCTTTTGGTCACCTAACTAGCATATGAATTTGAAACGGAAAATTAGTCACCTAACTAGCACAAGAATCGAGTTGGCTGGACTCTACTAAACTTAGGCTGAAACGTCAGCACTCAATAAAAATAAGTTTCACTTATTAGTATGTTCTTCTTCATTAACCGCACCCCCCTTTTCCCTCCGATTAACTTCTTAATAATAGCATAAGAATAACATTATTACAACGTTAAAAATAATTTATTAATATCTTTATCAAGATAATCTTTATTAAGTTTCTCTCTAATCACAGTTTGAAAGAAATCATTATATTATGTTTGAATAATAAACTTATTATAGCTAAACTAACAATAATTTTTTATGGAGGTAAATATTGAAACAAGTATTCTGAAATGTTTTCTCTATGAAATATACGTCAACAGAAATTTTTGTTTTCCGTATTATAGCACTCTTCTTCCATGTCAACGATATGGACGTCGTTTTTTTAAAAAGGCTTAAGCGCCAAAAATTCGAAATTAAGATTTCAACTTATTATGGGACGTAAACCTCACCTCTAACGCTTCTCGCTCAAAAAAAAAATAATTGAAAATTGTCTAAAAAACGACTATTGATGACGTAAGCACCAGATACTAAACAACTCTCAGTCGTCACTCTGGCCTTAACCAGTGCTAGAAGCCTTAAAAATATATTGTAATTATAAAGGTTTTGCCAGGTTAATAAACTCCTACTCTATACAATAATGAATAACACTAAAAAAAATATATATTGTTATTTGTGGAAAAATCGTTTTTCAAAAAACGACCTCGATATGTTAACACGGATTTAGGAAAGTTCGGCGTGTTCTCTTGTTTACTTCCAAGTACAGTTAAATAATCGAAATAATTGAAAATTGTATGGTTAATTCTGAAATGCACTACTCCGTTTTCAATTAAAGTAAGTACAGATCAAAATGAATTAATTCATAATTACTTCAAAAGGTATTTTCATTTATAATGATTGAACTGGGTTTTGATAATATTCTTTTTAAGGAATTAAGCCGTAGAAGTGAGATTGCAGATTGCATTGAGTTGACCTTGCCCTTGAGGTGAAGCCAGCAGCACCTGGAAAAGAGTTGCCTGGAGACGACCTTGTTCTCGTGTTCTTTAGACCAAGACTTTATGGCTGACAGGTATCATGGTATAATCAGTATGGACAGGTATATAAATTGTGAGTACTTCTTCATTAATATACCAATATTTAAAAAAAAAAATAAATAAATAAAACATATACTAATATTTTTACGATAGGAACTCTCATGATTTTTTTAATACATTTAAATTTATTATCGAAATAATATAACCAGCGATATTAAAATAATCTACCAAAAGATTTACAAGAGAGCTAATATTATTGAAGAGTTAGGGCGACCGACGAAAGAAAAATACAATCGAACCTCTGTACATCGAAAATCTTTATATATCGAACTTTATTTAGGAGCCTTGAATTTTAATTAGAAAAAAATATGCTCGAAAAAAAATCGAATAAAATTTCTATATATCGAACATAAATTCCAATTTAAAAAAAAATATAAAATACGATTGTCATCAACAAGAGCCATTAGTTTACGTTCATAAGAATAGGTAATAATTAAATAAGAAAAAAATGTTCCACTGCTTTGCAAAGCAATGGAAATCCAGGGAAGATCTTGTTTAAGAAGGACAGAAGCACCTAAATTTTGTATGAGAATGAAATTTTCTTTTTAAAGTCAGTTTAACTTGTAGTGAACATTGCTCCTAAACATGACTTCCGTGATGAATTATACACAAATAAACAGAAGCTATCTTGCGCGAGAAAAAAAAAATGTATTAATTTTTATTGCATATTTTATATGCATGTCCTAACTAAATTATAAGTACAAATTTGTAAAAAATCTGAAACCACAGATGTAATTTGTACAATTTTTCAAATAAGTTTTATTGATCGTTCAGATTTGTTTTTCTTTAACCCTAAAAAATTGCCTTTGGTACTTCTTCAACCTTAAATAATAGCTGTAATTGTTTTTAGTCTGAAAAGGGTGAAAAATTAAAATATTTCTATATATCAAAATTTCCATATATCGATTTTTTTTTCAAGAAACCTTCACGTTCGATAAATAGAAGATAAAAAGAAATATTTAAAATTATTTATCAGCTTAAAAGAATTGCCTTAATCTTAACTGTAGGAGTAAGTTGTTGCTTATAAATCATTTATAATTAACCAATCTAATTTCACCAATCCAAGCATCGTCGGACCAGATAAAGATAAGTGCATGAATGCAGACACATCTCACATCAAGCATCAATAAAAGACTAACCAAATACAGATACACAAATGTATAATAAAGTAAAGAAAGGACATAAATGGAAAAATCCAAACCAAAGTCAAATATGATTTATTTTTATGATCTTTTGTTCCTTTTCAGATTTTTATTATGAGTATTTTCAATTTTTTTTTATAATCAGCTGTTAGTAATTTAACTTTTTTTTTATCTAACATTCCTTTTCCCTCAGTATGTGTCTGGGTGTCTTGGTATGGTGCACTATCTTTGGTTAGTGTATTTTTTGACTATGGATATGAGATGTGCTACACTTTGTTCTTTATATAGGTTTTTATTTATTTATTTTTTCTTTCTCTCCTTCTGTCCTGATGATGCCTGAATTGGCGAAATATCGACAGGTGATTTATTTTCTGTTATTTTTGAGACTCTTGGCTTCTTGTTTGGATTTTTCCGTTTATGTACTAACAATTGTTTTTGTCACATTTTGAGCTTTCGCTTTTGTATATTATTATAATAAATAAAATTAAGACATAATGTGTAAATTTAAGTTATGTAGAGCATAAAAATTACCGATCATCATAAAACAATAAATAAAACGTTCCACACTCTGGGACAAGTTAATACAGTGAGAGATTTTTAAAAATATATCGGCACTGGAAGCATGCAACATACCTCAGGGCTAGACATGAAAAATGCATTAGTGACTCTTCAAAATCCAATTCAGCACCAAAAAAAAGTATGTTTACCTGAAACAAAAAAAAGGAAATTAGAGCCTGTATTGAATTTATATATCCAATTTTTTTTTTTTAAACAAAAATAACATATTTTACATTTGAAAAAAAAATAAAAACATTAATAAAAGTAAAAAATACGTTCTTTTAATTATAACTAGAGCTTAAGGGATTATTGGTGATCGATTAGGCAGAGTATATCTGCGTTAAAACATTTTGAAGACAAAACTTTTTTGGGACTCATAATACCAAATATTTTATACACTCTTAATAATCAATAATTAAAATATTATAAAGATTTGATCTAAAACCGATGTTATCATACTTTCTCTTTAAAAAAAAATAAGAAAAAATATCCAAAAAATTTAGGGTTGGTGATTCGTATAACAAATTGTCAAGAAATTTGGTCTAACTGGGCATCTAAAATTTATCTCTCATTGCACTTTAAAATCATTAAAGGTTAGGCAAAAATTATATAGTTTAGCCATCTTCTAACAACCCCAAATGTCAGACTCAGATTAAAACTACTGTTTATAAAATCATTCTTCGACCTTCTATTATATATGATGCTACATTACTATCTCGTATATCGGAGGACACAAGTAAGAGACTTCAGAAACTGTAGAATTGGTGATATATTTAAAAAACTTGCCAAAAATACCTCCCTTGAAAAAGAAAAAATCCGTGAGCAGCAGAGCTCCGTCGCTAAATTCGTATTTTCATTAAAATACAATATTAAAAAAAGGGGGGAGTGAGAAAAGAGTTGAGACCCCCAAAAGATACTTACCTAACACCAACTCAATTCAAATATATCAGATATCTCTAATTTAATACTGACTTGATTTTATCCATTCTTTTATATTATCGTTATGCCTCGAAGAAAACCCAGACCTAGATACCAAATTTCAGCTCATTTGACCTAAAAAGGGCCGCTGGAGGGCTCAAATTTAGCGGGAAAAATATTTAAAACTGACATATCCAAAACTTCCATAATCTAGGGGTTATGAAACGGATAGAAAACGCAGTCCTACCCTCACCGCCGACCTTCGACCCACTGCAATAGTCTATTTTTGGGGGGAAAATACGACTAAAGAGATAGGAAAACTTCATGAATTATTTAATATATACAAGGCAGATGAATTCATTAACAGAGGAATCATACAATTTATTAAAATATCTAACAAATCCATAATTTAATGCCCTTACATTTCCGTCAATTTTAAGGCAGATTTAGAAAAATTTCAAGATAGAGTTGAGTCCAATCACAATGGTTGATAGGTATAAAAAAATTGGTAAGATTAAAATAAAATAATTGAAGACTTCTCTTCTTCTTCTTTTTCTTCCTCTTATGCCATTAGCTAGCGTCGAGGAGCCTCAATCCAGCGTAACCACTCCTCCCGGTCCCTGCTTAGCCGCTTCATCTCATTGAGCGATTTGCCTCTTTTACTTCCAATTCTTTGGATATATTCTTGGTACGTAATTCTGGGACGTCCTCGTGGTCTCTTTCCTGTGGGTCGAGCCTCTAATACCTTTATTGGATTCGTGTCCTCGTTCATCCGGCAGACATGACCAAACCACTGGAGTTGCCGTCTTTCTAGAGTGGTTTTAAGCTCTGTTACGTCTAGTTGCTCTCTAATGCTTTCGTTTCTAATGCGATCCCTTCTAGTTCTCCCAACAGATCTGCGAAGGAACCTCATTTCCGCTGCCGTTATGCGACTAGAGTGCCTGTCCAGTGTTGTCCAGCTTTCTCCGCCGTAGGTGAGTGTAGGTAGGTAAACAGACTTATATACATGCATTTTGGTCTTCTTATCTACTTCTCGGTGGCCGATAATGCTATTAGTAATCTGGTAATACACTTGATTCGCCTTACTTATTCTGTTTGATATTTCGGCGTCTATCTTACCCGAGCTACTAATTACGGTCCCTAAGTAGGTATATTCCTTCACTACCTCAAGTGTCTCGCCATTGCAGATGAGTTGGACATCTTCCTGTTCTTCCCTCGCCATAACCAGCACTTTACTCTTGAAGGTGTTAATTTGCATCCCTTTCCTGAGCAACTCTTCTTCCCATTCTATCAGAGCTTGTTGTAGTTTGGTCTTGGTGTCGGCTATTAGGACTATGTCATCCGCGTATAAAAGGAGCGGAGATAGGCAGCGACCACCTTTTACTTGTGGCTGATACAAAGATCATCCCAGAGTATAAAAGGAAAATAAAAGCATTTGAAACCCTCAACGTAAGGGCCTTGGATGACCCAGAGAAAAGGGCCCTCTTTACAGAAAGCCTGGAAAATAAATTGCGAGAAACATCATTCGATGGAGACGTGGAAAAAATATGGAAGGCACTGAAAGCATGTATCCTGGAAACAGCAAATGCAGTATGTGGGAAGAAGAGAGTGTCCGGTAAGGGAAAGCGGACAGATTGGTGGACCAATGACCTCCAACGACTGGTTTCTCAGAAAAAGCTTGCCTGGAAAGCATACCTTAAAGATAGAACTGAAGGAAAGCTACACGTTTATCGAACAGCCAGGAATGAATGTAAGGTAGCCATACGCCAGGCCAAGAAAAAGTCATGGGAGGATTTTGGTAAAAGGCTGAGCGAGGACCATCGCGAATCTATAAGAGCATTTTGGCGAAAAGTTAAAACGTTAAGAGGAAAGCAATGCAAGCCCATTAGAAATGTAAAAGGTAGCGATGGAATCGTACTTACAGACAAGGAAAAGATCCTTGGCAGATGGAAGCAATATTTCCAGGAGCAATTCTCCGAAAGCCCAGAAACAGACCATTACCATGAACGAGAGTCCAATATGCAGGAAAGCCTGGAGGTTATAGAGGAAGAAGAAATAGAAAATGCAATCCGTAAGCTAAAAAGAGGCAAATCATCAGGAAGGGATGGAATTGCACCAGAGTATTTGATATATGGTGGTCAAGAACTTCTTAAAGCACTTCAATCGCTGTTCCAAGAAGTGTATGACAGAAAGAAAATTCCCATGGACTGGAAATATTGTATTATCCTCCCTATTTATAAAAAAGGATGCACAACAGACTGCAAAAATTATAGACCCATTAGTTTGCTTTCCGTAGTCTGTAAACTTTACACTTCTATTCTAGAAAAGAGACTCCGGCGGATTGTAGAAGGGCAGCTAGAAGCGGAACAGGCTGGTTTTCGTCCGGGCCGACAGACGCAGGATCATATCTTTGTTCTCAGAAATATTGCTGAAAAAGCTTGGGACAGAGATAGGAATCTATATCTTGCATTTCTTGATCTGAAGGCAGCGTTTGATGTGGTCCCAAGAAAAGAAATTTGGAATGCACTAATAGCCAAGGGTGTACCTGGAGACTTACTGGCAGCCATACAGTCAGCCTACCAAGGTGCCATGGCAGTGGTAAGAATAAATGGTATGGAATCGGAACCTTTTCCAATTGCGAAAGGAGTTAGACAGGGAGATAGCTTAAGTCCCCTTCTATTTATAAACGTAATGGACGAAATCCACAAAATCTGCAAGCGTCGAACTGCATGGACAACAATCGGGAAATGGAATATGAGAACTGTCCTCGTTCAAAGCCTTTTATACGCGGATAATTGAAGACAAAAACCTTAAAATGGCGTTATTGCAGCCAAATCTACTTTAAAATTGGAACTGGCTATGAGCAAGCTAAACTTTCCTATTGACAGAAGAAGCCAGACAGTTGGCTTAGATTCAAAATATTATAAATCTTAATTGTAAGCTACCAATTTATTTACATTTTGTAAATCTATGTGTAAAATTGTATTACTAAAGTACCAAGGTGCTAGGGTAATGAGGTTAAACGTTTTGGTGTTTCAATAAGGACCCAGCGTAGTATTCTTATGCGGAATCTTTAATTTAACACGCAACATTTAATTTCCTAACAGAAGATTTTCAAGTGTGTAGGTATTCAGTTTGAGTAAGAAAAGGTACCTGTAGGAAATAATACCTTCGATTCTTAACGCCAAATCGAAACATTTTTCCAGGAGTTTCATGTTGCCTCTAGTGACAGTAACAACAGAACCGACCCACTACGGACGACGTACCGTTGTTCCAAAACAGAGGAAAACCTGCTGAACTCCTGCCGGAAACGCAAGAACTCCCCCAGACAGTGGCATAAGGTACTACCAGGTGTAGCGGTGGGAATACCGTAGGCCCTCGACGAACGGTACTTCGGAGGATGTCGCAAAAAACAACGCAAAAACTGCCAGCAGTCTGGCGGCAGATGTAGGAGCACAAATCACTGCCTTGGAACACGAGGTTCTCACTGTCACACAAGGTAGATATATATATATATATATATATATATATATATATATATATATATATATACATGCAATCGAAATGTGTTGAACCAATAATTATGACATATAAGAAATAAAATGGAGACCACCTCTTGAAATTTGTTAATCAGAAAATTCAATACTAGAATAAGATGACAAAAAGGTTTCCGATATCATTAATATAATTCTAATTAAAAACTACTTAGGCAAGCTTTTGGGAAATCACTAAATAGCATTATAGTTCATTCTGTAGGTACATTTATACATTTGTCAAGCCTAAGCAAGTCAAACGCCAAGCCTACAGACAGGCAAAATGTACTCTGATTAACGAGTACCGAGTATTTTACTGGAATACTCTCACTGGCCGAGATTAGATACGACTAGGGATGGAAGGGGTAAGTCAGTCTTCGCTACAACTTCCATCTTTAATCATATCTAATCCTGGCTAATTAGAGTATTCCCGTAAAATATTCGGTACTTGTTACTCAAGAGTACGTTTTGCCCATCTCTAATCAAGCCAAACGAAAAACAAATAAAGGAGGTTTACAGAAGCTTAGCTAGCTAACCTATCCACACGCTACTATTCCGGGGCTATTCCAACTTTTGTCAGCTGTTAATTTTGGTTTAAAATAGTTTTATTTTATAAAGAAAAAATTAAAATTATAAAATAAAAACATATAAATAAATAATTTATATAAATACACAAATATGTGGATGCAACACTAGCGCTGATGTGGCCGGATCGGATTCTATCACAAAGAAGCCCAGCCGAGCCAAGAACTACCTCCCTTTGCACATTTGATTTGTCAAGGCTTGGCAAATGTGTAAAGACACCTAATGAAGTTGCGATTATATCATGATATCGATATTAATCTTTGTTAATATCGATTAGTATTTACTGATTTAACTTCTTTAGACCCTTCCTTGTGTTATAAAATAATAGCACCTAGAAATTTAGGAATGCTCTCTTTTGTTTTCAACTGCTACAGTAGCAGCCATGACAGCAATATTTCCGCGCTATATTAACGTGATAGTTAACAGTACCAGCAGCAGCAGTGATATTTACTGTCACATTAACTAGCACATACGTATGACTTGACAGTCAACTGTCGCACCTTACCTAACTATGAGCTTAACCAACTTTTATGTTTTTGACGTTATTTAATTTCTGGAGAAGGAATAAAACTATATTATTTAGTTTCTATGGTGATCTACAAATTACTAGTGTTCAATCAGCTGTTCGGCATCCCCCATTTTTCCAGCTGTCACAAGGTTCAATGTCAGTATATATAGAAGGCCACGCTATCTCAATGTCATGACAGTACTATAACAGATAACTGACACGGTACAGACGAGGTTTGGGACAATCGATATTAAGAAGCTAACTTAAGTTTTTTAAAGTTGCCCAACCCTTTAAAATATCTTTACTCTCGTGAAAAGCATATTATAAAGCATAAGTTATACCTCAAAAAAGCGATACGCAGTAAAACTGTAACCTTAAAATACCTTCGGGTAGTAAAAGGAATTTGTATGTGACCTCTGTATATATATATATATATATATATATATATATATATATATATATATATATATATATATATATATATGTGTGTGTGTGTGTGTGTATGTATTATTTTGTATTATTTTAATTATTATTGTAATGTGAAATAAACTGTAAAAATCTATGAGGGAGAGAAAAAAAATATCCATTTATCAGGATTTTTTTTCTCATTATTAATTTATTTTTTATCATCTATTATTTTATTTATTTATTTATATTATAATTAGTTATTTTTTATTATTAGTTTTTAATTTTTTTTTTTTTATAATATGGACCAAATATGTTCAAAGTCTGAGTAGATCAAACTGGTTAGTTTTTGCTAAGGCGTTGATGACCGAAGGGTTATACGCCTATAAACAATAAAAAAAAATAAAAAGGCAGTAAAACATCGAGATGATAAATAAATCGAGTTTAAACGGCCCAAGTACTCGCTGGGCGGCCGTACAAGTTATATAACAACGGGACTTAACCTTTAATTGGAGTCGACAATGGGATAGATGACAGATGCTCTATCTATAATGGGACTGTCAGTGCATATTGATGACCACACAACTCCTCTCTTCTACCGCAAAGGTAATCAATTACTTATATTTCTTCATGTTATTTGTTTCTACTGTCGGTAAGTAATCCTAGTTTATCTTTAGTAATAATTTGAAATAAATATTGAAAAAATAAAAGATCAAAACAATATTAGAACGTTAATGTTAATGCTTACAGAAAAATATTTAATTCCGGATCATAAAATACCTGTGCCTATGTCGATAATTTGATACTGTAAGGTGAAGAGGTGGAATCTATTAAATGAAATACAACTTTGATTGAAGCCGGTAAAGAATTAGAAATAGAAACTTAATAGAATTAAATAGAAACCGATTATATCGGTGATAAAGATACAAGAGGGATTCGTTTAATGGCTTTGAAATTAATATGTTAACAAAAAAGGCCGAATTTAATGGGCGGAGCTTAGGTCTGGAGGTTACGCTCAAGGAGAAAGCCTTTTCTCTATACGTAACTTCAGACAACTACCTACCTTGCTAAATATACCATCTTAAATTAACTTTAAATATTTTTATTTGTATTACACTCGTTCAATCGCGTGCATTAATTCGTAAGTTGATTGTTATTGCAATAACAAAAGGTTATTGTCAGGCGCATGCGCACTTAACGGTTCTTCCTCAAGTTGCTTACCTATATCAATCTATCTCTAAAAGAGAAGATAAAAGCAAGGTTTATGGCGGAAAATGTTTTATTTTTTTCTGGATCGAAAATTATTCAGTTCACGCCTTCTGTTTAGAAACTTAAAAGTTAAAATTTACACAATCTTTTAAGAATGCAAATCTTTGTCGATTACATTAAAGAAAAGCGTTTTGTCAAAATAAACTTCGAAATCTTTCGAGCTCTGATATGACGTTCTGGAATTTGTTTTGGAAACAAAATTTTGATAGGCTCTGTAAGGCAGTTCACTTAACAGATATTTTGGGCATTAATATAGGCTAAATTTGAGTATACAAGGACATTGTGTGGAAGGCAAGATTGAAGTAATAATTGAAAAGTTTAAAATCTGTGCCAAACGAGTTGAACAAAAAAAAATGTATTGTAATGGGTAGACTGTTTTATATATTTTATAATTAAAGGAAATAAACCATCATATCAGTATCATTTTTTATTTAATTCAACGATACGAGATTCAAAAAATGAATCAATAATTACAAGGTAATAAGCTCAGATTTCCTTTTGACGAGTGTATCTAATTCAATTGTATGCTTTTTTCTACTCGATGCGTCTTAATTTTAGATGAATATGACGCAAAGTGCCGAAAGCTACTGTTAATAATGAAATAAAAAATGAGACTGATATCATGGTTTATTTCCTTTAATTAAAAAAAAAAAATGTTATGAACTTTCTCATTCTACAAACGTTTTTGGAATTCAGCTGTGAGGAATTTAATAAAGCAAAGTTTTATCTTGGAATTTTTTTGGAGGGTTTTATAAAAATAAAATATTTGGGATTGTTTTTTATAAACAAATTTATACATTGTATTTTTTCATTTAAAATTTTGGTGATAAATTTTTGTTGATATTTATTCCTATATCCGTTTTTTTTTTTTATATTTATAAATTAATTTGTAATGGTAACTATTAAAGTAAGTAGAAAAAAAAAAAGACTTAGATTAACTATTGAAGTACAAGAAAGAAAATATCCTATGTGCATTCATGTATAGCCTATGTGAACAAAATTAGAATACATTTTTCTAGAGTTAATGCTATTTAATTTTTTAGTGATTAAATTAATTTGAAATAAGACTCAATGAGAATGAACTAGAACATATTTAGTATTCAAAAGACTAAAAAAATTACATAATTATTGTAAAACTTGAAAATTATCGATAGGTTAAATTGCTTACATCGAGTCTACTGAAAAGTAAGGTTATAGCACATACACAGGATATTTTGTCATGGCAACGACGATATACTGATTCAAAATATCATTACGTTGGAGTGATGTACTAACTCTATGTGTTTGGTCTATTTAGACTGTTGGTGTGAGATGTACTATATCTATTCTTAATATATGTGGCTTATCCTTTTCTGTACTGATGATTCTTAAATTGGCGAAACGTTTCCCGATACGTCATTTACTGGTATTTAGATAATTAAGGCTTTAGTTTGAAATTATGTAAAAATATGCTTACACTAAAGGATCTAAACTTAGGATCGTTCCTCACAAAGCAAAGGTCCTGAAAGCTTTACCGAACTTTCTTTACACAGCCGTACGTGCTCCAGCATCATGAGTCCAAATAAAGTTTGATTTTTTTTTTTTCATAACTAAACCATTAAATACCTACATCAAGAGCGATAGCTCTCAATTTCTCTTCTTTTAAGAACTTTATTATGAATTATTATTTTTACTAACACCCACAGGCAATCTTAATTTTTAAATCTTGTGTTTAAAATGCTTCACCTTATTCTTACTTAACTTTAATTTTGTTTATCTTGATTTCCTTACTTATTTTGCTATTATTTAATTTATCTACCAATTTATTTTTATTTGTGAAATAAATTTATTATTTAATCCTTATTTGTTTTCTAATTATTTTTATTTATTCTGAATATATGGTGTGAATGGATATTTACAGTCCTACTACCTATCGCCTTTCAATTTAGCAGTATGTATCATTTTTCAATTTTATTTTTCCACTTCTATACTAAAGAATAATTGGCATCTATAAGAAAAAATATAAAAATTATTATTATTGTTAAACAATTTTTTTTATTTTTATAAATATGTTCAATTAAAACTATAATTATGTATTTATATGTAATAAACTTCAAATTTATTAAAATTTATCAAAAGGACTAAAATAGACAGGATGTACCAAAAAGAAAGATAAAATAATTCGATTAATAAAATAAATATAAACTAAAAACTTTTACAATTTGTTTCATAACAAAATATGAAGTAGAGTAATATACTTCATATATATATATATATATATATATATATATATATATATATATATATATATATATATATATATATATATATATATCCGATATGCTCAATATTTTTAGAATCATTTAATTGTAAATTGACATATTTTCCATATTTTAAAAAAAAAAAAAATTTCTGATTGATAAAGTGGCACAATTATAATATAATTAGCATCTAGTTCAGATTAGATAGCACTACGTTTTTCCCATTCTGGAAACCGAATTTCGAAATAACCACATTCCATTTTAATATAATGTACATATGTGTTTCAGTTTCAGCCTGTCTTCAAAATCGAACAAGATAAGAACATATTATTATTTTTTTTTTAAATTTAATTTCCAATTTAGGTATCCATAAATCAATATGTTATACTCTATCAATTAATGTCAGGTAGTTAATAAACAGTTAGAAGAAAGAATCCAAATTATAGGTTCGATGATAAGGATATCGATATTTCAGCACATATCGATTAACTTTGACGATTTAATCTCATTTGAATGTTTTATTTACTATATGTAACATGACCTTTCATCGTAGCGCATTAGTAAAAGTCAAGGTTCGTTGTTAAAATATTTCAGATATATTTCGGATGAAATTCCTAATCGAAAATTTAATTAAAGCTATCAGAAACGGATAAAGAATTTTAGGGTCAGTAAAAATATTAACCCTTCTAGCCACTTATCAAGTAAATACAAAATCAGAACATAATGAAATACCAAGCGAGGCGTCAAACATCTAGTACTTCATTTATTATTGATATCTTACAGAACAAGAAAAGAAGGCGGATTAGAGATCCATTTATTTATTAATTATTAAACAAAAAAATAGATAGAAAAATTGAAATAGTTTCCTTAAAAATTTCAATTTTTTTTTTTCAGTCATACTTTCTTATCAGTAATTGGTAGATATATGGTTTTTACAGGGCATAATTTAGTAACAATTGCTTATCATATCATAATACTATTGTTCATATCGAGTATCATTGTTAAGGGCGTTTCTTGAGAATTGAGCAAAATAATGAATAATGAGAGAATTTACTCTTTTTATTAAGGCGTTTTTTTATACGCGTAGGTCGAAATCTTATGTGTTTCTGAATATAATATAAAAGATCTTAATATAAAAGAAATATAATTAAAATTAACTGAGCTTGTGCAAGGTAAGCAACATTTTTCTCCGCTAATTTCTTGGACTGTAATTCAACTTTCAAAGCTCAGTAACTTGACATGAAAAGAAAAAATGCTAAAAAAAAAAAAAAAAAATATATATATATATATATATATATATATATATATATATAGTAATAAACACGTTTTAATGTACGTTGATCAAACAAGATTTTCCATAGAATGCAATACGAACAATACAACCTAGAAAGCGGAGTAAATAAAATTAAAATTTTGATTTTTTTGTATTACACAGGCCAACGATGAAAAAACTTTTGTACTGAAAATATCTTATTCCTATAGTTTTTAGGGTGCTGAATCCAAATATGATATTAAAAAAGCTGTATCACCCACAATTTATTCACATTTTATAGTTAAATTTATTAAATTAAGCGATTTTTAAAGAATTGAACAGCGTTCAGTCTTAGGCCTCATGAAACAATTTGTAAAGGCTTTGCCTAAAGATGGACCATGTTTCAAGTATCTCTGCCAAAAGTTTCCACGCCTTTCAGAAGCTAAACTAAAAGAAGGCGTCTTTGTCGGACCTGACATTAGAAAAATGATGTTTGATGTTAACTTTGAATCCACAATGACCTTAAATGAGAAAGGAACATGGGTATCATTCAAGCAAGTCGTTACAAAGTTCTTGGGAAATGAAAAAGATCCAGAGTATGTTTCTATTGTAGCTAACATTGTTACAGAAGTTTAAAAGGTTAGGATGTTTGATGAGCCTGAAACCTACGGAAAACTATGGGTGATACAAAAAATTAAGGCCAGATTTAGATTCAGCACATCAAAATCTATAAAAATCAACTACTAAAGTTAAAAAAGTTTTCAAAAAATTTTTTTTTGTTGGCCTGTGTTATCAAAGTTAAAGAGATTCAAGCCAAAATAAAATCAAATTCTTATCTTAAAAGCATCTACGTCTACTTAAAAAAATGTAACGTTATTACAATTAGTTTAAATGCGTAGTGTCTCAGCCTCCACTGGCTTTCAACACCAGTCTGGAGTGGTGTTCTCTACAAGCGAGGAAGCAATTTTGGTTTCTCAGGCTGAGTATTAATAATGAAGTATGGCTGCGGTTAACATATTTTATTTTATTTTAACCTAATTTTAATTTTCTTTATTTTTTTCTATCTATTTATTTTGCTATTATTTAATTTATTTATATTAGTCTGTAAATATGGAATGAATGAATTCCTTTATCATAGTTAGTACTGTCCTGAATTGAGACGGATTGTAATATTTAACAATGAACACAGTTTTAAAATATAGCTAAGTGAAAATAAATAAAAAATGTATAACAAAAGGAGAAGAAAAAAATGATTAATTACTACAAAATAAAGGAAAATTCAAAATGTTATAAATTAATTTTAGTTGCTAAATTATAGTGAAATTAGCTAGTGAACCCTTTTAACTTGTGATGTGAAAGTATTTATAGCAACGATTTTCAATGTATACCAAAAAATAAAAGTTTTCAAATAACTTGGAATTTAATGCAGTAAAAAAAGTCATTTTTTAAATTTTAAAAATATATATGTGGCAATTTTAATATTTGCATTGTATTCTCTGTTCTAAAACAAGTAAACAATATAAATATTGAATTGAATACTTATTTAAATATATTACGTTTTCCGAGTATTATTTTTTTAAGCTCTGGTCATTTTCTAACTTTCATAAATATTTTTAGGTATAAATCAATTCGGAAATATTGGTACCTAATTAGACTGCAGATGTTAAATTCAATTCATTCCTTGTAAAGAAAACGAATGTTTCTTAATTCAGGGCCTCGATACGAAAACCAGGTAAGTCCAGAGACACAAATTTTTGGTGAGAACCAAATGAAATTAAATAAAACACCTGTTAAGTCCGCATTAAGCTTTGAACAAATCAGCAAAATTATCCCAATAAAATTTTAAAGGAGAAAGGTAGTATGCGTTCGGACATATCTCCTTTTCGTACCAACTGAAAACTGAGTTTCTGACGGCCGAGGATGCAGTCTTTCCCACATTATTAACCACACAGATCTTCCAAGAGTGCCCGGTCCTTACACCAATAGAAACAGCTTTATTGTCCACAGGTAAAAATGGATTTAGAAGAAAATTGGAAAATTTGGATTTACCTGATTCTTCCATTAATGGGCCCTCATTTCTGGTATAGTCTCCATTATGTGTTTGTTTTTTTTCTATTGAAATTTTAATACATTATTTAAGCCTGAATTTTGAATTTTTTTAAAAAACTTTATTAATCGTAGACAAAGGTGCATTGGATACAGTAGGATTTCCTCAGTCATTATCGGAGGAAGGAACAGGTTTGAGGAAAAAGAAGAAACCGGAGGGCAGAACTGAGAACCAGTCGAGTAAGGCAGGGCTGGCAAATAACACAGTTCCGAAATATAGCCCGTAGGATATCATTCACATTTACAGTATCCTCAACTTGATGATCTTTAAGGACATTCCCAGGACTTGCAACTATATTATGTTATAGGAAAAGGATTCAAGGAGCATTTTATCCAAGACTTGTCGAGGATAAAAGTTTAATGGTGTAGAAATCGTGACGACGCTTCGGTCTAAGTTGCAGGACTTCATCAGGGCTAAGCAAAACAAGATAACGACCATGAAGTTTGATAAAGTAAAAGTATAATAGTATTAAAACATATATTGATATATTTTCATATTGTTATACTTTTACTATTGATATATCGATAGATATATAAATATATATAATATAAAAGTACGAAAATATATAGTTAAATTATTATTAATGTTGTTATTTTATAAACCATTACCAGGTTTCATTATTTGCCGTCGGCAGTTCAGTTTTTAAAAAAATCTATAGAAATAACAATTTTTTATGATGTTAGACAAAGATGATTTTAATTAGTTAATTAACCTACGACATTTTTGAGAATTATAAGAGCTAGTTGACCATTTCAGAACATAAGATATTATTATTAATGTTTCAAATTATATTGTGAACGATGATGTCATCAACTTAAGCTCAAAATTGGCCAATTTTACTCGCTTTCTGTACTTCCGGCTTAAGTTCAAAACCAAAATTTTCACCGCACAATTTTCTCTATTAAATAATACCAATTTTTTCTTTCTAGCATTTATAGAAACTGAGCTATGAGCATGAAAAAATTACACAAAAATCATCTTAAATTTTTTTGTACTAACACTCCAGATGAAGCAATTTATTTCTTTATTAAAAAAATTCAACTCGTGTGTGATCGCTTAGTTAACACAAAGCATTCACCCAGGAAGTAGTTATTAAATAGGGTTTATAACTCAGGAAGTTATTGTTTTGCATCCTACTTGTCAGCGTTAAACAAATGTTATACTCCTAACATCCCCTCTCCTTTTGTTTCTATAAAAGGCTATCTGAAATGGACAGATCAATTAGAATGTAAATTAGAGTTTAAGGTAGAATGTAAGGTAGAATGTAAGAATTAGAATGCAATTAGAGTGCGAGACAGTACACTCTCACTGTTAGCTTTAAGTCTAGTAGTATTGTCTTTAGTATAGTCTATCTGAAAGTCAACACTGTCAGTAGCTCACTATTAAATAGCATGTAACTCTGTACTCTATTTAATAAAGTATTTTTTAAGATTTGCACGTATCGACTTTGTTAATTGCTTATAAATAATGGAAAAGGTAATCTTAGCGTGTATTTAAAATCAAGAGTTTCTATTTCAGGCGTAGGATATAGGTTATCCTTTATCCTCAGATATAAGACTATAAAATCACTCATCTTTTTTTATTTATTTTTTAAGTAAAGATTTTAAGTAAAAAGGGTAGAAGAATTCCATTCTATAGAAAGAAAAATTCCAACCTTAGACCCGAAAGGATGTCGAATTCAATGCCATACTACAGAACCATAACTTAAATGTTCAGTAAATCGAAGGAGAATTCAAAATTTTCAAATTTCCCCATTAAGAGGTGATAAAGTGTTATTTTATTCTCAATTTCCTGGAGCTGGAGAAGATAAATTTCGACTCAGGCCTCCTGGAGATTAACGTCGCCCCTCTTCCGCAGTTACTCCGGAGGAATTTAAATCACCCTTTCCCCACCCCATCAATTCCTTAATTAAGGAAAACTAATTATACGAATTAATTAATTTTAATATTAAAAAAAAGGAATGATTGACGCTATCGATTATTTTTTTTTCTTGAGTTAATCAATGAATAAATGCTTAGAATAGAACTTTTCTTTCAAGCTGCTCTTAATGAAAATTATAATATATGTATAGGTCAAGATTTTCATAAATAATTATCATGTTTATCAGAATTTTGATAATAAATAACTATTAATTATGCAACTTAAGGCTCGCAGTTTGAATATCAATGTCGTTATGACTAATCCTTTATCTGATGCTTTCACAACAAAAACGAAGGAATGAGCGAATGAAAAACATTTTGGAAAGCAGATGTTCCGTGGACTATCTGACGCAGGTCCCGAACTGACAGATCCTATCGAAGGCCATTGCACAATCAGATCCTATCTCACCTCAGGATCTACAAGATGCAATCCCTAGGCAATATATTAAAAAAATTATTATATACTATTTTTTTATGGAGTGGTAAATTATCCGTATTCGTCCAATATAATCACTACTTATTAAAAATGTACATACATAATTACTCAAAAATAACCATTACGTGTTAGGTACGAGAATTAGGTAGGAATGAAATGAAAAAATAATTTTTACAATGGAAACATAGACCCCCTAAGAATAATAAAAATGCACGGCTCAAGTAACCCTTAAAACAAAATACTAAATTAAATAAAAACATATTTAAAAAAATGAAAATATTAGTATTAGAAATAATTGCAAGTGCATGTAGAGAGAGATATACTTTATTTACAGCAATGCTGCCTGAATACCTTGGGGTTACTACATACATAGTATAGTAATCAATCTATAGAATACTAGACATACAATAGTAATATACATAATATTCATAATATTTTTTTCTTTTCATTTTTGCTCTAAACACATTATAATTATCCCTACATTAACCATATTGTATCTGTTCCTTTTTTTCTGTTCCCATATTGTATCTGTTCCTTTTTTTTTTCCTTTTGTTTGCTATAGACCTTATATTACTCTCTAATCCATCCCTTATTTCTCTTTTCCGGTGGCTCCCAACCATTTCATATCTTAAAATAAAGATTTTTTTTCTAAACAAAAAAAATCCAAAACTAATCAAATGTTCAAAAAGCATAAAAAGCATTCATAGACATTTAATCATACAATTTATGCAGAAGATTGATAATTGAGAAGGGGTGAAAATAAATGGTGTTAAGTGAAGTTCGCCATCTAAAATATTTATTAGATTTCATTTAACAAATATATTTTATTTAGAATAAATTAAACCTATCCATTATTGACGAATGGTAGTCTGGTGGGAGCCCAAATATGATTTTTTAATGGGATAGATGTTATTGATGTATATATATTGTACTATGTTGATACAAAATTCCTTGTATGAACCCAACCCTTAATCTCAACCATCATAACTAATCCTGTAAGAATGTTTTTGTTCCTAATATTTATGTTAATGTTTACTTTGGCTAACCCTTTAATTCCTTGTGACCTGAGTTGACTTTATGGGGTCATTTACATTTTTAAAACGCACGCGCAATATCAGAAGAAAAAATCGTGATTCGCGGTCTTTTGAGACATTACTGCAAAAAAAAAGGTTTAAGCGTAAAGGCAGGCGCTAAAGAAATGTTTGCCATAGACGCAGAGTGAATTATCCATCGAAATACTGCCGCACAACCCAGATCAGGTCGCCCATCGGTCGTTGATGATGACGTTCTTCTTGAATGTGTGAACCAGGACCCACATGCAATTACTCGTAATTTATCGGCCGTAGTAGGGACTCAAACCTTTACTGTGAACAGTTAGACAGAGTTTATGCAGTTTTGAGTGCATAGTACCCGCTTTGGTAGACAGGAACCAAGCCATTTTGCAACACGAAAATACCCCTGCACATCGTTCTCGTTTGACGAAGGAAAAATTCTCGGAACTGCAAGGAGTAAACGTTTTGCCTCATCCTGCGTAAATCCCAGATATTGCACCATCAGATTATGGTTTATTTAGATCAATGGCTCATTTTTTAAAAGGTCGGATCTTTGATAATTTAGAAGGACGTAAAAATTGGATGTAAAGAGATCTTTGCCTCAAAACCAAAAGAGTGGTACCGGCTTCAAATTCAGTTACTGGCAGGAAGATGGGTAAAGGTAGTTGAAAACAATGGACTTTACTTTGAAGAGTAATATTCAATAATGTTTAAAATATGTAATCTGAAATAAAGCTATACAAACGCACAAGAACTTTTGTAACAACCTAGTAAAGATATCGAAATAGTGATATCGAAGAAAAATATCTTATATCGAAATTCCATAATATCGATTTTAACTATATCTACAATTAACTGTTTGGTTGGAATTTTGGAAGTCGATTAGAGTATTGGGAGAAATGACCTGCCACTGCGATAATCGATTATATCCTTCCTCCATGTGATGTGCTATCACTCAAACGGGATTTTTTTCTAATTTAAAAAAATGAGTCGGCAAATCAATAAGTTATCTATTACTTAATGAAAACACATATTAGTTAGATAAATAGGTTGATAGGAACTAATATAGAGCAACCCCTTTGTCGATTACTGTTCCGACCAGCGGCGATATATCGATTCCAAGACCGTATAAGGAAGGAGGACCGCAAGCTGTTAACGAGGCCCAATTAAGGGCTCGAACCGACGCTGCTTTCGAAAGGGAGGGAACTGTCGTTTTTTTTTGGGCGGTAACTTATTTGTGTCAATCCATCACATTCTGAGTTTTTTTGTGTCTCCCCCAAATCCTGAGAAGCGGGCTACTAAACAGACGGTAGCGAACAGTTATAGCAAGGTCCTTAGCTCCTACCCTAATGATCCTTGTATATAAGAAGTGGCAAGTTTAGGGCATAGCTACAAGGTGAAAGTTTACTATCACTACCGCGACAGTTGGGACCACTGCAATGGTGTAAACTGTATGAAAGTCGCCGTTATGACTGCATTAACAGTTATTACATGCGTAAGACTAAATAACATAATGTAGTTGATTCCTTCATTCACTTTCACTTCCTTGTACGAAGTAAAGGAAGTATTGTAATCACGAAAATTTTCGGTTTTCACATTTTAACTGAAATATCCATTTTGACCATCCCTGAATTCATTTTGACTAGTTTCGTCGTGACGTCTGTACGTAAGTTCGTAGGTCCGTATCTCGCACAACTCAAAAACAGTTAGCCGTAGAAAGTTAAAATTTTGTATTCAGAATTATTGTAAAATCTAGTTGTGAACCTCCCATTTTCGTCACTGCATAATTACCGGAAGTGATACTTCACTTAAAGGTCATTATTGATTTTCATCAAATATTATCCTAAAATATAATGCAAACCTTCTCAAATTTGATATATAGAACATACATACTAATATAAATAACGCAATAAATTTTGGTTAAAATTGTCAAACCGGATGTGGTACTGTGCTTGAAGGCCATATATGATTTTCTTCAAAAATTATATTAAAATATAATATAAAGCATCCCAAATTTGGTAAATAGGACTTTTATATCAATATGATTATATTTACTACATATTGGTTAAAATAGGTGATCTGAGAAGGTTACTTTACTTGAAGGTTATAATAAAATTGCATCCAAAATTATATTAAAATTAAATACAGAGATCAGAAGGTACGGTGGTAAATGTTACAAACACGATTTTTTCCATTCTAATTAAACATTTTTATTACTTGTATTAAGTGTTAAAATTTAGTGTAAAATACTTGTTTTCCCTCCCCTTTTGTGAGATGAACAAGTCTGCAGCAGGAGAATAAGATATAAGTTAAGTGGGTTCTTTCGCTTAAAATGTCTAAACTGTCGATTTCTAATGCTTTATCCAGTGACATTGACAGTTCTAATGTTGTCAAGGAACATGAAGAAATCTCTTGGGAACTTGTTACCAATTGAAAAAAAAACGATATATATTAACGGAATGAGACCTCCTGAAACAAGAGCTTGTGTGTGTGTCAATAGATGGACGCCGACTGTCGTATTTGAGATACAGCTATCTTCGGAAGCTAGTAACCAAATTCGGGGTCACTTTTTGAACCACCGATTTATAGTTTAATCGGCTTACAAGAAAGCCATTTAATGACTTCAGATATTTCACATCAGAAATCACATTACTGAATCCAAGATTTAAGGACTAATTTGTCAGTGTGATTAGTAATATGAATATCTCAGGCTAAACAAATAGAATTAGCACATCCCACGCCAGCAGTTTATCCATACGTATGACCACTCTAAATTAACACCTTTATAATTTTATAAAAAATAAAAGAGTTGAATAAATTTAATGAAGTCAAAATGTTAAATAGTGCTGAAGACAGTAAAGTCAGAAAAGTTTTAGAATCAATTTATATCAATTAATATATTTTACCAATACCTTCAACGAAGAAAGGTATTGGTCAGCACTATCTAGATATCAATAACAAAATGCATATCTAAATATAATAAATATGGGTTTATTTTTAATTAGAAGCAGAAAATCCTACAGTAACAAACAACTTTTTCAAATATCGCACCCATTTGAACAGGGCTATAACAAATGTAGGAATGTAATTATATTTAACTGTTATTATAGGGATAATAGTATTAAAATGAATTCAACTGGGATGTAATGATCTAAATAAATAAGTCATTATAACAATATTTGTTTTAGAATTATTAAATGGACGAATAAGAATTTTTCTCATGTAAATATGGAATAATTGGATAATAATGGCACATATTTGATAAAAATTATAATATATTAGAAATGGCAGATGAAAAGTAATAGATTAAAATTTTGACTATTGGTTTGGAAAATTATCTTTTAGACATTACTGTATAGAGACCTGAGTAATTTAATTTAATTTAGTTATCAATGTACATATAATGTTTTTATTTATTGATTAAAAAAGGTATATTTAATGATAATTTGAATGGTTGAAATTGTTACAAACGGTTTGAAATTGATGTGCAATATTTTGATGTAGATCACTTGAAAATTAGCAAAGATTAGCTCGAAACGTAGTTAAAAATATGTTGAATAAAATTAAATGAAGTATATAAGCGATAATAATTTTCCTGAAATATAATAAATTTATAAAAGTATTATTTTATATTTCATAATGTGTTAAGAATAAAAATATCTTGCTAGCCTTAAAACAAATGGAAAAAAAAAATGTTTGTTTAATTTATTTGATAACATTTATTAATTAACATCTATTTTATTTTATAAAACAAAAAGTCTTATTATTATGAATATATTTCTTTGCTGGTACCAGATAAAAGGGCGAAAAATCCAGTATAAATGTATAAACCAATACATGCAGAAATATGGTTTTGTGAATGCCTTGTCTCCAAAGCTATATCAATGTTAAAAGCTATATACCCAGCCTAAACAATAACATCGTATCGGAAGGGTTCAGAGTTAACTCAGTTAGGAACACAAGTAAAAAAAATATATGTTTTTTTAATTCTAAAACACTCCAAAAGCAAATTGAATTTTGCTTCGGGAAATCAGTTTTGGCATCCAGCGAGCCGGCAAATTGTGGTTCTTCCATAAAAAGAGGTGGATTTATTTTCCTTTTTTTTCACGCGAATCCTTTTGGACGTCAGTCAGCTTTGTAAGGCCTCGCGGTGGGAAATTGAGTAGCAGGGACTGAAAGCATGGCGTGTAATTCAGTCCAGTCAATGGAGGAACAAGATCAGTCTCCTCTACCAGTCCGCTTTAACTCCAATCCTGGATTGAAATTAAACTTTTATACAAGGAAAAAAAAATATATATATATAGAAGGGTGGTGCATTCAACACTATTCTTAATCAAGTAATTTTAAATTAGAAAAAGTATGAAGGAGAATCTCGGTTGGGGGGAGGGAGAGCGGTCAATAAATGAACAAACAAATAAGAAAAACTCGTATATAATGTTTGCCGAAGTTTCGGCCATCATCAGGGCTAAGAAAAAACAAGATCACAAAAGATGTACAGTGGCAGTACCAGTAATAGTAAAAAAGTTAACAAACAGTAAAATGAAGAAAATAAAAACTATAAAGAAACATATGATCATAATATGGTAATATTGATGTGAAAATAAGAAATATAGAAGATTATGTTAATAAAGTATAAACAACGTTAATAAGGTACAAAGAAAAATGTGCTAGTCATAATGTGAATAATAAGAAGTAAGGAAAATATGTTAATAGATAATGACAAGAAGGTATTTAAAATTATTGTGAAAATATAGAAAGAAAAATAATAATTGAAATGAACTATATAGTAAATTACATGATAGATATTACTAATTACGTGAAACATACTAGTCATGCATTTTACTATATCTTTCATTTCATTCATTATTTTTCTTTAAATATTTTCACAATAATTTTAAATTATCTTGTCATTATCTATTAACAAATTTTCCTTATTTCTTATTATTCACATTATGATTAGTATATTTTTCTTTGTACATTATTAACGTTGTTTATACTTTATTAACATTATTTTCTATATTTCTTATTTTTACATCAATATTAAGCATTTATGATCATATGTTTCTTTATAGTTTATATTTTCTTCGTTTTACTGTTTGTTAACTTGTTTATTATTACTGGTACTGCCACTCTTGTTACATTGTTTGTTATCTTGTTTTTTCTTAGCCCTAATGATGGCCTAAAACTTAGGCAGAAACGTCGGCACACAATACAATAAGTTTTTTCTTATTTGCGTGTTCATTTATTGACCGCTCCTCCCCCTTCCTCCAACCAATATTCTCCTTCATACTTTTCTACGGTCAACTATACCCTGAACTTTAAATTATAAAAGATATCGAAAAGTCGACTATAAAATGATAAAGTTTAAATTAATAAAACTACAACGAAAATATTAGTGAATGGTTTCTAAGAAGTTGAAGAGTTCTCACTTAGAGCAATTTGCAACAACTATTATGACCCTGGAATTGAGGGACAAACAATAGAACCATAGATAGTAAAGAAGAAAGAGTAGAGATAACGTTATTATTAATTGTTCTTTACTAATCATTTATAAATTAATTAACAATAATAAATTAATATTAAATTTAAATAAATCTGGTGTGGTGCGCGCATCAAATAACTGTCACTTCTTACTACTCTACTTTGAGTAGAAATTAAGATTCTACTCAAGTAGAGCTAATGAAATTTTAAAAGTTTCCATTAAGTTTCTATGGTGATTATTTTTATTAACAGAATAGAATAAAATAGAGTTTTATTTATAATATATATATATATATATATAAAACACGAGCATGTTATGAAAACATTATTAGGGCTTGGCCTAGTGACCGCTAGCCCGGTGTCAGTAGCCTTATCGACCTAGATTTAAAAGAAATAAAATAAAAATAAAAACAAACACTTTATAGAACAAAATAAACAAATCAGTTTCTCCTCAAATAGAACACTAAAATTTTCACATTAAATGATTATAATTTAAAATACATATTATCATAAAGTTTAACCAAAATCGATCATATTCAAATTCCATTATCAGCTCTTGCCTGTATTTATAAGCTATTCTACAATATTTTATTATACTATCCCAATTTTTACCATTTAAATAATCTATAACTTCGTTATTGTTAAGTTGATTCGTATTAAAGCATTCCATTCGAATCTCCGATAATTTTGGGCATACGGCGAGAAAATGTTGCGTTGTTTTTATTAATAATAAATATTATAAAAGAAGAAATTATTAACCACAACAATCACTTAAATCCTTCTTTATTACCTTCTATGAATTTATATGTCAGATATTAATTTTTCTAAAATCATTAGCTATTCAACGGTATACTATGTATATATATATATATATATATATATATATATATATATATATATATATATATATATATATATATATATATATATATATATATATCATTACTCTTACTTCCAGAAATTAGTTTTCAACCGGGGAATATATTTCTCTTTGAGTTAGTTATCAAATTCCTTCATAGTTTATATTTATCAATTTTTATTACTAATAACAATTATTAATTATTTCAGATAAACAAATTTAAAGGTTCTTTAGAGGAAGCCATTTTAAAAATTCGACATTTTAAGTTCTATCAGATTTTTACAATTATTAAAGAGTATTCAAATATACATTGGTATACCGTGTTAAATCAAAACTGTTAGATACGTTTCAGAGAAAATTGTAAATAAGAGAAAAATCGATGATATAAAGTTAAGCGAAAAAGTTCCTGTAACACCCCATGCATAAACCTACCCTGAATCCGCAATTTCAGTTTTTTTATTACAAAAACAACTTTTGGGTTATGGCCTATCCTTCTCACACACAAACGCACGCGCGTACACTCACCATTTTGTAATCAGTTGACATCCGCATGATGGTATAGAAGGATCAATCTAATTAGGGACTGATAAATTATTTGCCACTCCTATAAATTTGTTTTATTGAAAACTAGTTTCGAATGTTTTAGATTAGTTTTATAATACTGATTTATATTAATCCAATTTAATATGTATAATAATACCAAACTATATTTTGAATTGCTTATTTTTGAAGTTTTTTGTGTGTTTTTAGAGCTGAGGATGAATAAATAACATTCGAAACTAGTTTTCAATAAAACAAATTTATAGCAAATAATTTATCAATCCGTAACCATTTTGTAAGACTTGGTTATTCGGACCTTAAACGTAAATTTCTGTTGAAAACTCAAATTAGAAATTTTTCACGATCGCAATGCTCTTTGTATTAGATACTTTATATATCATATGTCGATAAGTATAACTAAAAACAATACAAACTAATAAACAAAATAATAGAAAAAAAAAAGGCTACAAGATATATAAACTGTTGTAACTAAAAAATAAATTAAAATAAAAAATAAATAAAAAACAGAAAATATATTGAGCATGGTTACTACTGTATATTAACCTAAAGCGAGTAAATAATTACTTATGCAATTATAAAGTGACACGTGGCAATAAATCGACTTATGGAGAAACCTGGCATTGATAGTCCTTCATTGACTGGTGTAAGAAAGTAGGTCATGGGACCATTTTCTTTTCATTGGACAGGGAAGTTCGATTGTGTGCAGAGAAAGGTTAAGGGCTGGTTTATGCAATGTATGGAATCCACAATGAAAAGATGTGATTTAAGACACGTGGAATATTCGCTAAGGCAATATATTGACGAAAGTTAGAAAAAGTGGAACCAGTTTTCGCCGAAATTAAACGCATTCCAAATATTCAAGGCTCATTCCTTGTGTAATTAAGCATTCAAATATATTTCGAAAAACTTTTTTTTAAAAATACGATTTTTTTTATTAGTCTGATACGACCTAGAACTCTTTCGGACATTTCCCTAAGGACCGTGGCCAATGGCGATTTCTCGACACCGACTCCCGGACGATAACGTCCTCCGGTAGATCTGGGTCAGAGAAGGAGCAGCTAATGCGGCCTAGACACAGTTCGCCGGCGACATTGGACAACCATCGGGTGCATAATGCAAAGTGCAGCATGAACGTTTTTATTTTATTGAAGTTAATCGATTCAGGTTTCGATGTACCCGGGGGTACCTGATGAGAAAATGTTCACCTCAATGCACCTGCTGTGCTCGGGTTCCATTCACGACCCCTCACGTCCTAACTGAATGCAATGCTTTAGAGCCGCAACCGCAACATTAACAGTAACAGCAATTCTTAAAGAGATCGTTTTAAAAAAGTGGTATTTAAAGTAGTAACGAAACGTTTTTACTTTACTACCGTTACTACGAAAGTCATTGTAATCGTATCAACATATTAACCTAAATACAAAATATTCCTAATTAATTAATATACTTCTGATAATCGCATATCCTCCTAACAACCAGGAGTTTATTCTGAGACAAAACAGTAGTGAAAAGCTGTTGGAAAGGAGAGCTACACTCGAACCAAGGATATTCGATGCCTCAATAAAATATTTGCTAACATTACTTCATCTGAATCAGCGATTCTTTTCTAGCTGTCACCGATGATAAATCTAAAGATTGCGATGAAGTTTCGAAAGGTGGCAAAAAGAATTACTCAACGACAATATTTGTGGCAGTGGCGAACAGATTATCTATTCCAGCCATCTGCTCAATTTACATAATTTCATAATGGTCACGTTGGCCAACCTGATTGGAAACCCATCCTGGAATCCCACCTGACCTGGGATAGGAACATCCCTCGGTACTCGATCCCCGGGGATAATAAGGGAGGTGGGAGGATCAGGGGGGATATTCAATAAGACAGGAATACTCGGAGATATCCATAGAGAATGCCACTAGGCCGGTAGAACTTACACCTTATTCAGAAGTTTGTACAGTAGTTACCATAGAGTGATACTGTGAAATATGTTAGAAATAATAACAATCTATTCCAACACGAGTTTTGACTATCATAAAACTGTCAGGCGCAAGCGCAGTACATTTTTTCCGTTCCAAAACCTTTACCCCAAATACGACCGATAGTTTGATGACTAACATTCAAAACTCGTGTTGGAATAGACTTAATAATAAAAAGGGTTCGATTTAGATAACGGCAATAATATTTTCATTTTTACATCCTTTCAATAAACACTGTCAAACCTAAAATTATTTACCCACTTACGTTTCGGTCTACCTCGTTCACGATGTTAGTGTTTTTTACACCATCCAATCTTTTATATTTACTGTTTACAAGTAAGAATAATTCCAGTCCACCTTCATTCGACTCAACTTTTGGGCCATGGCATATTAACCAATTTTTTATTTACGAAAACCTCAAGAATTAGGTATACATAAAAAAAGTTTGTCGAACAAATTATATGCAAATAAAAAAAAAATTTCAATCTATAATAAATAAAATCACGTACTTTCATCATAATATGGCAGTGTACCCTAGTTTATTTATAGTTTAAAGAAAAATGAAATTGTCTATTGATTATAGGTTAGCAAGAACATTGAATTTTAGCTTGATTATTCAAACGTCTGCAGTAAAGAAGGCAAACAGTGAATAATTGCTGTGACTAAAGAATAGTTCAAGCTCTACAAGTATTATTTTGATCAATTTACTTAACTAATTATGATTAGATTATTAAGTAATTATGTAAACAAAAAAATTGTGTAGTATTTTATCTAAAACAATAAACTCTTGTCATTATAAATTAGTAGTAAGTTTCGTTTTCATAATACCTTAATTCATATATTAATATTATTGAGAAAAATAAAATACATGAAATATTGAGTGAGAGTGAGCCCGCTGTATTATTTTGCCCCATGGCAGGACACAGCTGTTTTTTTGTTTGTGGAATCCTTTATTACTGCAGTGTTCTAAAATAATAATTTTAATGTTTCATATTTTTCCTAGCTCTAATGGCGGCCATTTTTGTTTTACAAAGCATACTGTTTTTTGCGTGAATGAATATGTCTCAGCACTGGTGTAAACTAGGTAAAATAAAAAACATTTAATTTAAGAAAAACGCCCTGAATATTATGTTAAATGAAATTTTTATCAAAAATAATCAAAATCAACTTCAAAATGTGACATTTAAATTAACGAATTTTTGAGAAGGAATCTTATATCTTGCCCTATATTTTAGGAGATGTGTAGCTGCTTACATATACTGCATTAAAAAAATAAATCAATCTTTATTTTGGCTTTCCTTTAAATAACGATTTTTCAAAAATTGAATACTTAAAAAAAATTCCACATTTTGACGCCTTGTATCTTTTAATGGACATAATTAAAAACCTGAAATTTTTACAGATATACCCTCTATTGTGTGTCATACTGCTGTAATTTCATGTTTGAGATTTATCTGAAAGTTAAGTTTTTAGAACTTTGTAAATCAAATAAAAAACAAACTTTTAGCATGAAAGGTCCATTACAATACCTTTATATTTGTTGCTTAAAAAAATTACATCAATTAATAGCTTTGTAATTTGTAAGAAGACCAGCTTTCATTGTTTAGTAGAATTGTACCTGAAGTAACAACGTTTTTTACTTCAAAAGGTTTTTTATTTATAAAAAAAAAGTGTTATTTCAAGTTGAGGGTCACTGGAAAAGAGAATTAAGGGATAGATTACAGTGATAGAAGGTTTACAGCAAACAAAAGGGGGGAAGAATAGATATAATGTGGTAATGTTGCGATGAGAATAATGTATTTAGAGTTAAAATGAAAGAGAAAAAAAATTGTTATATATATATATATATATATATATATATATATATATATATTATGTCTAGCATTGCAGATTATGTCTAGAGTGTAGCAACCCAAGGTATTTGGGCAGCATTGCTGTTAATAAAGCATTTCTCTCTCTTCAGCCACATTTTTCACATATCTACTGGAAGAACATGTAACATCACTCCTAAATTAAGCGAAAAAATATCAATAATTCTTAATGAACTCAACTCCATCTTAAAAATAAGTGTTGTTTTTTTCCTTAAGAAGGACATAGATCAAAAAAGTAATTGATAATTCATAACGTCGCCGAAGGATTTAATAGAGAATATCAATTAATTCAAAACCAAACCGTCGACTTTAACATAGCCTTCGACTCTCTAATCCCGATAAGGACGATACCGAACCCGATAGTATTTACCCAACTCTCGAAGAGTACTCCAACAGCTGAGCGGAGGGTGAACCCAGGTGCGGCCCTACCATGGTTCTCACAGTGCAGGTATGGGAGCATCACCCTGCCAAGGTTCAAAAGGGCACTCTCTCCTGAGTCTAACGGATCAGTCCACTGTCTCTTGTGAGAATGCAAGGTCTCGAATCCGTGTCATTATTGTCTACTTAGTCATCGCAACTCTAACGTATTACCACTATTATTGTCACTAATGCCAATATTATTACACTTTAATCTTAAATTAAATATAAAAAAAGAGCTAAAATTCTAGAGATGAATGAATTTTAACCCACCTTTGCTTACACTCATCTTTCTTATATCATTACCAACAGGTCGTCTCCGGTGTCTTTTTTATCAATAGGCACAAATTTCATAGAAACCAGTAACTGTGATATATTTAATAACAGTTGTTATTGTATCTGTTATATAAAAGAAAGAAACTGTTCCCTTCTTGAATGAATTAATCCGAATCTTCACAATATCTTTACAGCAATCTCTGTAGTTGAGATCAGTTCACGTAATTTAATTAAATTAATTTTCACTATTTTATAATTAAACTGTAGAAAAAATTATTTGAATATTGAAATAAAAGCTTTACGAACATATAGTTAGGGATTGATAAATTATTTGCCACTTTATAATTTTGTTTTTATTGAAAACTAGTTTCGAATGTTAAACATTCATCTTCAGTCCAAGGTTTAAATGGATTATTTCAAACAGAAAAGTTTGTACTGGTTTCTTCTCGCAGTGAACTGATAACTTGTTAGTTCAGTGCGAGAAGAAACCAGTACAAACTTTTCTGTTTGATACGGCTTGATTTGATAGTATATACTCGTACATAAATTAAATGAACACAATTAAAAATTTAAAAGAATCTTGGTTGGGGTGCGGTCAATAAATAAACACACACAAATAAGAAAACTTATTATAATGTGAGCCTACGTTTCGGCCGAAGTTATAGGCCATCATCAGGGCTAAGAAAAAAAAAAAAGATAACAAGAGTGTCACTACCAGTGATAATAAGAAAGTTAACAAAATAGTTTTTACTGTTTTGTTAACTGTATAAACTTATTAATATTGGTACTGACACTGACATCTATTATCTTATTTTTTGTTAGCCCTGATGATGGATTAAAAGTTAGGCCGAAACGTCGCCTCACATTATAAGTTTTCTTATTTGTGTGTTTATTTATTGACAGCACTCACAATCAAGATTCTCCTACGTACATTTATCACGGTCAATTTATACTCTCACCATTAAAAACTTAAAAAATTATTGTTTATATAAAAATATAGTATAGATTAATTGACCAATATTGTATAGACCAATATTTATTTATTTTATTTTTATTTATTTTTTTTTTTATTATTTTTTTTTTTACTCACACAGCCCTGCAACGAAGAACCGTTGAAAACTGGACATCGCAAATTTGACCCGATCATAATTCTTTCCTTACCTAGCAGCGTCCTGCAATGCCTCCGACCTGCAGCCTTAGTCAAATAAAAACATGGTTACAATGTTCAATGCGCTGTATCTTTGCAAATAATGATCTGATTTCGATAATTATTTTGTTAATTATCAATGGAATTTAATTATTTTTCAAATGATCTTCGTATGATCAGCGAAAAATGTATACGTTTTGAGTTATACGCCAATAAAATATACATTCCGTCACATTAGTTAAATGGCTTTAAGCAGAAGACTTTGGGTAAGTTTTATTACAATCTTAATAAGTGGTTTTTCGGCTATTACGCAGTCGCTATATCGGATATCGATAGATTTTATTATTGCAAAACCATCTAGAGACTATGAAGACGATGTAGTTAAAATTTGGTTAAAGATAGGTTCTGCAGCTTTCGAGGTTAGAGCTTACAAATTAATAACGGGCTGTCCTATTAAATAATAGTACGATGAGCGATAGCAACAGAACATATCTTCGATTTGTCGGTAAAAGTGATCTTACAATATTGTGAAATTATCAATAATTAACAAATAATTATTGATAATTTCATAATTTTGTCAATAACGAAGCGAAAATTTGGATCAGGCGCAGGTAATTAGCAGCAAAGTTTTATTTTACAAAAATGCAGATGATCACTTTTACCACCAAACCGACGATAAGGTCGACTGCTTAGTACGTAAGTACAAAAAAAAAAGAAGAGAGAAATTGTTTTCGAGTTAAAGCATATTCAAACTTGAGGGACTGGAGAGACGGCTAGTGGAGAGCGGAATTTACCGAAGGAATCCGAATGACGTCATTTACAAAGGGAACCCATCTCAGTTCCCCTAGGGCCCCACGAAGAGGCGGCCGCAGGAATCCGAATGACGTCATTGACAAAGGAACCCCATTCGAGTTGCCGTGGGGTGCCCTCACTACGCAGAGGCTGCGGACAATAGTGACAGAGGTCGCCGCTCGTCCTTCCAGCCCCTCTAGTGTGGGCTTAGCCTTCGAGTCGTCCACTTCGATCGACCCCTGTTCTCTCGGCGTCTCTGTCCCACGGCCATTTCTCTCTTCAGTTCTAGCATTTCTTTAATAATGGAAGAGGAAAAGCTTATTTTAGCGGTGGAGAAATTCAAGGAGCTGTACGATCCTGGCCATCGAAATTATTTAGATACTAGAAGAAAAGAAAACGTTTGGGAAGAGATAGGACGAGACTTGCAAAAGACAGGTAACACATTGCAAATTTAGCAATTTCATTAAATAAAATACCTTCCAGTCAAAATATTTTAATTTAATTATTATTTTTACTATGTTTAATTTTTTTCTGTAACCAATTTTAATCAATAAGATAATAATTTGATTGGATATTCCTTTTATATTTATAATTAAACTGTTTCTAGTATAAGGATTTTGGAAAAATATCGATATTTTAAAAGAAATAAATCGATATTTTTTCTCGATAGTTTTAATCACGATATTAAAATTTGAGTATTGAAAACCGATATTTTCCCAAAAAATATTAAACAAAAAAAAAAAAAAAAAATAAGTCTACAAGGACGGTGGGTTCGACAACCAAATAATCAAAACAAATTAGGTGAAAGTGGACTGTGGAAAGTGGTGTATTCGTGTTGCAATTTTTGTTTTTGACAAATGTTAATAAATTATAATTTTTTTTTGTTGTTAAAAGCAATAAATAAATGTTTAATTGTTGCTATAACAAATCTAAAACTTGTTACTTTATATTAACCTATTCTTTAGTTCAATATAAACCCTACTATTCTCCTCTTTTCAGAGATTATAACATCGAAACTCGAAATATCGTTATTTTTTATTGATGTATCGAACTACTATTTCGATATATTTGAAAACTATCGATACGATAAATATCGATATTTACATCTCTATTTTAGTTTCTGTTTTATAGTTCTATGTTGCCTTATTGTTTTTGGCAATGGAGAAATTTCAACAACATGCATACTCATCAATTAAACTTCACTGTCAACAAGACCTTCATTAACGTAGGGGAAGAGGAGGAGGGGGAGCACTTTAAAGGTGCACCTTTACCAAAGCCTAAGGGGTAATTTTGATTGGCTTCTCTGTGATTGATTCCGATCAAGTTCTTGCGGGAACCGCAATATCAGCGCTAGTGTTGCCACTATATATTGGTGTATTTATATAAATTATACATCATTTTAAATCATTTAAATTATATATGTTTTTATTTTATATTTTTAAATGTTTCTTTATAAAAATTAAACTGAAATTAACAGCTGACAAACGTTGGAACAGCCGACAGCAGCGTATGGATAAGTTAGTTTGCTAAGCTTCCGTAAAATTCCTCCACATGTTTGCCGTTTGGCTTGCCTAGGTTTGGCAAATATGTAAAGGGACCTAAACAGATGGAGAATCCCCCTGATTAGAGAATTTATTTTCTGAACAACTATGGATTATCAACAGAAATAAACAACACACAATTTAAAATATTTTTTTTTTAATATTTGCAAAGTAAAAAAAAAAAGCTACTCATTTACAAGAGGGAGGGGGTTGAATGTTAAGGATGAATTGGGCACATGGGGTAAAGATGGTACTGATTTCCATAGTAAGATAAAATTACGTGATATTAGTCGTTATAGATTGAAATGATTTATTTTTATTTATTTACATATACAGCCGAACCTCTATATATCGAACATGAAGGTTATTTGAAAAAAAAAATCGAAAACCTGTTCGGCACGAAACGCAAAAAAAAGAGAGTTTGGGAGAATGAAGTGTACACCACTATGTCTAGAATACAACTGACTTTATTTACTTTTCTGCAGCCTCATATAGGATTTGCTGTGTTTATTTATATATTTTTCTCTATAATCCTTAACTCTCCACTTAACTTATATATATATATATATATATATATATATATATATATATATATATATATATATATATAGAGAGAGAGAAAGATTTCAATTTTTCACACGCTAAAAACAATTGCAGCTATTCATTAGAGTTAATGAATTATCAGAGGCAATTTTTGGGAGATAATGAAAAACAAAATTGAACGATCATTGACACATATTGGAGATATTGTAAAAATTGCATTTGTGATTACAGATTTTTAAAAAATATACATTTATAATTTAATAAGGATATATATTAAAAATAAGCAAGCATACATAAAAAAATTTGTTTTCGCGCAAAATAGCTTCTAATGTCTTTTCGTGTATAATTCATCTCCGAATTCAAGTTTAAGAGCAATATTCACAGCGAGAGAGGCAAAGTTAAACAGAATTTAAAATGAAAATTTCACTCTATGCTAGAAAGAGATTTAGACAATTTAAGTACTCCTGTGCTTCTTCTGAAACAGGATCTTCCCTGAATTTACATTGCCTTGCAAACCAGTGAAACATTTTTTTTTTTTCTTATTTAATTATTTACAATTCTTAATTTAATTAATTATATAATTCTTAAGTACGTAAATTAATGGCCCGTTTTGATGACAATCCCATTTTATATTTTTTAAATGTTAATTTTTTATTCGATATATAGAAATTTTATTCGATATCCAGAATATTTTTTTCAAATGAAAATTCAAGGTTCCTAGAAAAAGTTCGATATTTAGAGATTTTCGATACATGGAAGTTCGATATACAGATTTTCGACTACATTTGTTCGACAAATTTTTGGCTGTATAGATTTTTTAGTCAACTCTTACCTTTCGGAAGCCTGGGTCTAGGGGTTATTGTCTATCCGCCCCTCACCGACGGCGGGCTTACCTTCCCCCACAGACTCCTTACACATTATGAGGTTCGGCAACTAATAAAAACGGTAATATTACCTCACTTCCTGGAAGGGTTTTCCCATTAGCAAATTATGGTCGGTTGGCCAATAACTTTTTTCAAATTCGCTTTTTTCAAAAACGAGCCCAGGAGCACCATGCTGAATGTATTTTTTATAATTAAAAAACAATAAACGTGTGTTAATTGGTTTGGACAAGACAACATGTTTTCTATTATTAGCTCCTATGCAATTTGTAAAGTTACATTTTGTTCTGAAATCGTTTTAATATTTTTTCCCGAACGATTCATCTGGAACAGGTGTTTCAATCGGTCGCCTAATTACCCAAAGAACTTCGCGAACTATAGAGTTACAATAATTATGTAATAATAATATAAATTAGTTAAATATTGTAATATTAATTCCTAATCGTATTTCCATTTCAGGAGAAGAATGCAAACAACTCTGGGCCCGGATAAGAAGAAATTACCGCAAAGCTTTAACGTGGAGAAAAACAAAAAGTGATCAAACAGCCGGCGTCAACAAACCCATCCGGTTCGAAAAGCAACTGGATTTTTTGCGACCATACATACAGAGCAGGATCAAATCATTGAATTCGTCAAATCACCAATCGGACGAAGAAGATAACGAAGCCAAGGAAGGTGAAACAAAACCTCTTGGAAAGAGACCAGCGTCGCCTGCATCTCCAGCTCCAGTTTGCCAACCCTATCCTCCCTCACCACTCCAGCAGTACATTGAATACAAGAAAACGAGAGAGAGAAAGCAAGACCAACTTTCAAAATATTTCCAAGCAGTGGAAGAGACGGTGAGAACATTGCCGCTCCTATTACAAATAGAGACGAGAAGTAAACTCAATAATATTATGTACGAGATGGAAAGCAGGGCCTATGACCAGCATTCGTCCAACCGTTTCCAACAACCTCCTAGAACCCGATATATCACCGCATATCCATCACCGACACAGTCGCAAGCATCATCACCTTCAACATCTCCAATCCATCATCAGGATGAATATAATAGTGATAGCTAGATAAAAATAATAGTGGTAGCTTGACTAATAATATGTATAAATATTTTTTATTTATAATAATAATTTATTTATTATTGCATTGACCTAATTTTATATTTTTATGGTAATACTTTGTAAATATCATTTTATTATTATCGATTAATTTGGGTATGTATGCAATTAAAAAAAAATGATTTCGGATGTTCTGTATTGCGTTTCTTTTTCTGTAATATCTTTATCTTCTTTAAAATAATTTGTTATGAGTTTATGTGTTGTTTGTTGATTTTTAATAATATCGACGTGTTTTTTTGATAAAAGGCATAAGCGCCATTTAGCAAACTTTACAGGAAACATAAGAAACAATTTTTCACAAAATCATAATTTTTTTTTTTTTTTTACTGTATACAGTAGGAGTTTATTTACCTGGCAAAACCCTTATAATTACAATATTTTTTGTACTGGTTTAGGCCAGAGTGATGACTAAGGATCGCAATTATTTTTTGTTTACATCATCAATAGTCGATTTTTAGACCATTTCGTTCTGCATATATCGAGAGCGGGAATCGATATAGGTGGTATTAATATCCCATAATCAATTGAAACCTAAATTTCGAATTTTCGGCGCTCAAGCCTTTTTCAAAAAACGACGTCGATATGTTATATTTTTTGTTGGAATTGTTTATATGTGTTATTTAATCGCTGACATTATAATATGTTTTGCTGTTTATACATAAGTTGAAATTTGGGATGATTTGAAACATATTTAAGTATTCTATTACTACAATTATCCTTTTTGTCAAAAATTTACTATTTTTCAATCAATAAAGGTTCATTTCTTATTTTTTTTAGTTTTTGTTAATATTAATTTGTTCATATATACATATATATATATCGGTTCGAATCTGGACCGGACGGGTTCAAATTTATTTTGTGACGGACCCACGGAATGAATCTCGACTTTCCCACTCTGCTTAGAATAGGTTGATAATCTGCAGGATAACCCGTCCTGTCTGCCTTAATTGGTGTTGGTAAGGATGTTACACTCCAAATAAATATAAAATATTTCATATTCATCAATTCCTAAATCATTATTATTAATGATTTCATTCATATTCTGAAGAAATTATTAATTACTTTCCCCACACCTTTCTCTCACTATTATCATTTTTTTACAGGCTAAAAAATTAGGAGAGACCGAATGGAGTCCCAAATGCCAAAAAAAGGTACTAAATCAGCCCCGCCATCCTTTATAAAGTGCCCGAATTCAGTCCCGATACCTGTGAATTGAGTGCCCCAGACACAATATCTGAAAAAAGGTATTGGGTTCTTTCTTGATCAAAAATAATATTTTTTTTATTATCAAATATACATTGTTAAGAACCCAGCCTTGCTTGGAATGTCATAGTATATTGAATTTAATTTGAATATTTAAGACTATGTGTCATAAGTAATATAAAAACATTAGTTGTGATCACGAAATAGTAAATTTTAGATGCAATTTTAAAAAACGAAATAATTGAATTTTAGAGCAATCCTATTAAAATATTTTTTTTATTCTAAACTGGCGTCAGATTTGGTTTTAGCACTTTAAAAACAAAAACTTATATTCAAATATACACAAAATTCACAAACTGGACTTAATAACTTCTGCTCGAACTCACACAATATTTGAGAAACGACTTAGAAAAGCTCCTCATGGTATCTCCACTTCGGGACTCAATTAGGACACTCTAGAAGGGATGCCGGGAATGAATTAGTACTCTTCGCTATCTCATTAAATATTCCGAGACTGGATTCGAGTTCATCCAAAACAATTTACTGGAAAACAAAGGATATTAATATTTATTATAAACTGAAGAAATACTGACAATAAATAAGTAACAATCCACTAACTTTAATGGGGTCTATGTCGGTTTGTAAAGAAATAGAAGTTGTTGTTTTGTTTTTTTTGAAAAAGTGTTCTTTCATTAAACGAACAACTATTTTTTTTTTTTAGATTTGCAAAACATTCTTTCGTAAAACTACATCAATGCGAGAGCAATTCCCGAGATAGGATTGAAGAAGCGCATCGAGAGAAACCAGCTGACAGATAGCCTTTGGAAGTACAGAGTACACAGTACACAGTACACAGTACACTGTACACAGACAGCAGATGGTGGAGGTTGGTTTGAACATCTGTTGCGGGAGCGGGAGCTATCTCGGTCCTCGATTAAAAATACACAAGCTGTAGGAGGCATCAAAGATTCATCTCCTGATGGACTCCAGACAAAGGATGCTGCTCCGCCATTGTCTCCATTGCGGTTTGTCATTTTAAGCGAGGGTGCAGTGCTCGTATGATTGCTGTCGGCAAAACATCATGATGCAACCAGCTATAAAAAAAATTGAAAAGCTGCAGATTATTACACCAGAATCAGTTGACATCCGCAGGATGGTATAGAAGAATCAATCTAATTAGGGATTGATAAATTATTTTCCACTTCTATAATTTTGTTTTTATTGAAAACTAGTTTCAAATGTTATACATTCATCTCCAGTTCTAAAAACATAACAAAATTGAAAAATAAGCAATTCAAAATCCAATTTGGTATTACTATACATATTAAATTAGATTCAATATAAATCAGTATTATAAAACAATTATGAATTATGAATTTAATTAAGACAAGAAATCAAATACAAGTTGGTACTCACCAAGGTTTAAATGGATTACATCAAACAGAAAAGTTTGTACTGGTTTCTTCTAGCATTGAACTACCAATGAACGAAAGGTAGGTAGGATGTTTATAGGTAAACGGTTTAAGGATCGGGGTTTTCCAGTAATGCCGGTGAGTAATTGATTTTTCTATTATATATGGGAATAAATTTAAGATTGGACTATTGGAGATATTTATTTGGACATTTAAGCAAAAATCTGGATTGGATTTGAAGGATTTTATTATTTCAAGCTCTTCATATATATTTAATTTGAGGCTGTTTTAAACGTGATGTATTAATTTAACTCCTGATTCTGTAATGAATTTCTGATTGATCCTTCTATACCATCATTCGGATTTCAACTGATCTGGTTTTGATAATGCAGTAGTATGTTTCTTTTTCATAATACCTTAGCCCATATATTAATATTATTGAAAAAAAAAAAAAATACATGAAATATTGAGTGAGGGGCGCTGTATTATTCGTCCATCATCAGCTGATGGTAGTCCTGGTTGAGGATACAACTATAAAAAAAAATATATAATTTTTATGAATTATTAGTGCAGTTAGCATACAGTTGAGGAAGGGGTGTTTATAGGTAAACGGTTTAAGGGTCGGGGGTTTTCCATTAATTCGCATGAGTAATTACACCATAGTTTATCATTTTCAAATAATTATGTGTTAAAAAAATAATAAAGAATTATTTAAGGCTTTGGTATAATGATCCCAAAACGCTTAACATTTTTTCTCTATCTTCATGAATGGCCGATCTATGGCCGTATAAAACCTTTAATCAACATCTATTTAAAAAAAAAATGGCGGATGGTAATGTCGGGTTCCGAGTATTATTCTTAAGTTATATGTGACTGGTGCCAAATCTCAAAAACATCAGCCCAGTAGTCCATGAGAAAAGCCGCGGTCGGCAGACGGACGAATTTGTTTTTATTCAATTTTTACATTCAATGTATCTTGGAACGAAAACCGGCAAATCTTGAAAGGGGTTAAAAAAAAAAAAAATATCCTGGTTGCTAACAAAAATTCATTATTGAAAATAATAAAACCAATATTAATTCTTTTTACAAGTACTTAATAATAAAAAGATGTGTTTATTAAATCATTCTCAATCTCTGTGGATTAGATAGGTAGGTATTAACTTTTAAATGCAGTTTAACCATATTTAGGAAAATTCAATTAAAGATCTAAACTCTTTTAGTAACATAAAATAAAAAAATGCAGTTGAGTTTAATTTACGTCATCATTATAAAATCGTTGCAAATTATTACAGACTAGTTTATTATTTCCAAATATTTCAATGATTCTACGTATCTCGAAACGTAGAACCTCAAATTTTGAGGGGATTATTTTTTTTTCTTAGTCAATTTCAATGGTTGAAAATAATAAGCCAAAAGTTTTTACTTTTTTTTATTAATTTATGGCTTTGATAGCTGTTTGTTTGTTTTTTTTTGTTTCTAGGTATCTTGGTACGTAAAACCTCTAATTTTGAAGAGGAGTCAAAACAGAAATAAATTTTATATTTTTAAAATTTGTATTGGCTACTCACGTAGGGTAATGAATATAATATATACCTATGTAAATTAACATTTTTAATTTTTTTTTTTTTAACGTAATTTTATGTTAATCTTTTTATTTATCCGATTATCGAACAATATTAGGTACAAAAAAGTACTACGATTAATAATGGAGATTAGTAGGCTAACTGCAAATGTGGACTCACAATTCCAGGTGAACTTCAGTCTTAAGTGTCATCTTCAATGCGCCACCCTCCAACTGCTGACACATCGTCTGCCCAAGGCGTCTGGTGCATTCTCCTCTGAACTCGATGTCGTTGTTCTCGAAGGAACGAGAAAACAGATAACACCTGCATTGTGTTGTTCGAATCCCGGCAAAGTACTAAATTTGTCATAGGTATATTTCATATTAATAGCTGTTAAAAAGAGTGATCGATGATCAGGAATAGCATATTTTACGTCAAGATATATTTTTTGTTTTCATTTTTATCATTTTATATTTATTCCTTCACCAGCTGTTATAAAGTTTTCTCTACACAGGTGTTAATCACTTGATTGACATGATTAAATAACAACAAGAAATCGATGGGTATCTCCAAACATACACTAGATAAATTACATTTTGTTAGTTTTCCTCAGACCGAAAGGATACTTTATCGATTTTTTTTTCATATAATATATATAATTAAATATAATATAAATGTATAATATATAAGAGGGGTGACAGGCCAAAAGGTACAAGTGAATTTTTTTTTAATAGATTTAAGTGCGGTTATGGATATGAAATGCTGACAAAATATTTTTCAAAGAAATTATTACTTAATGTTCAAGATATATGGATTTGAGCCATAATATAAGTATGATATATACTTAAATATTTTAGGTTTTATAAAAAAATTAAACTTTAAAATGCGTTTTCAGAAAATTATTAAATTGTCATTTGTGACCCCTTAGCTTCTCACCCTCTCATATAATATAATCATATAAAATATAATCAATTATTATTTAATAGCTAGATTCAAAACTAGCTTATTGTAATTATGCCAGGATTATGTTGACAGTGTCGGAATACACCATTGTACCGGAACAATAACGCTGAGCACGGTACTTGGCGTTACTGGAAAAAATAACGGGGGTATTTGCTAATTTCTATGACTGTTCTTCCACTTTTTGTTATTTTTAATTATTATAATAAGGATTTTAATTGTAAGTAACCTACTAATAAATAATGCATACATTGTAACGTAGCTATAAGCAAAATATTGTAAAGGTTATTTGGTACAATTTTAAAATTGGGTCATTGCCTCCTGCCGAAGTTACCCGAAGATCGCCGGACTAGCACTCTCTAGCGTCATTTGTACTAACTAACTGCTTTGTATTCAATTGTAACATTGGTATTCATTGGAATTATTACTGATTTAATTAGATATTGTTTAAAATTATTGGTGCTGTAAATTTCCGGTGGTCTGGGGAAATTGTACCTAAAGCAGTAATAATTTAGATTACCGCAAGAGCCCGAATTCAACTGAAAAGGATCCGTTGGGGTTTTATTTATCTCTTGAGCGAACGTAGTGAGCGGAAGTCGAGACAGGACTAATAATTTTAAATAATGTCTAATTAAAGCAGTAATAATTCTAATGAATGCTACAATTGAAAACAAAGCAATTAGTTAAACAAATGGCGCTCGAGAGTGCTAGCAAGGCGACCTTCGGATAACTTCGGCAGGAGGCAGTGACAATGAGACCCCATTGTAAAGTTGTCGGAGAGCTTCCTGACAAACTATGTTGGGTGTCCGGTCCCCTGCGCATTGATAAACGAACTGTTGGATCCCCTGGTCTTAGCCATGAACCGATGAGTTCTGTACTAAACGTAAATATCAAGTAAAATTACCCTATTTGAAGCCTACAAAGTCTTTGGTACAACAAATTAAACGTATTTTTCCAGCCGTATGCCTATGCGGCAGGTTTAAGCAAGAAAGTTGGAACCATTTGACGAGAGACCCCCAATTGATCTGATTTTCGATTAATAAAATGAAATACAATTTTAGAATATCCGCCGTTTTGTCTCATTATTTGCTTTAATGTAGCTAAAAACCTTTTAATAACAATTATATTAAATTTTTTATAAATTGTTTCAGACGTTTTTGTATGAAAAGTGACCAAAACATGTAGGTTTTGTTCCTCCGCCATTTTGTTTCAAGATGGCGTACGGAAGTTGATATTACTTAAAACCTTCTTACGTCTCTACATAACAATGAAAATAAAAATGTCGTCGAAATTAGTTCAGCCTTATCTCGTGAAAAGTGACAAAAAAGCGTAACAGATATCATTTTACAGATTTTATTTTATTTATTAAGTGGATGAAAAAAAAACTGGCCAAGGTATCACCTAGTAGTAAATGCAACTATTACTATAAAATTAGATTTTTCTTTACGACTTATGATTCTTATCCATTGTCTCAATTCTCTCCCATCTATAGACTATTGAATATATTCAAAAAATATACCACTCTTCCTGGCGAAGTGTATTCAGGAATAGCCAGAAATATTTTTCATCCTGCCGCAGACATGATTCCGCCCCATCATGCCGCAGTCTTCGCCCGGAGGAAATGATTCCAGAAACCCCGGCAGGTAAAACCCGAGGAAATGGATTGCAATTTCCTTGTGATATTGCACGGGATCTGATGCGAAGCCCCCAGGGGAGGGAAGGGAGAGGGAAATTCGCGAGTTACTCCCTGATCGAAAAACACGGGAAAGTAGCGGTTATAACCTCGCCGAGTATTATCGATGTATATTCGTGTTACATAATATATTTTAATGTATTTTTGGAAATTTAATTGTGTGATATGAAATATTGCGTAACCTTCACGGTCTGCATTCGTATGCAATCAAATATACGGAATATTATTTTCTTCAGTAATAGCTTTAATTACTCTGATAATCAGTTCTGATATTATCGAAGTAATAATAATGATAAATACTTTATTTATTCCGAGGCCAGTACCTTAAGAATAATAATAATATGAAAGGAAAAAAAGAGGGCTTTAGAGCCTTATAGTAAAATAAATAACAAGAAAATAATTAATAAATAAATATGATGAAATAATAATAAATCATAATGTAAACTGCATTATGAATAAATTAAAAAAATTAAATAATAGTTAAAAAAAGAACAAATCATGTAAATATCCATATTTACAAATTTTTATTAGAAATAAGAAACATCCTTATCCTCATACTTACAACTTTTGAAATATTAAAATAGTAAAACTGTAAAGTTTTACGATTGGCTATGTTAATGTATAAATAAAAGAAACCCCTTTACAGATGAACAAAATATCATTGTATAAATCCGTTTAGCAATTTCAAAATAATATTTTCTATTAAATGTGTAAAAAAAAAAAAAAAATTAAAGTTTCAGTCTATATATTTACAAATTTTGATAGAAAAAAAGAAACATCTGTTTACAAGGAAATGGTGATTTTGGTAAATGAATGGACAGAACATAACATTATTTGTATAATTAAAAAAATTCGCTGACTGTTTAATTTTTTTTATTAACCCCTAAGAAAATTATCAAATCTAAAATTTAAATTGCCATTGTTTTCATTACCCATTATTTATTGTAGAAATAATTTAAGTCAAACATAAAATATAAAATAAAATGGACTTTATATGTATATTTTCGGTTTAACGGCCTAACAAATAATAAATAGTTATGTACGTTCCGATCAAAGTTTATAAGAATAAACCGACGATAAAAACGATTCTATCGCTAAAATGGCCAAATTAAACTAGAGAAAAATCAAATAGCATAAAAGAAATAACGTTATATTTTATTTAATACTAAGTATTATTATTCGTATAAAATCAATGGAATTTTATCAATCAAGTAAAGGTGCGTTCACACCTTTGCCAAGCCAAGCGACAAACGTGTAAAGGGTGTTTGCAGGACCTCGATAAACTAACTAACCTATCCACACGCTATGTACTTAATTTCGGTTTAAACTATTTCTATTATATAAAGAAACATTTAAGTATATAAAATAAAAACATATAATTTATATAAATACTCGAATATGTGGATGCAACACTAGCGCTTATGGTGGCGCTTGCCGCAAGAACCAGATCGGACTCAAGCACAGACAAGCCAAGCCGAGCCAAGCAACACTTGGGAAATGTGTGAAGGCAACTTTAGGCTGTTAGAGTGAGATGGGCTATCTTTGGTGTGCATTAACGCGATTTCGCGGTTTTACGTAGTCATGGCACATAAAGTTGACTGATTAGTTATTTACTGCAATTTTAGAGATTGTATAATATCCCCTTTAAACGTTTGATTTGCCAAGGTTTGGTAAAGGTGTAGATATATAATCAAGGAAATGGCCTTGTAAAGATACAAGAATACAACAATAAAAGATTAAAGTTGGGTTTATATCAATGAAACGCATTCCACCACATTTAGGGCAATGCATAAAGGAGTCACGCAGATTTTTATCCGCCATGAATTAAGGATGTAAGGAATTAAGGACAGTAATTTCCGCTGCAGGAGACAAGACAAAGAGACAATAAACAGAGGATAAAACAGTCCTCTACAAGCCCCACTGAGGAATAGTAAACTACAGGAATAGTAACAAAGCCCTTTGTTTCTCAACGGAGGAGAAGGATTCTGGGAAATGCCTTCAGGTAGTCTCCAGGTCTCAGGCCGTCCTTATCTAGTAGAGGATCGAGGAATTAACAATCGATAAGTGAAGGGTCGATAATGAGCTTATGATAAGTGGTAGGGGTCCAAGAATTGAGATATCCGGGAATAAAAAAGTCTGTAAGCTAGAAACAGTTTTTGTCGGTTCCTTTGAGTTTTTGCGCTCATTTATTGACTGATTGATTTAATTTAACCTAAAAAAATTAAATGAGAGAACGGACCTAGGCAAATTCCTTTAAGTAAAAGTCTGATAGAAAGGATTAAGAAATTTGATATGTGAATTCCACATGACCAATATTCCCTCCCCCCTCTTCACACCAAGTTCTAGGACGGAGAACCAAGTCAAGTCAAAACGTGTCTTTATACGTTTGCCAAGCCTAGGCAAATTAAATGCCAAATATATAAAAGAGGTTTATAGAAGCTTAGCAAACTAACTAAGGGGTGGGAGGGGGGGCAGTCTAATACTAACACACTAATAAGTATAACTTATTATACTAATTAATAGTTGTCATATATTTTATTAGTTGGCATCCGCATGATGGTATAGAAGGATCAATCTAATTAGGGATTGATAAATTATTTGCCACTTCTATAAATTTTTTTTATTGAAAACAAGTTTCGAATGTTATACATTCATCCTCAGTTCTAAAAACACACAAAAAATTCAAAAATAAGCAATTCAAAATATACAATATTTTGAATTGCTTATTTTTGAATTTTTTTAGTTATTTTTGAATCTGTCTGTTGGTATGCATTAACGCGATTTCGTAGTTTTACGTAGTGATGACACATAATGCTTACTGGTTAGTTATTTACTGCAATTTTAAAGATTGTTTTGAAATCTTACAATTTTTCCCATTTTTTAAAGTTTTCGGTCTCATTAATTAATTGATTAATTATACTTAGCGTAAGCAGTATTCTAATGAGAGGATGAGAGAAATACCTGGAACCACCTTTCTGTGATATATATATATATATATATATATATATATATATATATATATATTCACGAGATACAGATATATATATATATACTTAACAATATTACAATATCACGCATATTATATTATTATATATTATATACACCTGAACACATAACATACCTTCCACAATAACTAAGCATTGAATGACAGTGAAGAAACTTAATTATCTTAATAAGACAGTAAGATAATTAACTGACATTAATATTTTATATTGCGCATAGGTAACTTTGTAAATTATGGCCCGCTTATGACCCGAAAGGATAGTTCTGATTAAATAAATAAATAAAGTTAAAAAAAAACAAAAAACTATTTCGTTTCCAAAATCATAGCGATAAAAATAGCTTCGAATTGGGTAAATTTTATATTTTAAAAGTCAGTTCGGGTTTCCAAATGCATTTTAGGTAAATGTTCCTGGATACCTGCCCAGGAAGCCTAAGTCCCCACGTGGAGGCATCCACATATGTCCCTGGAGCAGTTTACCTGTAAGGCCTATACCTGTTTCTTGGAGAAATTTTACAAAACTCCAGAGAACAGACTCAATAAGTTTGAAACGAAAAGAACCAAAAATGTCTATTTTAATATTTATCTAATTTTTGGGTCAAACGTTTAACTATTTTCATATTCGAATGTAATGCAGGAGGTAAAAAAATGAACGATCGAATTTCCAAAAATTATTTCAAGAAAGAAAAACTATGAACATATTATTTAGTAAGGATTTAAGGGGTCATTAGTCGTCATAACCTTTTGTTTATTTTTTAATCTTATTTTTCAAAATAAAATGTAAGACCATATATTTTTTATCTTAAATTTTCAATTGCCAGATTTGTAGAAAAGAATATGTTGAAGAAGAAAACACCTGTGGCATAAAATGCCTTATCAAAAACAATAATCCCAAAATTTTGGAATAAATCGAAATTAAAAATATTTTAAAATTCAATGAGAATATAAATAATTATTTTGAAAACGTTTCACGAAACAAAATAGTGAATATTAGTTTATTTTTTATTAAATATTAATAATTTATATGAAAATATATGTGTTTATACAAATATCTTAAAAAAATCTAACATACCTGAAGGTTTCTCTTAATGCAACAGAAAATGTACTCACCTGTAACAACAAAATAAAACTTTTAGGGAAAAATAAACTAATAAAGAATAGTAAATAATAGTATTGTATTATTGTTAAAATAATCTATAAGAAAATTATATTATTTTTTGATAGTTTGACATTATTTCATATTATATAAAACTTTTTATTATAGGCTGATTTATTCATCCATACACCGCCGTCAGCTATAGCCGGCCCCGGAGCAAAATAATACCGCGGGCCCCCTCCCACTCAATATTTCATGTGTTTCATTAAATTCTTTTTTCTTGCACAACCTCTATATTTTTATGTATACTATTTTTTTTTTTTTTTTATTCCTCCAAATAATACTACTATTTTTATTCTTCTTTCTTCTATTATTCTTGTATCTTATTGTGTGTTTCATTTTTGACGTCACCCATCTTCTACTTGAAATATATTTAAAAAGCATTACATGTATTAACAAATTCCGTTTAAACTTGTCAAATTTAATTTATAAATGAAAATTTAGTTGCTACAAGATTTTAATCCTTCAATAAAAATTCAAACTCTTCTAGATTTAAATACTCGAAAAAAAGTGTAGAAAACAAATAAAGATGATAGAAAATAATTAAATAAATCAGGAATTCCCAGACTTCATTCCACTGTGAACCATTTTTCAGATAACTAGGTGTATTAATATTAAAGATTCATCTTCATAAAAAAATATAAACTGATTTACAAAAGTTCATTAAACAAACGAAACAACATATATAACAGTAAGTATGCTTAAAACCTTAATATATTGAAAATAAAGTTCAAAAATTCAAAATGAAAAATGAAATTGATATCACACAACACAGTAAGAATAGCAACCCCAAAAATTCAGCAGATAAAAGTGTATCCATAAAAAAAAAAAAAAAAAAATGGATAATATTTTTCAGTTGTAAGCATGTTGTTTATTTACAATCAGAGGTTGTTTATTAATTGATTCTTAAGTTCTCTTCAACCTTAAGTGTTTTCGCCTTTACAACGGTAACAATCCTGATTAATTTGTATGATCGTGTGTATTCATGTTATAATTGATACATTCAATAATAATTTTAAAAAAAAATGCAGTCGCTTATTGACAGTATTGAAAAGATGATTTTAGACATGACTTTTGTTTTGTCGTTCTCGTACCACATGGAATGTTCTTGCATATCTCCTGTGGTTCGTGTACCACGATCAGAGAACCCCTGATATAAATCATTTATCCTAGATCTTAAATACATAAACCATCCCAAATGTGGAATAGAAATATGAAAAGTGTAATGCGAGAAGCTTTAAACATGCTCAAGGAGTGATGGTGTATGATGTTTAACCTTGCCCTTAAAAACTGATAAGAACCTCCCAAGAAAGTAGAAACATTTCTAGGTGAATGTAAGATTGTAGTCTATGTTATTTATGTAGGCAGATTACATAACAGTCCTTGAAAGTTAACAAGAGAGTCTGATAAGAGAAGCAGAATAGATCTACCAACACGAAGTGAAGATAAGAGCCAAGACATGAAGGTAGTCTAAAAAATATGCGAATAGATTATAGTTCATCTTAAATAACTAAACGTTTCTCTAAATATTAATTGTAATTAAATATAAATCCAGTTTTTCAGTCCATTAAAATCTAATTTTTCAACAGAAAAATGAAATATACTTCAAACCAATATGGTGGCAACACTGTTATGTTCTCAACGGTTGTACAAAACGCCACTCAGGTATGCTCTTCATTGTCTATCCTGTTAATTGTATCCTTATTGCTTTATTTTTTTCCCCACATACGATAATTATGTATGATTACATTACTTGATCTTTAAGCTTTTTTCATTAGCTTTAACATAATTTTCTTTATTCCTTGTTATTATTTACATTATAATTAGCATATTTTTCTTTATACTTTATTAACGTTATTTATACTTTACCAACATATTCTTCTATATTCCTTATTATTCACATTAAAATTAACATATTATAAACTGCATATTTTTCTTTATACATTATATTTTTTTCATTTCACTGTTAGTTAACTTTTTTATTATTACTAGTACTGCCACTGCTGTTACATCTATTGTTATCTTAGACCGAAACGTCGGCACACATTACAATAAGTTTTTTTCTTATTTGTGTGTTTATTTATTGACCGCACCCCAACCAAGATTCTCCTACGTACATTTCTAACCATAATGAAAAACGAAAAAGTTTGGCAAACTTCAACTTTTCCTGACAAAATAATCTTTCCACGAATTTAATATAAACTTTTTTTATTTTTTCTGTATTAAATAAGGTTTTTCTGTCATCCTTTTTATTTAATTCTATTTCTTTCCGATGAGGCCTCCTTCGGACCACGGGACAATGTCAATTTATCCTTCCTTGCTGTTTTATCCTTAAGTACCTCCGACAGGCTTGGACTGAGATTCAATTTTGTTCATCCTTAGAGTCCTTCTATAATCAAAATCTTATTTTTAAAAACCTCTCTTTCCATAGTTTCCTCTTCTCATATTCTGTTGTCCCAAAGTTATTAATATTAAAACTATTTATAATAAAATAAAAGAATTTCTTAATTCACACAAGGATATTAACAAATTTATCCTTGGACCATATAAAACCCTGCTGGTATTTTCTCGAGGCGGAAATTTAAAGGAATCACTGATAATAGTAAATACCTTAGTTAAACGTGTATAGTAACACTAAACCCAATAACGTATTGTAACAACTTGCCACAAAACTTCCTGAATTTTCATTTTTCAATTAAGAGTAAAATATTTCTAAAAATTAAACCATTACGACAGTCCCTTTAATAAACCTCTTGAAAAATAAAAATTATATATTTGTTCAACATTAAAGATATAAGTGGAAAACAGCTGTGATAAATAAAGGACTGAAATGCCCACTTCCGCCATCTGTTAGTGGCTAGTGGAACTAGTGAGGGCGATATTTATGGAAACAGGCGGATTAAAAATCTTTCAGTTTTATAAAATAAAACATTTTAACAGGGAATAATTTTATTTATTTATTAGAATGAAATCCACAACTACAATAGTAGATAACTTATCGCTTGAGACGACTTAATGGATGATAAAAGCATGAATCAAAAACCCACTGGCTTCCAAAGGTGTACCTGCATGCCACTAGTTCAAATATATATAAAAAAAAATTATTAAACAATTTTTTTTAAATATATAGGACAAAAATACAATATAATTTCCTTTTTGTTGGGCACTTTTACAATATTTTTTTTAATTTTTACAATATTCCTCAATTTACTTGATAAGATATTATTAAAATATACAATAGAGAAGATAAGGATTCAAACATGCATTCAACATTCCAATATGGCGATATTAGCATAGTTTAGTAATGAATTCAGTATTAGAGGTAACTTGGACTGTTGGAATGATGCTATCCAAACAGTATGAAGGCCAGGCAATATCCAAGCATGCGATATTCAAAGACGTACATAAGAACTGAGAAACGCCCTCTAGGCATGCGACTATAGATTTTACGTCGGATGGAATTAACTTAATACTAGATTAACTTAATAACATTACATTTACATACTACTAAATTTAAGACTAATGAATTAAAATAATTTGAAGCATTATAAGGATAATGGTCTCACTTCAAGGTTAGGTGTAGCAATGATAATAGGTTTGAGAATTATTAGGACATAAATTGAAAATTCCAAACAAGAAGCCAAGAGTCTCAAAAATAGCAGAAAAAAAAAATTAAATAATCCGTCGATATTTCGCCGATTCAGGCATCTTGAAGACAGAAGGAGAGAAAGAAAAAAAACCTATGTAAAGAATAAAATGCAGTACATCTCACATCCACAGTTAAAAAAGTCACACCAGAGACAGCACTCCACACCAAGACCCTCAGGCACATACTGAGAAAAAAGGGAGGTTACATCAGCTGGGAAATATAAAATTACAAACAGCTGATCATAAAAAAAAAAAAAAAAAATACTCATACTAAAACTCCAAAAATGTATAAAAGATAATAGAAATAAATCAAATAATTAAATAGGAAAAAATTAATGAAATACAAGAGGAAAGGGAAAGTTTATATGCACAGAAGAGGAAGGTCCTAATAAAGAAAACAGTGGATACACGGCTATACCAAAATATATATATATATATATATATATATATATATATATATATATATATATAATTACAAATAGCAGTTACTAAGCAGTCTTCAGTCATCATTAGTTGAAATAATATAATCTTCATCATCATAATATTGAAAAAAGTAATATTAGAAGAACCACAGATGTTTATGACCTTGGGGTTTTACGCCTTAAAACCCAAACAAACAAAGTATTATTAGAACATCAACAAACAATTGAATACATCACAGGATGAAAGTGTTACATAACAAATTTTATGTTTTGAAAAAATTACAAATAAAGTTTATTTTATGTAATTTTTTTAAGACATGACCGATCCAATCAACTGAGAAATCATGCGTTTAACCAACAATCTTGGATTGTTAATGTCACAAGTCCAAGATAAGTGTACCAATGACACTTTCATTGATAAGAAAAAAATCTGATGTGGACACCGCATGACTTCCTAGTATGCCTATTAAACTATAAATCGCTGGCTCAAAAAATGATCCTGAATTCGGTTACTAGTTTCCGAAGACAGCTGTATCTCACAAACAATACTCGGCGTCAAAACGTCTATTGGCATCCACTATTGCCATCCACGCGCACACACTAGATTAGTGATTTTAGCACGATTCGTATTCCTTCCTTCAAGCAAGAGATAAAAAAAAAAAAAAAAAAAAAAAAAAAAAAAAAAAAAAAAAAAAAAAAAAAAAAAAAAAAAAAAACTGTTTCAGGTAACGTACTTCCAGCGATCCAAATTTTAACCAAAATCTAGTATAATATCTATATTGATACAAAAGCCCTATATATCAAATATGTGATGTTTTGCATTATATTTTAATATAATTTTTGATGAAAGTTTATTACGACCTTTAAGTAAAGTACCACTAACTAAAATCTAGGATGTTATTTATGTTAACATGTCTTATATACCTAATTTGAAAAAGTTTTGCATTATATTTTAATATAATCTTTCATGAAAATCTATTATAATTGTCAGGTAAAGTGCCACTTCCAGTGATCATATAGTGACCAAAAAATTGAGTAATGCGAGATACGAACATACTAACAGACGTCACGACGAAACCAGCCAAAATGGATTCTGAATGATCAAAATGGATATTTCCGTTGAAATCTGTAAACCGAAAATTTTCGCGATTACAATATTTCCTTTATTGCGTACAAGGAAGTAAAAATAAATATTCGAAATTTGTTAAATAGTATCTTCAATTAATACATTAAAACAGTCGAAATGCTATAATTGACGAAAGATCTCTATTTGGCTATTTTTTTTATAGACTATTGATGTCTCTTTCTTACCTGCATGTTATCTTTAACATTCCTAATGATACCTGAATTGACGAAACGTTGAATGGTTAATTGTTTAATGGTATATGAGAGACTTAAGGCTTCTTTAGGAATCTTCCAATAATATATTAAAAGTAAAATAAACTATTTTCCAGAGTTTTTCCTCTCATTAGTCAACTGGAAGATTGTCTGATAAAAAAAATAAATATAAAATAACGCTGGTACGAATCACTAAATAGATTCCACAATAAGAATGATTTAGTTAAACATTTTGGGCTAGGGTCTAGTAGGAATCTACCTGATGTCTATTCCAGGAATGGAATGGGACCGATATGCATGGAAAAGGTGGCCCAAAGCATTTCCATGCCTAATAGTATAAGGTATATAAGATGAAGTTTTTTTTTTTGTTCCTTTATAGTTATATAGCGATCTTGTATAGTATACTTTTTGCAATAAGTATAGCAGAATAAACACTTAAGGCTTATTGACAGTTATCCAGAATCTCATGCATTATAATCTAAATGGACCTAGTATCGCAACTTTTATTTCTAACCACCATTTTCTCTTTTTCAAATCCTGTAAAATCAGCACACATGACCATATAAGAGATACTGTTAAGTATTCCAAAACAGATTTGCCTTATAAAGTTTATAAATAAATTTTGGAGCACATCCATAAAAATCTAATAATAAAATATTTGTTGTTCTGTCGAGTTATAAATTGCTTTGGTGACGTACTGCCCAATGATTCCGATAAATATCCATTCGAATTCAGATCTTTGCAGTTTTCGGTACGACTCGCATTTGCAATAACCATAAACAAAGTACGGAGACAATTTAGTGTATGGATTAAAATTTCGAAAGTTCTTGCGTCCCATGCGTCGAAAAATCTTCTGATTTATTCGTGTACGTACCAGACGGAAAAACAGAATATTATGTATCCAAAAGTACTTCGATAAACAGAATTGAAGTACAAACACTTACTTTCTTTCAGATGCATTACAAGGAATGCCGGGTACTCATATTAAATATAATATCTCATTAAATTGAAGATTATAATATATATTATAATATATATTAGCTAGATATGCTGACTGGAACGCCCCGACCAATCTGTGCGTAGTGCACCGTACCTTCGACTGACACTTACTGCCTGCAGACAGTTGATTGATACCGGTCTCCTATACCATTTGGCAACTTTACTAAATGACAATAGTCCTCATATTACCGAAATATTCCACTATTTAAAACTAATCGACATATGTGAATCAATTTAAAATTAGAAATATATGATCCTAAGTTTCCACGATATTTATTCATATATATATATATATATATATATATATATATATATATATATATATATATATATATATATATAAATATATATATATATATATATATATATATATATATATATATATATATGATTTTCTATGTGTTTGTTGATTTGAATGATTTTGTGAATGCTTCTTTTATATATAAAAATAAATGGAGGCTGTTGCTATTTCACCAATTTTATTTATTTCGATGCAAATTTTCGGCCTCTTTCAAGCCATCCTCAGGCATCTCTGTAAAAGGCCCTTATTTAGTTTAATTTATAATACATAACACTGTTAAATATATTTAAATATTCTAATAAATAACCATTATACATACTAAAAATGTTTAAAAAAAGGTATGTAATGCCATATTTAAGCCCAATCCGGACCAAGTCCAAATATACAGCGTCAATAAAAAATAAATAATTATAATAAAAACACAATAATAAAATTGAGGTTGGATCAAATTTCATTACAGTTTAAAATGCAAAAAATTTATCAAGATAATATCATTAAAACACAACTTTAAAAATAAAATAAGAATAAGGGAGCCATTTCACAGGGAACCATTTCACAGGTGAAACTCCAACGAAGATGGCTTGTAGGCCGAAAATTTGCATCTGAATAAATAGAATTGGTGCAATAGCAACAGCTTACATTTATTTTTATATATTATTTTCTTTATTTTAAGGTGTTTTCTTTAATTTTAACTTATTTATTTTTTGTTACTTATTGTTATTTATTTTTTTAAATTTATTTTTTAGGTTATCTGCCAACAGTATTAGTAGTGCAGTATAAACTGAATCATTGAAAGCCGACATAGTTGAGCGTAGGCAGACCTCATCTTGTCGTGGATTGCCTTTATTAATAATAATAATAACTACTAGCTAGTTAACACATATTGTAACTCTGTATGATTGTAAAGGAAATTCATCAATGACCTAAACCTTTAAGGGCTAAGACGCCCGACGGGATCGAAGGCTTTAAAAAGTCGATGGAGGATGGGTTATATATTAAAGTATATTCGGCGAGGACTATATTGATGGCTTCCTCAGGGACTGAATTTTCGGAACATCAATCTCCATTTGGCCTGACATGGCCGAAACCCGATTCATTTTTCATCAGGCGGGAACAGATCCATCGTCTGTCTATAAGACCTTTCCGTTCTACGGGTCTATTCCTTAGCATTGCGGAACCTCTGATAAGGAGAATCGATATGGATAATAGTTATTTGGTTTAATTTATACAAAAATGGATAATATTATTATTCTGTTGAGGGGTGCAAAACCCTTCTTAACCTCGGAACGCATGGATTATTTTGTGAAAAATCTTCAATTGGTTTAGAAATTCCATTAGAATTACAGGCTTCTTAAGTAGCATATTACGCCAATAGTGCGTAATTAAAGTAATGCAGATTCTGGCAGGCAAGAGTTTTAAATTCACAGATCTTTTGTTCAGCCTTTACTTCTTCGAAGCACAGAGAGTAAATGAATTCTCTTCTAAATTTATCTTACTATTCATAGAGGGGTCTAACATAATCATATAACTAATAAATATCAAACATATAATAATTTGATTCCAATAATTTAAAAAAAAAAAATTGATGTAATAAAAAATGGCTCGTGGAGTGTCTTCCTCCAAAGATTGGATATCAAGAATTAGCCCAGAAACATTTAAAATTAACAGTTATTTTTCGATTATAAAAAACGTTACTATTTCATACTTCATATACTGATGGTTTATTATTAGAAAGGGATTTATAAACATTGGAAGGCTCTACTGAACGGGGCATGTTGCAATATAGCCTGGAAGCCGTGATAAAAAAATTGAATCATTTCATACGAAGGTTTGGGTATATAAAATGAGCATGTCCACAGATATGACATAAAAAATGTACGTCTACCAACTTATTGCCGCTGCTATACAAAATGGTGGCCAAAAAAATAATAGGACTATTTTAGGTTTTTCACCTATAATCCCTAAACGGTGCATTGTATTGAAAAGGGTATACTCTATTAAATTAAAGAGCACCAAATTCTGCGTTTAATGAGCAGCAGAAGATGATAATTCGGTGAATTGTTGTGGTCGAAAACAATGGTCAAAATAGATGACTTTGTCAAAAGCAGAGACAGAGTACTATATATGAGTCGGGCAGATTGGAAATGAGTTCTCTAAGAGAAAAAATCATAAAATAAAAGTTGTAGAGTAACAAATTCTGCGCCCATCGAACATAATTTTTTTCTTAATTTGGTCAAGTACACCAAGTACTGTTTTTCTACCGTGGTTTTCTACGACATCAATTGACCAAATTATTATATGATGGTACTCATCAGACACAGAATTTGATGCTCTTTAATTTAATATACCATAATGTTTTCGATGGAATGTACCGTTTAGGAATTATAGATGAAAACATAGTCCTAAAATTTCGTTTTTTTTGGCCTTGATATTTTCATTTCAGGCCTTTTTCATTTTATATGACCAAACCTTTGTATGAAATGAATCAATTTTTTTAGTAATTGGCTCCCGGGCTAAGAATGAAAGGCGATGAGATCCCAAAGTAACTTCTAGAAGAAAAGCTATGCACCACGAGGAGAATCGACAGACCAAAACTACGGTGAACCAATGGAGTGGCAGAGGATGCGTTGTCTATCTTTGGCGTAAGGACCTGGAAAGCAGGAGCACCGAGATGACTGGCGATTGATGCTACAGGAGGCACTGATTCACCACGAGCTGTAAAGCCTGAATGAAGGAATTAGAAAGGGATTTCACGTAGGTAATTTAGTTAGGTCCAGATAATAATAATTTAACATATAAAGTTTCGTCGACTAGTTTCGTCGAGATGGCATTGACCCAGAAAATATTAGTTATTAAATAGAGTTTATAACCCAGGAAGTTATTGTTTTGCTTCCTACTTGTCAGGGTTAAACAACTGTTATCCCCTCCCTTTTTACAAGTATAAAAACCTATCTGAAATGAACAGATTAATTAGAATGTAGAATCAGAATGTAAATTAGAGTGTAAGGTAGAATGTAAGATAGAGTATAAGAGAATGTGAGACAGTACTCTAACTATGTTAGCTTTAAGTCTAGTAGTATTGTCTTTAGTATATATAGTCTATCTGTAGTTAACACTGTTAGTAGATCACTATTATACATCATGTAATTCTTTACTCTATTTGATAAAGTATTTTTTAAGACTTGCACGCATCGACTTTCTTAATTGACGAGACGTCTGTACGTACGTTCGTATCTCGCATAACTCAAAAACGGTTAGCCGTAGAAAGTTAAAATTTTGTATTTAGGATTTTTGTTGAATGTAGTTGTGAACCTCCTTTTTTGGTCACTACTTGATCACCGGAAGTGGTAATTTACTTCGAGGTCATAATTGATTTCCATAAAAAAATATATTAAAATATAATGCAAAACTTCTCAAATTTAGTATTTATAACTTATATACTGATTTAAATAACATACTAGATGTTGGTCTAAATTGCCAAACCGGAGATGGTACTTTACTTTAAGGCCATTATAAATAAACTTTTATCAAAAATTATGTAATATATATAATTTTAATGCATATATATAATAAATAATAATAATATTATATAAATAATATATAAGTAATATATATATATATATATATATATATATATATATATATATATATATAAAATAAAATATAACGTAAAACATTTCAAATTTGGTAAATAGGACTTTTATATCAATATAAACAAAATAATAGATTTTGGTTAAAATTGGTAAGCCGGAAGGGGTACTTTACTTGAAGGTCATAATAAACTTACTTCAAAAGTGAGAATCGTTTTTGAGATTCTGCAGTCTTCGGAAACTAGTAACCAAATTCAGGATCACTTTTTGAGCTACCGATTTATAGTTTAATAGACGTATTAGAATTCAATGTTATTGATGCGTTGTCCAGATCAGATATTTTTTTAAAATAGTAAAATCAATCTGTACTAAATTAAACAAGAGTAAATTCCTTACATTTTTGTATTTAAGAGAGACAAGAAAAAGGTCTCGGTGAAAATTTTTGAATAATTTCAAAATCAGTACCCCAAACATAAAAAATAAACCTGCACCACTACAACCCGTGAAGGGTCTTGGTTTCAGTATTTGATAAGGACCGTCCTGTTTCTAGGCCAACGGTTGTGCAAGGAGGTGATTCGGCCGAGATCACGCTCAACCGCCAGATTTTTCCACCAATTATGAGTGCCCACTTTATAGAGACTGGGTGAGCCCCAGGAGGGTTCTCCGATCCCACAGGGTCGATCCCCGACTGAACACAGAATAAATAATTATCTGCCTCAGCCGATCTCGAACTCTGGACCTTGAGATTAATAGCGCAGTGCCTTACCCACTGAACTACCCCACTCCCCAAATATAAAAATGAGCGAATTTTCAGAACATTTTCAAAACTATCCACCGAGACGATACCCTTTTAGGTCCCCATTCAACTAGACTTTAATGAAATTTTTATACTTCGGCCGATAAAGCATTCTGCATCAAATGATAATACAATCAAATCCAACGCTATTTCATCATCCGAACCTAACACATAAGGAACAGACGTGAAAAAAAGTAACTAATTAATAGCAAGCTAAGACTTAATTGGAGAGTAAAATATTCCTCTCATGTTGGTCGAGGACAGGCACCAGGTTAACGAGAGTGCTCCGATAATTGAATTACTATCGGTTTTATGGCCAAGTTGGAGGAAGCCAGGACTAACTAAGTTCTGGCAAAGAGTCCTCTTTGTGAGGAGAAATTTTTCCAATTAGCCTACTCTAGAGGATGCTGAGGCAGACGGTGGATCAATAGAGAGCTCTGCCACCTCCAGAGCACTTCAGCACTTCACAACTCTCAACTCCCTTCCTTATCCTTCTGGAAGAAGAGAAATTTCGTCCACTATTACCTTAAAAACACCTCTTTATTATTATTGTTATATGCATATCATTATCTGTCCCGCTTATTAAAAAAATGGATGTCGAAATCACCATTTTTCAGGGCAACGATTCTTAAAAATATCTGATGTGGACAACACATGGCTTCCTTGTACGCCTATTAAACTATAAATCGGTGGCTCAAAAAGTGATCCTGAATTTGGTTACTAGTTTCCGAACATTGCAGTATCTCAAAAACGACACTTGGCGTCGCAATATCCATCTTTTGGCACACATACTCCTGTTTCTGGAGGTCTTATTCCGTTATTTTATGTAGTTTTCGTTCATTAAGTAACAAGTTCCCAAGAGATTTCTTCGTGTTCCTCGATAACATTAGAACTGTCTATGTCACTAGATAAAGCATTGGAAATTGGCGGTTTCAACATTTTAACCAGAAGAAACCGCTTAACTTATATCTTATTCTCCTACTACAAACTTGTTCAGCTCACAAATGGGGAGGAAAACCAGTATTTTATACTCAATTATAACACTTAAAACAAGTAATAAAATTGTTTAATTATAGTGGAAAAAAAATCGCGTTTATAAACCTTCATCACCGGACCATATGATCTCTGTATTAAATGTCGATATACCTTTTGATGAAAGTTTCTTATGACCTTCAAGTAAAATACCCCTTTCGGATCTTCAATTTCAGCCAAAATCTATTAAATTACTTATATTGATATATATTGATAAGTCTAATTTACCAAATTTGAGATGTTTTACATTATATTTTAATATAATTTTAGATGAAAGTCTAATATGACCTTCAAGTAAAGTACCACTTCTGATGTGCTAATTTTGACCAAAATTTATTATGTTATTTATATTAGTACGCAAGTCTCAAATACTAGATTTGAGAAATTTTGTATCATATTTTAATATAATTTTTGATGAAAATCTGGAATGACCTTCAAGTAAAGTGCCACTTTATACCAGAAATCATGCAGTGACCAAAAAGGGAGGTTCCCAATTAGATTGCAAAGTAATTCTAGATACAAAATTTTAACTTTCTGCGGCTAACCGTTTTTGAATTATGCGAGGTACGTCCAAACGTACGTACTGACATCACGGCGAAACTATTCAAAATGGATTCAGGGATGGTCTAAATGGATATTTCCGTTGAAATCTAAAAACCGAAAATTTTCACGATTACAATACTTCCTTTACTCCGTACAAGGAAGTAAAAATGGATGTCAAAATCAGTATTTTTGAGGGTAAAGATTCTTAAAAAATGTCAATTTTTTAACAAAAATCGATAAATTGATATTTTTCGACTGTAATACACATCTTTAATCGTCAGCTCACTTCTTAAATAACTCGAGTGGTTTCTCACGAATGTGTTAGATTTGTAAGTAGTTACTTCTATTAGGAATGTTTTATAAAGTTAAATAAGCAGATAGAGGCTGATATACTAATCTAATCATTTCATTTTCAGAGCAAACAAAGTAGTCCAGAAAGGATAAAAAGAAACTGAAATACATAAGGATATAAATACGAATAGCTATGATCCTTCGAATTCTAATCAATCGGAAACAAGGAAAGTAAATATCAACAAAGGCCGGCAGATGGCACCAGATGTGAGGGGACCACTTTCCAAACCCGAGATAAAGGACACATTAAACCAGAATCCCATTTCCTGTCCCGGCGGATCTTAAGCCAGCAAGGAGGACGTAGAAAGAGTCGGAAGCACACAAGACAGGTGCGAATAACATTTAAATATTCATGCGAATGTGTGTATTTTATTTTCCTACCGTTCCCAGGCGAGGAAAGTGTCGTAATCAGGTCAAATTTTCGATGTGCTCTTCTCAACGGACATGTGCGTTTCCTGGATCCGAAAAACGCATTTTAGACCATTGGCCATAGTAGCAATTACTTTTTTGTTTGAAGGGTTTCGGGACACACTGCACGCAATATTTAGTGACCCAATATTAGAAAAATGTGTTTTTCTACTCAATGAAGAGCCAAAAATGGCTTCAAGGAAAATTTTGAAATATTCATTTAAGGACTATGACAAATCATTTGTATTAACACGAAACAGATATTGGAACATGTTCGAATATTCCAGTATAAACTGTCGAAATAGTGATGAAACGCATCAATGAACATGAATACAAATAAATCTATAATAATATAAGGAACAAAAACAAACTTTTTTCTTGGGGAATGGCTATTGGGTGTGAGTATAGATACATTAATGTACACGATGTATAGTCACTTTGTTCAAATTGACTCTATTATTTGTAAAAAAAAATCTAGGTTAATTGCAGTAAATATTGCTTTTATTTCAAAAACTAGAGTCAGTTCGGCAAATATGATATTTTTCTCGAATCCAGGAGACTGAAATTATCCAGGTCGACTTGAAACCATCCGCCGGCAAACCACTGTTATCCGAAAAAAAATCTAAAATAACTTTGTTTCTTTCTTTTAAAATAAGACAATGTATTGCCTTTATTTCAAATAGTGGAGTAATGTCAGCAAATCTGATATTTTTCTTGTATTTAGAAAACTAAAATTCTTCAGAATCGACACTGAAACTGCGCCGCAAACTCACTGTTGTCCGAAAACCCCTCCAAAAAAACGTTCGTTTTTCTTTCAATATAAGAGTATATACTACATTAATTTACAAAACTGGAGTAAATTCGGCAAATCTGATATTTTTCTCGTATCTAGAAGACTGGCGTTATCCAGAATCGACTCTGAAACCTTGCGCCGCAAAATCTCTGTGTTATCGAGCTCTATCGTTTCATGAACAGTAACTCCAGAGGCGAAATTAGAACAAGATGACGATATTGGGCCGAAGTAGGACAAACGCAAGAGTAAGACCGAAAGTGAAAACCGACTTGCGCAAGAGCGAGAGGATCAGCCGGAGAAAGCTCGTCGCGTTGCTGCCGTGGACCTCCCGTCGAGTTATTAGCGAGTAAATGACGTTGATGGCTATCGGCGATCGGTTTGGCGTTCATCAATAACTCCTCTCTTCACCAATCAACGAATAAATAAGAAGGACACTGCAGATAGTATAATTTTCGAGGAATATGTTTAATATATAATAAATATGTTTATTTATTATATTATAAATATATATATATATATATATATATATATATATATATATATATATATATATATATATATACAATTATTATTATACAACATTCATTACTTTTTAATAAACATATTTTTTTTTTCACGAAACGGCCTTTTAAGACCACGCGAATGTCATAACTTTTTCCTTCTCATCTTCGCTATTCTTTTCTCCCAGTATCTTCTCAATACTTATATATATATATATATATATATATATATATATATATATATATATATATATATATATATATATATATATATGTACTTCTGCGATTTAGAAAGAATACGACCGTAAACTTTTGATAAACAAAATAATTTATTCAGTAACTTTTAATACAATCAATTAAATTGTTATTATTTCCAAACAATACAAAATATACAAGCTTACCTAAAACAAAATAGAATTTTATACGAGTCTTTTACTCCCTAAATCACTATAATATATTTTACTAACAAGTCTGCTGATTAGTATAACCTTCATTTATAACAAAAGCCAATAAACAGCAGTGCAATGCCATTTAAAAGTAAACGATCTGAATTAATAATTAATCTTGTCAATTATTAGTTTACATAGACATATATATAAATATATATATATATATATATATATATATATATATATATATATATATATATAAAATAAAAATGTTTATTAAAAAGCAATTAATATTGTATAATAATAATATCTGTATAACAATATATTCATTCTTTTTACGAGAAAAGAGAAATGAAGAACTATTTGTTGCATGGATCATTAATATAAAATAACTAAATATTGAACCCTATGTTGGCCAGAATAGTGCAAATACGGTAATAAACTTGGATCCTAAGTGGTTGCTAGGTTACCACTTTAATAGTTACTAAAGTGCCTCAGGACCTAACTGCAGTGCTGCTACCTGTTGTAGAGACAGTGAATCACGGCTAAATTTTCAAAATAAGAGAACTATATGTAATTTATAAACCTTTAATTGGTGGGTCCAAAAAACCCCTATTGGAACCACGTTAAGGTATCTCAGAAACTCCAGCTATTTTGGAAAGAATATATTTTTAATAAATCAAAGAAATGGAGGGATTTGAGATAATAACACCTTTATAAGCACACATCCTGTGTTATTAACAGATACCAGGGAACATGTAAATGTTGAAGCGCGCATGGACTAATGAATATACATATAGGATTTAACGAATGGATTGCCTCTGAGGAATAAGAAGAGAGGAAACTGTTTAATGGAAACATAGGATAATTGAGCAGTTAGTAAAGGAGCCGGGAAGTAGAGGAATACAATGGTGTGTAAAAGGCAAGTAGCCGGCGAGACAAAGGAGCTCGGCGATCTTCTCATAGCGTCTGATAGCTAAGTCTCAACAAAGGGGAACAATAGCATCCCGCAATTAGACAAATTGAGCTGGGGGAAGCCGTACGGGAGGGGAGGGGTAGAAGAGGAAGAGGTTTCCCGAGGATGCGGGAGATCGGGTGACCGGGATGTGCTATGGAGGTGTCAGGATCATCCGGGATATCATCCTGGTAGGCTTGAAGGATTGCCGAATAGATCATAGGACGGAGAACTGAATAGAAATTAATACCTATGAGAATTATACACGCGGATGAGTTTTATTTTTCGATATAAACGTATGTATAATATGAAACATATATGAATTTTTTTCTTGGAAATATCTCGTGATTTTTACTTCATTTTTTACAATTCGTTATATTCGTAACTATAAAGTTCTGAACGTCGAGCTCTAAACGATTGAAGAGAGCATGAAGAACTTATCAGTTTGAAGATCAGTACAAAACTTATTTCCAAGATAAAGTGGACACCCGACGACATTTCACCTCTGAGTAATATATATATATATATATATATATATATATATATATATATATATATATATATATATATATATATATATATAGAGAGAGAGAGAGAGAGAGAGAGAGAGAGAAATTGAGTGAGAGAGAAATTTATAAAACTAATGTGAATTTTGGGCTTATCAACCACTCGGTCATTATCATTATAACCACTCGGACAAATTATAATTATGAAAAACCATAAACGAATCAAATTTATAGAAAAATAAAAAAAAATTAAATAAAGAAAGAAAACGAGGAATAAAATTAAGTTATCAAAATCAGATTAATTATTGAATTTTACATAATATTTTGCAGTCTTTCAGATATAAATTGTCGATACGAAAATATAATTTTGATCCTTTTGAAATAATTGCTCAAAAAGGTTTGTTAATTGATGTCGTTCCCTTGAAGGCGTAACTTTCGGTTAAGATGTGAACCGCTGTCAATCGTACCACAAAGAAGATGCATTAAGGTAAGTCGGGTACCTTATTAATAAATAAATTAATGATGTTCAATATACATTTACTGAGCGGAGTAGCTCAGTGGTAAGGCACTGTGTTACCATGCTATCGGGTTCGAGACCGACTGAGGCAGATAATTATTTTCTGTTATCAGCCGTGGATTGACCCTCGGGAGACCTCAGGAGACCCTCCTGGGGCTCGCCCAGCCTCTATAAACTGGGTATCCTTAATTCCCCAATTAAAAAAAAGGAAACCTAGCGGTTGAGGATGATCTCGGCCAAATTACCTCCTTACACAATATATATATATATATATATATATATATATATATATATATATATATATATATATATATATTGAGAGAGAGAGAGAGAGAGAATTTTATAAAACTAATGTGAATTTTGGGCTTATCAACCACTCGATCATTTTCAACACACCAAGATTACAAAATAATAAGTACCTACATTCACAAATTATAATTATGAAAAACCAAAACCGTTGGCTTAGAAACAATACGGTCTTTACATAGTACTGAACCCAAGACCCTTCTTAGGTTGTAGTTTTTTTTTTCAATATAAATTTGTATAAATAAGAGTGGCTATATATTTCGAACATCTATTCCCTCAGTTGTGGAAGGTCCTAGTTCACTAATAAATATTGAAATTCTTGAAGACTTCTCTCTAAATTATAATTAAAAAAAATACATTTGTACTTTAGTAATTAATTTATTACAATAAATCACAGTCCACAGAAAAAAATATGTAAAAGCTCATTGGCAATCTACTACTGAAAACACTGGTAGATTGAAGAATTTCATATCAAATAATTATTTTGCAAATCTGGTTGCGATTTTTAGCTAATTGTATACCATAACAGACATCAATTTAATTAACATGGACTTATTACTAATTAAACAAGTGTCTTATTCCTAAAAGTGGAGAGAAACCCGTAGTGCAGTAGGAGACTAATAAAAAAAAAAAAATTTGGAATAATCCAATATCTTTCCGTAATTTAGCCGTTTGAAAGTCCCCTTAAAATGGTTTTAACAAAGATAAATTCTACTTTATTTTGAATGAAATTCTGTCTAGTATACGATTCTGCAACTGGAAATCGTCTAACTTAAATATTTGTTTAATTATCGCATCCTAATTCACACAAAACCTGACAGGCGTTAAAAAATAAAAAATTTACTCTTCTGATTGGATTTGAACCATGGCCCAAACGTACTTTTCTGCTGCATTTGAGACCAATTATCACTTTCCTAAGTTTCGGACATCGTTAACGTTACATCCCATTTACATTTATATTTATTGAATGCAAAATTAATTTTTAGATACATTTATTTGTTGATATAAACACACTGATATGCACATTTGCATAGGCTGATATAACCTTGTACATAAAATAATAATAACAATGAAAAAAAAAATCAGATAATTGCCGACGAACCAAACAGAAAAAGTTTATTTTTTTTACTCCAGTTTATTCCTAGGAAAACATATTTTACCATTTTCCCACCAGATCCTCTGTTTTATTGTTTCTCTTCTATAATCTAACTACAAAGCCCAACCTTCTAACCTCCATTGTCTTCAAATTCACATTTAATCGTAACATAAAAGGTTTTTCAATCGAATTCCCGCGGTTCAATTCTCTCACGAGCGTGTGCGTATTTGGCCAGAGTTGTGAAGGGAATAAACCTCAGTCATTGTCTATGGACTTTTCTAAAAAAAAATATGTTTTGCAACAATGATAAGCCATGTATGAAGGCCACCTTACAATATAAATATAATGGGAAACTTCTCTATTTAGGATTATTTTTCTGTTTGAAATATAATTCATGATAAATGAACAGATTGTTTCGTTAAAGGTGGGTTTATACGTTTGCCAAATAGTAGCACGGGCTCACAAGCAAAAGAGTGGGGTATTCGGCTTAGCTTGCGTATGCTTGTAAGTGTTTGAGGTTCGACCCGATCAAGTGTCGGTTTTTGGGCGCAATCCAAAGAAAGCTTGCGGTAAGCATAGCATAAGCGCTGGTGTTACATCCACGCATTTGTGTGTTCACATATTAATTATTTCGTACAAAAAAATAAAAAAAATTAAAAATAAAATAAACCGAATATAATATCAGTTCGACGTCCACCATACTTATTTCTCTGGAATTAACTAAACACAAGCGTGTAGATAGCATGTTTGCTTATTTGTGAGCCAATTGCTTGTAGATGATTCGGACTTGCGTCAAGTGTGTAAACGCACTATAAAAGAATGATCCAATTTTCTAAAGCTGTTCAAGACTATCCCGTACATTATATGAACATAATGGCTGTTAAGAGATTGCTCCTTCCGGAAATGTTTTGGGCGCCAAATTTAATTATTCCTATTTTTGACAATTCTAACCCCTTGGAACATTCGCACCGAAGATTTTCCAGACCATTATGATGGATTCTAATAAGAAACTATAAGTTTCGACATCCGAAGGGTTTTACGATTAAATTATATATAAACTATCATTCATGCAATAATGCCCTATTATCAACAATGGCGACGACTGCAACATATGTCAGAACTGCAGTGACCACACCTCAACAGATCATACATCACCACTAGACCGAAGTGCATGTAGCAACCATACTACATGACTTAGACCCCATCAACAGCATACAGCACATCACACTACCATATACACCGATAATCGTGTAATAGTGACATACGTCATATCAGCAGTGACAATTAAACACGACCAGCATTAGTGAGCACTAACGCACCGGTAATTCTAAATAGAGTGATTAAACAATAACATTGTAGCATAATTATCAATAATATTATTAATTGAGAAATCGTCGACAATTGACCTATTCAATAATTAACAATGTACTGTTAATTCTAAAAAAGCTCTGATTATGAGACGCGATAACTATTTTGCCTTTTGATGTACAATATTTCATTACGAGGATGTGTTTTGTGGTAGACTACACATTATAGATAAACAATATACAAATAATGTGGTTATTTCGATATTAAATTTAGAATTTAGATTAAGCTTCTTATGGACAATCAACAACTTGGATCTTTAGGGTTCTTCTTTATTTTTTAATTTAGAAATGATTTAATCTAAAAAATAATTTAGATAATAGATTCTCAAATCCAAGAATTAACCAATTTACACTAATAACATGTTAAATTATGGCACAAATGCAATCATTGGAAATAAATAAATTAATATGTGATTAGATTTCACGATGAACTTGCGTTAAATCATCATAAAGTTACATGAAAGTTCTCCAATTATACAAACAGCAATAAATATAAATAATGTTTATTAACTATAATCATAAATAAACCAATATAATATAGTCTAAGCGTATATAAATGCGTAATCAAATTAATATGAACAGTTGAATAAATATAATTTTTTATACCTGTTATGAACATTATTATTACATGAAAGTTTAAAACAAATTTGTATATTAAATTAATAAATTTGTATTAAAGATTAATTAAAGAAATTTTAAGAAATCTACAGTTATTATTTAAAGGAATATCCTATTCTATTTTTTATTTTGGGTACTAATTTATGTTTTAGATATATACAGGCTGTCCCCCAAATAAAGGATAACCCTTGGGGGTTTTTACAGTAAACAGAACCCTGAACAAAAAAATTCCTATGAATTTGGCTCAGAAAATGAAGCTTTGACAAGTGTTAGGGCAAAAACATGAAAACAAGATACGTTTTTCGCCACTTTTTTGACAATTTAACCAAATTTCTTCTGAAAGATAAAACGTAAAATCCGATGGGAAATTCTGATTTTGGAAGACGACAAATTTTCAGCTCACAAAATTGTTTACAATTGCTTCCGCTACCTTCGATAGCTCGGAAGCAACATGAAGAAGTAAATGATAAAACAATTTTGTGTTGATTTAAATTTTTTTATTGATTCTGTAGGTGCTTAATTTGTTTACAACATTCGGTTTTCTTAGAAATCTCAAAGCAATTTACGATTTTTTTTCGAATATCCCTCCTCCAGAAGTAATACTACTGGTACTGGTACTGGTATTGGTGGGGGGAACTAGTCCGGCAAGTGGGCCTTATGGTCCTTTTAGAAGTAATACAAACACTTCCTGTAGTCAATATCTGCGTTCCATGGAGGATTTGATCGTTTTGCAGCGAATCAATAAAACGTTTTTAAATCACCACCGTTGTAAACAATTTTGTGAGATGAAAATTTTTTGTCATCCAAAATGAAAACTTCCTTTTGCATTTTACATTTTATCTTTCTGAATTAATTCGGTTCCGTGCATGTCGGTTTTTAAAATCTAGCTAAAAATAACTAGTTGGTTTGGAATTCGACATTCGCCGTTCATTTGGAAAATCATGTCAACTCCAAAAATTCACTGAAGATCGTGTGTTTGATCTATCGTCGAATTGGTCTCATTCCACGCAAAATCTAATTATCAATGACATAAAAAAAACGGACCGAAATTACCTGTCCTTTTTTTTATACTATGAATCGTTTCATCAATTGACAAAAAATGTCGAAAAACGTATTATTAGTGTTTATTTTTCCTGTTTTTGGACTGAAAACTGATCAGACTTAATTTTCTGGACCATGTTCATAGAAACTCTTTTGTTCAGCGCTCTATTTGCTATAAAGCCCGCAAGGGTTACCTTTTTTGGGGGAGAGGGGGGGGAGGATATATATTATAAATTTTGCAACTGAGAATTTTTAAAATCGACCGGATTGATATGAAAGTACAACGTGCCCAACTCGAAGGTGGTTCCAGGCAGAAGAGGATGAAAGGAGAAATGGATGTCCGTTATTTCAAAACGGAGGCCATTAAACACCTTCTAAACCCCACCGAATCTCTGCTTATCTTCCTTCGCGCGGAAATAAACTACTCTGTTCTGGCGCCACACAGATGGGCAGGTGTAGAGGAAAAAGCATAATTATATATATTTTTTTATTTTAAATAGCAATGTTATTTTTGTGAACAAACACACTTCACTTAAATTATCTTTGTTACTTTTCTACATTAATATATTTTTTACCCACACACAACCAACGTTTCGAAATTCTCTGGGTTTTCCCTTCTTCTTAACTTTGCTATTTTTTCCACAGTAAGACAATTAGAAGTATTTCCCTAAGGTCCGTTTTCCCATAATGCATTATTTCGTCCGCTATGTCTACTATTAATTTTTTTTTTTTTTTAAATCATTACTGACATCGATATAGTCTTAGCAGACGAAATAATGTATAATGGAAAAAACGGACCTTAGGGAAGTACTGCTAATTATTTTATATTAGAAAAAATAGCATAGTTAAAGAAGAAAGGAAAACCCAGAAGATGGAAGAGAATTTCGAAACGTTGGTTGTGTGTGGGTAAAAAAATATCAGATAATAAGGGAAGTGTGTTTGTTCACAAAAATAGCAATACTATTTAATTTAGTAATGAAAACTTCCGTAAAGTAGTAGGAATTTTATAATATAATATATTTTTATTATTATTTTTTTTTTTTTTTTTTTTAGAAAATGAATTTAAAAACGTATTTTGTTCTTACAGGAAAATTATGTACCACCTGAAATTATGTACTTGCAAGCGTTCGCGAATGCCCGTGGCTTGTATTTACAACAGCCTAGCCTACCCCTTTAAAACCTGCTTTAAAAACCTGATTTATCAACTAACTAGTGTGGCTAGCACATTATAGAACATAATGATCCCAGGAAGCACAGTTTTTCATCTAGGTTTAGGTATAAAGTTTAGACAAATATCTGATGTGGACAACACATGATTTCCTTGTACGCCTATTAGACTATAAATCGGTAGCTCAAAAAGCCTGAAATTAAACTGAATTTGGTTACTAGTTTCCGAATATTGCATTATCTCAACAACGAAACTCGGCATCGCGACATCCATCTCATGACGCACACACTCTTGTTTCTGGAGATCTCATTCCATTACTATATGTCGTTTTCTTTCAGTAGGTAACTAGTTTCCAAAAGCTTTCTTCGTGTTCCGTGACAACATTATAAATGTCCATTGGAGCATTGGAAATTGACAGATTCAACATTTTAAGCGGAAGAATCAACTTAACTTATGTCTTATTCTCCTGCTGCAGACTTGTTCAGCTCACAAATGTTGAGGAAAACCAGTATTTTACACTCAATTTTAACAATAAAAACAAGTAATAAAAATGTTTAACTGGATTGGAAACCAAATTGCGTTTGTAACCTTTATTACCGAAACATATGATTTCTGTATTTAATTTTAATATAATTTTTGATTTAAGTTTATTATGACCTTCAAGTAAAGTACCCTTTTCGGCTCACCAATTTTAACAAAAATAAAGTAAATAAATTCATATTGATATATAAGTCCCATTTCCCAAAATCAGAGATGTTTTACATTATATTTTAATATAATTTTTTATGAAAGTCTAATATGACCTTCAAGTAAAGTAACATTTCCGGTTTGCTAATTTTAACCAAATTTATTATGTTATTTATATTAATATGTACGTCCTATATACCAAAATTGAGAAGGTTTGCATTATATTTTAATATATTTTTTGATGAAAATCAATAATGACCTTTAAGTAAAGTACCACTTCCGGTGATCAAGCAGTGACCAAAAAGGGAGGTTCACAACTAGATTTTATAACAATCCTAAATACAAAATTTTAACTTTCTAGGGCTAGCCGCTTTGGAGTTATGCGAGATACGCACGTACGAACGTAACTTCACGACGAAACTAGTCAAAATGGATTCAGAAATGGTCAAAATAGATATTTCCGTTGAAGTATGAAAACCGAAAATTTACGCGATTACAACACTTCCTTTACTGCGTACAAGGAAGTAATAATAATTCGTTATTCTAAGCCGAGATTCGAACCCGAGGCTTTGAGTACACAGAGTGAGCCTAGCAGATAGAGTAGCCTTTACCACGCCGAGTTGATTCGCCATTTAGCCCAGCATGCGCACTTGTGTGGCCATTGTTTTTGCCCGTTTTACTCTATGCTATTAGCAAACAATGAAGACAAAGCACAATGATCCATAGAATTGATAAGAAGCAGTTAGACAATTAACTGTCCACTATTTGATATTTAGATTTAGCGACCTTTCCTCCATTGTCAGCTTGGATGCCAGCTAACTGTACTTCTCTGATTGCAAAACGATTACCTCTGTCCTGCAAGATTATATCCTGGACCTTTTCCAATCATCTGTAATTTTAACAAGGAGACGGTCCGGTTGGCAGAACAGAATATTATATATAATAGTGCGAAAAACTTATTACATGTCGACGTTTCGATCTAAAGTTGAGTTTACACCGAAATAATACTGGTAACGTCGTTGTAAAGAAAATATCATTTTATTATTTCTTTTTAATGATTCTTGGTTTTCATAAATGGCTGAAATAAGAGTTTATAAAACCTCTAATCGGCCGCCATTTTTAAACAAAATCACGAATGGTAATGTCGAGTTCCGAGGATCATATTAGGATGAATTGAGATTTGGGTGCCAGATCTGGAAAAAAAAAAAAAAATGGCCCAGCAATCATGGAGAAAAACAGCGGACGGCGGGCGTTTTAATTTGATTTTTGGATTCTACGTATCTCGAAACGTAAAACCACAAATTTTGAGGGAGGTTATATTTATTTTTTCTTGGTACATTACAAAGGTTCATTCATGAAATTAATAAATCAATAACTTATGTCTTATTCTCCTGTGCAGACTTGTTCATCTCACAAATGGGGAGGAAAAACAGTATTTTACACTCGATTTTAACGCTAAAAACAAGCAATAAAAATGTTTAATTGGAGGGAAGCAAAAACGCGTTTTTGCTTTTTTGGGCGTATCCGACAAAGCCTGCAACTACATACCATCAAGCCACAACCATCTACTAAATAAGCTTTAATATCCAAGCGTTTAACTCTCGAATCAGAGTAAAAGTTACTTAAATTTTAAGAAGTACAATGTACACGTGGCATTGTGGGCAGTATGGTGGGAGCCTATGATGATGGCGGTTGCCAAAAAATATTACTCACCTTTTCTCTCATATTTACCTTTCGAATAACTACCGTTAATTATATTTGACAGTAAATATGGTGAATATGCCTCCAGGTCGCGTGATGCCATCATAATCAGCCATCGATAATATGTTTGCTAAACGTTATAACAAAAATTATTGATACTATCCGGGCTTATTTATTTAAGATACAATCTCACATGACCTGTAGCTACATGGCGTCAAAGGTAGTCGTCGTCCGCGCGATGGCAGCGAAGGCCGCGTTTCTTTTGCTCGCAGGGACGATCCGAGGAGACGAAATCTCTGACTGCCTCCTGACGATCGCCCAACAGTACCTCGAGAGCCGATGCCTTTCTTTCCAGTTCCCGCTGAACTTCGTCAACCCCAGCGTCATCGACGTACCTTCCGTAGTTCGCTCACCTCTCCTTAAGAATCTACACGAGCACTGGCAGGTAAATCTTCCAGCCGCCAATAAGTACAGTGCAAACAATCCCTTCTTACATATTGGACCCACCTGCTACCTCCATTGCGCCCATATAATAATCTTAAAGGACAATGTACCCTACATTAAACAGATCGACCACATACTGTACACGTTTTACAGCCATTTTTATGAAGATGGAGGAGGCAATAGAACTAGAATGGTAGTTACAGTCTCGGCCGAGACCAGCGAGGTCGAAGTATATCGATTATTGAAATACATGTTAACAATGGGCGAAATAGACGTCATATTTGTAGGAAGGAAGAACGGGGCCATCAATGTTTTCACATTATTCCCCTTCGGAAAGGACAAGAACAGCTGTCCTGAGGACAACACTATAGTGGAGACGCTGGATCGATGGGTCGATGGTCGTTTCGAAAAAAGTACAGACCTATTCCCAGAAAAGGTTCCGAGAAAATTCAACAACTGCACGACTATAATAGGCACAATGCACGACCCTCCGCACATGATGTTGGACGAACAAGGCAAAGGCGTGGACGGCATAGAGTACCGAATCGTCGAGATGATCGGCCACCATCTGGGGCTGAGGATCGGCTACAAGAGTTACTCGAGGAACGACTCGACCTTGTGGACCAGGAAGGAGCAGCCTCGCGGGATGAGGACGGATCTGAGGAAGGGGCGGGTGTGGATGATCGTGTCGGGGCACAGCAACTACATCTTCACCTTCTCCTGCATCACCGTCTCTCACTCTTACCTCGTCAACCGCATCACCTGGTTCTTCAGCAACCCCAAGCAGGTACCCAATTGGAAGCTCATCATCTTAGCGTTCGATCGGCCGTTATGGGTCTTGGTGCTAGGGACTACGGTAGCCTTTCCTATAATTTTATCTATCCTGACAAATTTCTTCAAAAGAAAGCATCCTTTCCAAAGACTGTCAACTTCGATGCTAGTTATGTTAGGTCTGCTCTTCGCGAATCCTTCGAGCGTAAAACTGAAAGGTCCTCTGTTCAGAATCGCTTTCGCGGCTTGGCTCTTTTACACAATTCACGTCAATCTCGCGTACTCCGCAGCTTTATCGAGTCTCCTGATCACCGGAAAACAGGAACCGACAATAACTTCTTTCGAACAAATCTTGCAACTTGATCTCAAAACGGCCATGACGGAGAACACTGTCTTACAAACGAGAGGAGTTGAAGAACCTCTGATAAAGAAGGTTCTGTCCAATCGAATCGTGATTCAAGATATCAGTGAGATTTATTCGCATCACGAATTAGGAAACTTCACCCTTTTGGAACGCGAACCAACTTTCCTTTACAAGATAAAAAAATACGATCTATCCTTCTACAGGTCAGACTTGAGACTCGGATTGGTCTATCTAGGACTGAAAATGAGGCGCAACCATTTCCTCATCGACAGGATAGCTGACTTGTCTTCGAGAGTCCTCGAGAACGGTTGCATCAACAAGTTCATTCTAGACTACTGGCCTGTTCAGAAGAGTTCGAGGAGGTCTAGGTTCGAGTCTTTCACCATTACAGATCTTACAGGACCTTTTCTTATATTGGCTATCGGCAGTACAATTTCATTCCTGGTGTTTTTGTGGGAAATCCTTAGTGAATACCTTAGCAGGAAGCGAACGAAATTAATATGATACGTTTGTAAAAACAATTCAATTTTCACATTTCACTCGACACGACAACAAACACAAATAGTCTACTGGAATACAGTTGTCACTTAAGAAGAAACGAAATCGGAGCACGAAGCGAATCGTCCTCAAAGAGTCAAGCAGTTTTGCGGATTTTCAAATGGAAAACAACTAAAAATGCAAGCATAGTGCATTATTAAAGCATATAAACGTTTACAAACTAAGAGTCAGATGTATTTATATTTAGTAGTATAAGAAAATTATATTTATTTGTTTGCCATTATATCAACCTACTACTGTTGTGTGCCAGTATTAAAAAATGAAATGAGTTAAATAATTAAAATATTAAATATTGGACTAATTAATTACTTTTTACCCACAAATCCTTCCAAAATGAATTTTTGTAATTATTAAATATGATTTTTGTACATTGGCATAATTATGCACATAAAATTTGATTTTATTAGTATTTTATATTCTATGTTAGATATATATCAAAACCATTGGCGTTCAATATTAACATTGAATCCATATACACACTCCCTTACAGATGCTTTTAAATACACCAATCAAAAATAGAAGTAGAAAAAAAGTATAACTTTAACGGAAGTTATCGCAGCTCAAAAATTCCAACAAGAAAAAACATAAAAGAAATGATGTTACAGGCTTAAAAAATTTCAATTACAAGTTTGTTTTAACTAATAATGCAAAATAAAAAAATTCGCAAATATTTGTTCTCGTTCAATTGCTGGCAGATTTAGATACAGGTATTGAAGGAATTAAAAACTAACAGAGTTTGAAAGGTATTCTCTTTACCATTAAAATAAACGGTGTAGCGATCGATTTCGTCATTTATAATGTATGTTATGAATATATCAAAAACTAAGAGAGAAAGCAAAAAACTATAAAGATAAAAAAATTGTGAACAAATTAAATGGATCTGTGGTAAAAAAGGAATTTAGAAAAAAAAAATTGTTTTGTTAGAAAAGTCATTATCGTACCACTGGTTTGGATGCCAGAATCTCTAACTACCTTCTCAAGAGTGAGATTAAATAGCAGGCATACCAAAGCGTCCCCTTGTCTGAGCCCTTTATTCAAGGAGAACTCCCTGGAAAGCTCTTTTTGAATTTTTATGGAGCATTTAACACCATCCATTGTCATTTTATAAGCCTGATGATCTTGGGTGGAATCCCGAGTTCTTGAAGAGCAGCATAAAGTTTGGGTCTCTTTATGCTATCATAGGTTGACTTGAAGTTAATGAATAGATGATGTGTCGTCATTCTATATTCAGTTGCTTTTTCCAAAATTTAATAGTTAAAAGAAGTAATGGGGGATTGTTATTCTTACTGTTTTAATAAAACTAAATTAAATTTATTTAAAAAAAAATATTAATATTTTATACATAAAACAAGTTTTTTTTTGGGCTTACATTACTTTATATTTTACTCCTTTATTTGGGCTTACATTACTTTATATTTTACTCCTTTATTTGGGCTTACATTACTCTATATTTTACTCCTTTATTTGGGCTTACATTACTTTATATTTTACTCCTTTATTTGGGCTTACATTACTTTATATTTTACTCCTTTATTTGGGCTTACATGACTTTATATTTTACTCCTTTATTTGGGCTTACATTACTTTATATTTTACTCCTTTATTTGGGCTTACATTACTTTATATTTTACTCCTTTATTTTAAAATTATTTTAATTAGAAATATGCCAACGTTTTTAACATCATTGTCATCTGTTACATACCTTGTTATATCATACATATATCTATATGCTATACATACTTCCGAATCTTCATGCTAGTATTATTTTTAATTAATCGTTTTCATATATTTCATTATACCATGCATAAATAACGCATTATTTTGATTTCAATTAGTTTTTACATTATTATTTTCATTAGTCACTTGTTAACAATTTTAACATCATTGAAAACCTGTACAAAACTTTCAATATTATAATTATCTCGATATACTTTACATTCTTCCAAATCTTCATACTAGTAGTCATTTCAATTAATAGTGTTCATATATTTTATTATATCCTGTATAATGTATTTTATTGCTTCATGTACGAAATCCATAATCTCACTATGTACTCATAATTCATAACCTTTCGTTCACTCTTTTCACTTTACTTTAATATTTCATTTTTTACAATTATATTGACATCTTTTATGCTTCTTTATATATCTTTTATATTTTGTATACTACATATATTTTTATCTTGCTTGTAATTTCTGTTTTTTACCATTTTTTACTTTTATTGATACTGCCTCTGTCGTTTTCAATGTTATTTTATTTTTAGTCCTGATGATGGCCTAAAACTTAGGCCGAAACGTTGGCACAAAATAAATAAGTCATACTTATTAGTGTCTTTGTCTTTGATCGCATCTCCCCGACCAACATCTTTCTTAATAAAAAAAAGTTAGTTTAATTAGTAAAATTAAGCTCGGATAATAGTAACTGTAGCAATTACTTATTTAATTTCATTTTTAATATCTATTCTAACCCTTAAAAAAAATTAAAGAAAATTTCGAAATAATTGTTTAAACCATATTCTTTGCTCAAAAAGACAACTGTTTTTTTTTATTCCTCATAGTATATGATATATTTACAATACATCAAGAAGTAAAAATAAAAATAAAAACAGAGTAACTATACTTTTGATAAATTATGACAAGGTAGATTCGTATAAGCGATTCAAATTGGAAATACTGTTGAGGCAACACAATGAGCAAAGAGAAAAAAATAATGGAGTCGGAAAAACCTTTGACTCATATTCTTCGAATTGTCTATTATTTGTTAATTTGTTTTTTTAAATATTTAGAATTCATTTCCGCCGTCCTCTCTCTCTCTTTCATGGAAATCCTTTTGCAGAGGAAACTACAATCACCTTATTTTCCATGCAGATTTCGACGAAATATAAGAACGCAATATGAACTGATCTAATTTATAATCTAATAAATTCCTGGATGTAAATAAATGAGCAGTTTCAAGGGCATGGGATGTTTGATTGTCAAGGTTCTGCAACCCTTCACTCAAATATCTATGTGATTACTAATGCTAATATAATACAACTAACTGGACCCATGCAAAAATTTCGCACAACCAATCGATTCTAATGCATTAGAATCGATTGGTTGTGCGATTTTTTTTTATTCTTTTCTTTCTTATTTCTTTATTTTTTTTGTTTAGCACTACCCCTTAAAATTTAGTAATAATTGTACATGACATTGGAGTAAGGTAGGACAGGACCTTATACTTGATACTTCAAAATTAATTAAAACTTAAAGGTGTGGAAATTCCTGTTATTCAGTTGGAATTAACTTAAGTGGTCAATAATTTGTAAATACCTTACGTAAGTTGTTGTTTTCATGAAACCGGTATGTATAATTTATTTGTTTGTCAATGTTAACTATTTACAATTAGAATCGACAAATCGTTCCACAGCGATAGGAACATAATATGGCTACATGTTCAATGCGCTGTATCTTTGTTAATAATGGTCAGATTTCGATGATTTTTTTTACTTTGTAGGAAATTGTATGAAATAGACAATTTGGCACTAGTAATGGACATATCAGAGATTTCGTGAGGATTTGTAGGAAGTTTGACTAAGGAAAAAGAACAAAAATAGGGCCTAAGGAGAGACGCTGCTAAATTGCCACAGGACGTACTTACAATTATATCATTGGATATTTCAAATTGAAATTTAAGAGCACATACCGGTATAATATTAATTTATTCATTAATAAAGTCGAAAAAAACTTGTAGTCGCAACTCTTAAAGTATGACATTTTTTAAAACCTTTTACAGTGATCGAGTATTAATGTTTATTCAAAAACATAAACATAGGAGACAAGTGTATTTTCATTATTCACAGTTATTTCTATAGGATTGTTATTATGCTTACAGATATGATTAAATATACGTATGATGATCTTATTCCATTCAATTTTAATAACCACCATCTTTGAAGCACCGTGATGAAAAAGCTAAAATAATTATATCTTTTACCTGGATATCGACAACTGTCGGCCTTCAAGAAGACATAAAAGTTTTTCGAAAATAAAATACTTATAAATTATAATTTAGTCCCCAACTTCAGCGTTTGGAGCCCACTGTGGGAGGGTTCACACGGATTCATTATAAAATTAAAAAAGAAATAAAGAATAACAGAAACCTGCTTAATAATTCCAAAATAAAAGACATTCAAAATCGATACAGAAGTGAAAACCCGTCCAATAAATGTTTCAACCGGGATACAATCGATTGTAAATCTCGATAATTATCATCCATTTACAAATAGCCATTTATTGGCAAAAATGGGACAATAGGCCAATCCTCCCCATTACAATCTGCAACAGATTAGCGAACTTTCGAAAACCGGTCGTTTTAGCTTTTGTTTCGACTTCGAAACAAACTCATTCGAAAATAGTCAGTCGTATTCCTTGCGACACTGATTTACGTAAACCTAACCGCTTTCCCTTCAAAACCCTCGCAGAAACCTTTTACCACTCATTTTGGTGGATTTAGGACTAATTGGGATCAAACAATCAAGGTGATACCAAGAGATTACATTCTAAAAGGTTATTTAAACTTTCTAAGGTTTTAAAAATCAATTCATATACTTGATGTATACATCCACGCCTTTAAACAATAAAAATTGACAATCAGTGGCCAACATGTCGAAATCATCACTATAATAATGACATATTAATGAGATCACTGACGATCACTCCAAATATATATATATATATATATATATATATATATATATATATATATATATATATATATATATACATATATATATATACATATATTTATTTATAATACATTTCAATGCTCAGATATAAATGGCAAGTACATAAAATAATTCCGCTATTATCATTCCCACGCCCCCCAAAAAAATAAATAAAAAATAATGAACATTTTAAACATAGAAATTTTAAATTCAATAAAAAGTTTTATTTTCGATTAATTAATATTTATATGCTTTTAGCATAATTAATTTATGTTTTTTATGTTAGCATACGTATTTTTGCAATCACTATCGTAAATAAGGTATACCTAGTTAAAATTAAAAATGAAAATTTTTATATAAAAATAAATGCAGGCTCTTACTACTTCACCAATTTAATTTATTTAGATACAAATTTTCGGCCTACAAGCCATCTTCAGGCATCTCTGTAAAAGGCCCTTATTTAGTTTAGTTTATAACACATCACACTATTAAATATATTCTAATATTCTAATAAATAACCATTTACATATAAAAAAGTTTTTAAAATGCGTAAAATGCCATATTTAAGTCCACGATCTCGACTATGTTTGGCTTGTAGACCGAAAATGTGCATCTAAATAAATGAAATTGTTGAAAAAGCAACAGGCTACATTTATTTTTATATACAAAAGCATTCACCTTAATTTTTTTTTTTTTATTGAGTAAAATAACATTCTATCAATGAAAGACAATGGTAATAATGATTATAGAGAGAAAATGTATTTAAAATTTGAAAATGAATGTCTCAAATTTTTAATATTTGAATGTATATTCATTCAATGTTTGAAATACATATTTCAAATAATACGTATGAAAAGGTCAATTCACAGGCCTCTTGTTATATAAAGAGGGTTCCAATATAAACTCAGGATCCTTTACATAATACAAATAATACCTTGTATATTGCAGACGCTGTACAATCCGTGATTGCAATGACATTGTAACACTTTGGCCTGATCTTGATAGTTCAAGCCCTGTAGCTGCAAGCTTATTGACTTGCGGCCAGGTGTTGCAAGATTTAGGTGCAACTCTTGACGAAAGAATAAGAGCCGTTGCAAAATTATTGTTGTGAGGAGAAGGTCCAATTTGACGAAGAGATTCCAATCTGATTTTCATAATTCGATCTTCTTAGCACAATATCCATTTTTTACGAAAAGAATTCTAAAAGTTGTCGAGAGTTTTTTTACAGAATTCAACACAAAGTTCTAATAAATGTACTATTGCATGATAATCAAATTAAATCATATCGATGTAGTTTATTGAAAAAGGTGTAAGCGCCATTTAGCAAACTGAATGAAAATTTTTCCCCCAAATAACAATATACTATTTGTTCGTATTTTCCCCGAAAAAAATAGACTATTGCAGTGGGTCGAAGATCGGCGGTGAGCGGCGGGACTGCGTTTTCTATCCGTTTCATAACCCCTAGAGCACGATTATGGAAGTTTTGGAGATGTCTGATATATATATATATATATATATATATATATATATATATATATATATATATATATATATATTTCCCGCTACATTAGAGCACCTCCAGCGGCCAGCTTTGGGTCAAATGAATTGAAATTCGGTATGTAGGACTTTCCCCCAGGCAGAACGATACCATTAAAGAATGGATAAATTCCAGTAAAAATTTCGGTATGTTTATCTGAAATTTCGGCGTTTTAAGAGTTTTGCGCATCTCTACAACTCCACCATATTAGTTCATTGGGCTGAAAATTCCTGTTGGTGTTAGGGAAGTATTTTTTGGGGATCTCAACATGGTTTCCCCACTCCCCTCGGGTTTTCCGATTTTTTAAAACATTAGCGCACCTTTAAAATCTCTCCAAATTGAGTAATTAAATTACCTATAAAACAAAAGAAGTTTCATCGAAATTGGACCAGTATTAGCAAATATATGGCTATTTCAACTGTTTCAATGCCTTTTTAGTCGTATTTTCTTCGAAAAAAATAACTACTGCAGTTGGTCGAAGTTCAGCGGTGAGCGGTGGGACTGCGTTTTCTATCCTTTTCATAACCCTTAGAGCACTTCAAAATGTTTTATATGACAGCTAACTACAAAATGTTTTATATAACAGGTAACTTCAAAACGTTTTATATGACAGCTAACTTCAAGTGGCCCATGTTATTGCAGTTAACACCAAACACCTGACATATAAAAGGTTCACATTTTCAACCAAAAGAATATTAATAAGCTCTGTTTATTTCTCTACTCAAGATTTACCTTATAGCCTTCCTTAGTCAGCATTGGCGAACGTAAGGGGGCAGGTAGAGGTAGATAAGGAGGATATATTTTTAGTAATATTTTGGGTAATTTTTATCAATAATTTTTACTTCCTTGTACGCAGTAAAGAAAGTATTGTAATCGCGAAAATATTCGGTTTTCAGATTTTAACGGATAAATCCATTTTGGCCATTCCTGAATCCATATTGACTAGTTTCGTTGTGACGTCTGTACGTACGTTCGTATCTCGCATAACTCAAAAACGTTGAGCCGCAGAAAGTTAAAATTTAGTATTTAGTATTGCTGTAAAATCTAGTTGTGAACCCTCGCTTTTTGGTTACTGAATGATCACCGGAAGTGGTACTTTATTTGAAGGCCCTAATAAACTTACATAAAAAATTATTTTAAAATTAAATACAGAGATCAAAAGTTTCGGTAATAAAAGTTACAAACGCGATTTTTTTTTCCGTTCTAATTAAACATTTTGATTACTTGTTACCAGTATTAAAATAGAGTGTAAAATAATCGTTTTCCTTTCCAATTGGGAGCTGAACAAGTCTGCAGCAGAAGAACAAGATATAAGTTAAGTGGGTTCTTCCGCTTAAAATGTCGAAACTGTCGATTTCCAAAGGTTTATCTAGTGACAGAGACAGCTCTAATCTTGTCAAGGAACACGAAAAAATCTCTTAGGAACTTGTTACCTACTGAAAGAAAACGAATTAAAATAACGGAATGAGGCCTCCAGAAACAAGAGCTTATGTGTATCAATAGATGGATATCACCATGCCGAGTGTCGTTTTTGAGGTTCTGCAATCTTCGGAAACTAGTAACCAAATTCAGGATCACTTTTTGAGCCACCGATTTATAGTTTAAAAGGCGTACAAGGAAATCATGTGGTGTCCACATCAGATATTTTATCAAATTTTCTTGCTTATCCTTAAAACTAATACCCAATTTGGGCGTTTATAGATGATTATCTGCCTTTCTGTTAAATTTTGAAAAACATTTTTGCGTACGCCAATGTTACCCACCTTAATTGCTGTTTGTCCCATCGACTATTGATTAAATAGTCGGAGGAGTATGATAGGTGGATATAACATGAGGTAGCCGTGGGGCTTTCACTGAACAAATAAATGTTTCACTTAAAACCCAATGGTTCGACCCCGACTCGCTGATTACAGCTCATCGCCAATGCCACTCGCTACTTCATCACGGCCTTCCTAATGCCTGCTACAGCAGTTTACGACTTGCTGCGAGCGAACATTTTAGCCGCGTACCCTTCCCTTCAGTATTTAGCGTACCCTTTGAGAACAATGGTACAACCCTGACCTTTTATCGGCCCTGTCATTTCCTACCGCCAGTCCCTCGGTAATTGCTAACCTCATGGAGCAGCGTTTTTCGGAGAATAATCTCTGTCCAGGACCTTGCAGGATACGCTGTTTATTACCCTTTTAAGGACAAAGAATTCATTAAAAAAAAACAAGACAACTCAGTAAAATTGAGCTATACGCATTTTCATATTGAAAAAAAAAAATACGAAAATCTTAAATGTATAATGCTTAAATAATCTGAATTATTTAAGTCAAAGATTTGATTCAATATTTAAATAATTCAAAAACACTAAAACAAGTTAAAATAAAAAAGAAAGTAATATAAATAAAGTAACAGAATGTTAATAATAAAACGTGCTAAATAGAGCTATTTGTGCTAGTCGTCGAGTTTCAACAATATCATGCTAAATACCACAATAGAAAATAAGTCAAATAACAGGTTAAACAGAATTGATTGTGTGCTAAATGTTATGTCGCTCTATTGCCTGGTCGCCATATTGTTTTGCCTACTCAAAAGTGTCGACATGAGATTCCGAAAGTGTCAAGTGGTTATTTGTTTACTTGCTTCAGTTTTTTTCAATTTAATTATTTTTATTTACATTAAAATTAAAAAAAAAAATTAAAAGAAAGGTTTCATAAAAACAAGGCAAATAAACCAAAATAAAGCTGCACCACCAAAGACAACGCCGCCATATTTATTTAGCAAATTACGCCAGCACTTACACTGGGCCGCTCAAAGTCCTCAAATAGCATGATAAATATTACTGTGAGTCATATTATTTTATGAGTAATATTATGAGTCATATATATTACCTATTATTAGGTATAAAACAAAATATAATAGTGAATTAATATAATGGACTTTATTTATCTAGCAGCAGGCAATGTTATTTTTCAAAATTAGTAAATGTTTCAGCATAAAAAATTATTTCAATTTTGGAAAAAAAATTATGTTTTCTGATATAACCTATTAATTTTTTAATGAAATAAGGTCCAAATTGGGAAATAAAATAATTTTAAGTAATGACTCACTGAATACAAACAATATATATAATGTTTGATTTTTATTTTAGAATAAATATTTTTCAAAAAATGTTAGAGTTATATAAGAAAATGTTTTAGAATTAGAATGTTCTTATTTTAATTAAATTTGATATTGTTTTTTTCATAATATATAAATATATATATTTTTTTAAATAAGCTTGTAAATAGCCTTAATTTAGTTTTAAATAACATTTATATAACCAGGATTACAAATGTTTATTTCTCAACCTGCAGGAAGTTTTTTAATACAATAGAATTTTTTTTTCTCCAACTGCAAAAATATATAATTTAAAAAAAGATAAACAAATGAAAAAGAATAACAAAGCAAGAATGCAAAAGAAAGGGTTCGGATTTTGTTTTCTTTCTTTTTTTAATCGATTTAAAACCTTTAAAACAAAGGATATCCTAAAAGATGTTCCGATAAACAGGACGCATACAATGGAGGCTACAGCCGAATGGCATTTTTCCCACCAATTCCGGTCAGCGTCGAAGAATAAAAAGAAAATAAATGAAAGGAAATAAGAAATAAAAAGGAAAAAAGAGGAATGAGAACGGACACCTTGGGGAACACCCTCAGAAAGGGAGTTTATCGTTGTTTCTAATCAAGTGAAAATTTATTGCCGCAGCAAATATTGCCTCTGGATATTATTAATAATTTTTCATTATTTATTGCTCCTCCTGGTCGAGACGATATGTTATATTCCTGTTGGCCTTTGGGAGCTGTCCATGTTGAATATCTATATCTGTATTAGTTCTTATTGTTTGATGCTTTAACATGTATATATATATTTATATATATATATATATATATATATATATATATATTTATATTAAAAAAAATATTAAACAATAAATTGAATTTGAAAATAAAAATCTACTAAAAATATTTTACAGAATGTATCAAAGTAAAAAATAATATTTTTAATATAAATAATGATGTTTTCAAGAATACATTGATAAGTAAACTTATAATAGCTAAACTAACAATAATTTTTATTGAGATAAATATTCAAACTAAAAATCTACTTCTTATAAATTTACGAATTCTTATTGAACATTTTAGGAAATAATATAATTTCAAAACATTTAAAAAAATAAATTAAAATTAATCATAGCTAAAGTTAATGACTCGTTTAGAAAACAAGTGCTTTTCTTAAAAGGTAAGATTTTTCTTATTTCATCTAGAGTTGATACTAATTAATTCACATTCGTAATATTTTTTTAATATTTATTATTTAGAGTATGTAGGATGCACATGAATGATTCGTTAAAATATAATATATAGAGTCAAAACTCAAAAAGAAATACAAATTAATTTCTAGGATTTAAATGGAAGATTACAAAATCTAAACCTTAATTCTCCCAAATAGCGGTAAATAACAAACCAGTCAACATTTCGCCAATTCAAGAATCATCAGGATAGAAAGAACAAATCACATATGAGAGATTCTCATATAATTTTAAATTTTGTCTCCATGAAAATTTTTAATAAAATATAGAGGTGTGAAATATATTTTAATAAAATTTTATAAAATATATTTTAATAAAATGTGGAGGTGCTTGTGAAAATGCCATATCACTTGGTGGAAACTCACAAACTTTTGAGAGTTCTGGTTTCCTTTTAAATAGTTCTGGAATTTCAGATAGTTTAAGCAAATAGTTCCGCTCATTAAAGCAAAAGCAACTTCGGAAGCTTATAACTTCCTTGCTATCAACATTAGAACTAATGTTAATAAAAATTCTGACGAAATATTACAAGCCCGAAGAGGCGAAAAATTTTCAAGGTAATAGGATGTTTTCTCGAGAGTTCTGATAGCATCTCGAGGAGTTCTATTAACATTGTAAAATCTGTAAAACATTTTTGTCTGAGGAGCGAAAAAAAAATGTTCTGGCGTCTCGAATTTTCAAAATACGTTTCCAAACCTTTGACTACTTGTAACTTCTTTACTATCAACGTCAGAGCGTAAGTTAATAAGGACAATTTTTAAAACTGTTAGGGATGCCAACAGATCTATCAACAAAATAATTGATTTCAGACGAAAAAATTTTTCAAAAATTCCGGCGAAATATAACAAGCCCGAAGGGCTGAAAATTTTTTATGATAACAGATTTTTTTTTCTCGAGAGTTCTGATAGCATCCCGAATAGTTATAAAAATTATCCTGATTAACTTTAGCTGTAATGTTGATAGCAAGGAAGTTATAAGCTTCCGAAGTGAGAATTATAATTTTTCCCTTAAATTAGCGGAACTATTTGTTTAGTTTATACTTAAAACTGTTAAAGTATTAGGAACTCTAGAACTATTTGAAAGGAAGCCAGAAATCTAAAAAATTTGTGAATTTCCACCAAATGATATGCCAACTTCATACGCACAATGTGGAGCTATGTCATCAATCAGTATATCTGTTTGTTGCATACAATAAATCACACTGCAAACACTTCTGTTTAAAGCAATGTAAAGCAGAATAGGCCAAATGCCTTTTCCTGTCCCAAGTCACTAAACTACTTGTTCTAAGTGTTATCGCTCTAAATAGTGGTTCACTATTTAAAAAATAATATTAATCCAGTTTTATCAAATATTTTTCAATTTAATTTACAAAAATATAACCAAAGAGGTCACTGATGGGCCTTAAAATACCTGTCACAAGACATTGGCCATCATTACTATCCCATCTACTTCTAGTACATTTTCCTGACACTAGATGGCATCTAGAAGGTAGTTTGAGGTTATGTTTTATTTCACAAAGGTTTTTGAAGACTCAGATTTAGATTCTCGTGTTTTCCGCTTTTGTGTGAATTTGAAAGAAAAAACAAAGGTAATAAAATTCGTTGCGTACATTTTTTTAGTAATAACCGTATTCCATTTTATATAAATTAGTTTATCATTAAAAAAAAATTGAATTGATTTCACCTTATAAATAAATGAAGAAAAACAACTTTAGTAGCGATATTTGTATCCAAAAATAACTTTAATTCAGGTATGAAAAAAAAAGGTAATGTGCCATCATTATTTTCCCCATCATTACCATCCAAGCCAATTTGTTGGAAATTTTTTGTAACAAAACTTTTTTAAGATTTAAAGAATTTTTTTTATAAAAAATAATTATCATACTCTTAGGCACAACATCCAATATATATATACATATATTAGCTTCAGTTATATTTAAAATAACAGTGTATATTTCACATATTGGTACAAAATCAATTTGTTTACAAGATCGCGTTACATTTATTGATAATTATTGTTGGGAATTGTTACTTTTATTTTTAAGTAGTATTATTTGTACAGTAATACACTTTTAAGGTATTGAATCAAACAAGTGGAAAAATATATATACTTAAGAGGGAAAAGATATGAACCTCTTAAGTATGGAAATATAAAAGTATTAATATCTTTTAGCACAAAATGCACGTTTTGTGCTAAAAATAATAATGAAGATATTGTACAATAACTTTACGTTACCCGATTATTCACCATTTGTCTCTTATGCATAGATTATCATTTTATTGAGTAATTTCTACTGTATGATTACTTTATAGGCAAATAGTGAGCTGCAACTAAGCGAATTTAGTCTAAGTTCGTGTTGGAATTAGCTATAATAGTTATCTGTAAGCTATGTATATGGTTTGTAACATTATTATTAACCCATACAAACACTAATTGGGCCAGACTATATATATATATATATATATATATATATATAAACAATATAATTATCATTGGCACAATGCCTGTTGATGGACTGTAAATAAATAATATATTAATAATAAACAATTTTAATCTATTTTTAATTTTAAAGGAAATATTAATGGGATTTATCTTTTATTAAATACAACCTTAACTTTTCTCCCAAGCAAATTATTTGGAATATTACAAATATATTATAACCTTTTTTTCAGTGTTCGTTAGTGGGTTTTTAATGTTTAGTTTTCAAGCCTAAAATGTTCAACGGAAACAAGAGAGGGGATGTATTGACGAAACTCGTATCTTGCCACTCATATCTTCTTCTAGTTGTAATGAACCTGAATTTTTAATGGAAGTTTGGCCCAATATAAAAAATATACAGTAAAATTAAAATTTTAAGCACTTTATTTCTTATATAAATTGACTTTTATTAGTTTCTTCTTTATTGCCGCCTCATAATATAAAAGTACAGTTAAGTAAAGTAGAGAATCACTCATATTATTATCATAGGTTAAATACAGCACATTTCACATCAACAGTTTAAAAAGATGCATCAAATGGCGACAGCATCTCACTCCATGACATGCAATCACATATTGAAGGTAAAGGGAGGTAACATCACAACAGCTGAGAAGGTTATATTTAAAAACCTAAAGCTTAGATTATTGATGTGAGATGTGCTTGAATGTGATCTGCATATAAAGTGGATTTTGTAGTTTCTGCCCTGTTGATGGCTGAATTTGCGAAACGTTGACCGGTTAATTATTTACTACTATTTTAGAGACTTAAATCTTTGTGTTTGAAATTTTCCAATTGCATCCTATGAATGATTCGTTCAAGTAAGCTAATTCCTCTTTGGGTTATCCAAGCAAACAGTAGATATATAACAAATTAAAAAAAAGCTTGTACTTACATAAAATAAAATAAAAGGCAAGAGAATGACATTTGTTCATTTAAAGATATAACCATCATTACCTGAAACAAAAAAAATAATAAAATAATTAGTTATTTATTTATTTATTTTAAAAAATAAACAAATAGCATTTATTACCGTTGTTATTATTATTATATAATTGCAATGATTAAGTTTGTTCTAATTCTTACAGAATATAATAGTTAAAATATTGAATTTGATGAATTTATAAATTTCAATTTTGGGTTCAAATCAAAATTTTTAAATTCGTTAAGTAATTTTAATAATTTTAACGCTTAGTGTTACATTATACCTCAAATATCAGACGAAAACAATAGACAGAATATATGTTACCACCAGCAACGTGTGTTGGAGCCAACATGTTCGTTCTAACAAAAACATAATTTGATTATACCGCTTTCATTCTGAATGTGCAATGTGCAGTATACATATATATATATATATATATATATATATATATATATATATATATATATATATATATATATATCTATATATATATATATATATATATATGTATATATATATATGTGTGTGTGTGTGTGTGTGTGTGTATTTTAGTCTCAAATCTAATCTATTTTGGAATAATATTTATTATTAAATCTTAGAAATATTTGAAGTTCGTTTCATTGTTTTTTTCAGTTTTCTGCATCAGAATCAAAGCCTGACAGCTACTTTTTCATTTATGTAGCTAGCCAGATATCATTACGATATCTCCTTCCAAAAACTCCGTTTCAATGCTGTACATAATAAGCTCAGATGTGCTGAGCATTAATTCATGTTCGAACAATTCTGCTTGGTGAAAAAAAAAAGTTATGAAAAATTAAACTTATCACTCGATTAATTACAAAAATATAAATTAATTGCAGAGAGATAAGGCTCAAACCCAAACTTCCTTTGTTTCATTTTTTATCGTATTTGTTCGCAATGAAATTTTAGCACAAAACAAACAAATATAATGGGGCATCATAAAGATACACAAAATTCGCGCGAACAAAGGCACCGAGAGAAATCGCGATAATTTATCAAAGTGCAGTTGGGAAGAGGGAACCAAATGCAGCAACAGTACAATGGCTCTCGATGAAATATAGTTCATTAAGCTGAATTATATCGCCAATTTCCGCTCGTTTCGCTTCGGCCTCTTTGTAGTCTCCCAGTTGCTAAATCGATTTTAATGCCCCGAAAAAAACAAAAAAAAAACATTCGAACTGAATGAGTGGCGGGATATTTAAACGAGGCCGAAATTTAATACGAGTTATATTTTTCAAAATGGTTACGACACAAGAAAAATGGAGATTTCGTAACAATGTGTGCAACGTCGAGATTTTTTTTTTTTTTTAAGCGACACTTCGTCCCTTTAAAAGACCACCGTGACCTACAAATGAGATTGATGATCATAAATTATTATTGCTTACAATAAAATATTATTTACGACTTAAGGAGAAATTTATGGCAACTTTCAATTACTAGCGAAATGTCATAAAATTTGCGAAAGCGCCACTCATTAAAAAATAAATAAATAGGATCGAAACCAATTTTCAAAATGTCATTATGAGTAATCAGATAAGTTGAAAATAAAAAAGGCAAATATTCATGAGTTTTTGCCATTTAAGGATTTCTCATTAAAACATGAACATAATTAAATTTAAAAAAATTATAGAAAAAAATGAAAGCGACCAATTTCATTATTAATGTTATTATTAATTTTATTATTAAAATTAAATAAAACATTTAATTAGAGAAAAACGGCAGTGAAACTGCCATAAAGCTTCTTAAACAAAATACTATATTCGAATAGAACTGCGATTCCGAGAATTTCATTAAGAAGTTAGAATTTGTCAATTAAAAAAAATGGTTTGAAAGTTTTTCTGTAAAGTTAAAAAAAAAAGTTCCTTCCTCTTTTCTAACTGCTATTGCTTTTAAAATTTCTATATTATATTATTAACTAGTATGTCCGAGCGAGAACTCTCGCATTACATAGCTTAATGAATCCTTAATGAAATCGAAGTATATGCGATAAACAATATAATATTATCAAGAAAGTTTATTTAACACACACATTTGGTGAAGCTTTATAATAGTTTATAATGACTATGTTCAAGTAATAGTTAATACTTACTAAGTAATTAACTTGCCCTACTGGAAAGTGCCCCCTCAGTTTAATATTTAAGCAATAAGACTCTACTATACCACCTTCTGTTTGTAGTATTCTATCATTCATGGAAACATAAAAACAATATTTTATTTACAAAACGTTTTCGCAGTTATTAATACGTTTTTGTTGGCAGTCTCAACTGGCTTTAAAAGATATAAAGTTGCTATGACAACGGAACGTACGCAAGATGGCATAGGACCTGTGCGGACCTATATCGTGAGCTATCTCGAAAACGGTAGGTTTTAGGGCTTTAAAACGTTGGACCAGTATGGACCATACATGGTCTTGATGCCCGCGTCAAAATCATTAAAACCCAGCTTATCCCGTCTCGATCCGCCGACTCTCAGCGGTCAAAGTTTTGAAACCTTCCAGTTTTTTCGTCACTTTTATTTAAGCCCTTGTAAGATTTTAAGAAACAAAATTGGAATTCGTCACATTTCCATGAAATTCTCTTTCTTTTGATACCTCACCCGTCAAAATCCATCGCTCCTGAGAGCCGGAAAAGGGATCTATACTACCGTAATAATATATAGTAGTGATCCCGAATCGCTAATAAATACGAGTGTGCGTTTTTTAGTGCTGAAGGCCAAGTAAAGTTGAAAAAATAAATTTTTTGGACGCCAATCAATGGTTGCTTGAGAGATTGTTCATAATATCAATATTTAACTCGATAAAAATCAATTAATAACAATTCATTTCGTTTAAAAATTATTTCCTAAACCTAAACATCAATAGTCAAAAGGCGAATTGTTAAATTACGAAATTAATTCTCTCTTTTCTTTCTAGTCTCAACCTTTCGATGCAATTATGGAAATCTGCTTAAAGAAGAATTTAGGAAATTTGTCACAAAACTTAATTTATTATTTATTTTTTTAGTTTCGCCGTACACATTTATACGCATACAAAAAAAAAAAATATGATAATTTTTCACTCATAATCGAGGAAGTAGGCCAAACACCCCCAAGTCTTTTTTTTTTTTTTTTAAAGATTTCACAAGAAAAAAACAAATTCTAAACAAATATATTGATGAAATAGACATTGCGCTTAGCGTAAACAAAATTACCTCATAGGATTGGTAAGGCGTTGAAAGTTGTTATCAAATTGGTCAGGTCCGAATAAAAAAAAATTAAAAATAGAAACAAACAAAAAACAGAAATCTGGTTTTATAAAACGGAATTGACCTTATTCGAGATACTATGAAAAAAACATAAAAGTAGTTCCTTTCAGAGCATCGATTTATTATGGTCGAATTGTGAATTGAACAATATACAATTATTTTATATATATATATATATATATATATATATATATATATATATATAATAATAATAATAATTATATGCATGTATTTTGTCGTAGAATGCCTGTAAATCTACCTATGATTGATTACGTAAGTGAAATGTTAGTTACAGACTGACAATGGTCATTGGTTTTATGTGGCCTAAGTGTTTATTGAAAGGTGAGTTACAATGAAAATTTAAAGTTAAGGACTTTTCTCTTTAACACATATCTATTTAAAAGACAATTTTGAATACACCATTAAATATAATTTTGAAAATCACCTTTTAGAAATATTCTAGCGTTCTTAATAGGAGAAAATCTGAGGACGGTTTCAAATAACTTTACATGGATATATAACTAAAAGTAGGGATAATTAATTAAGTTCATTTCCAGCTGGATTTAAATATCAAGGAAACATATTATCACCTAATCTTCCTATAATTCGTTATGACTTTTTAATTTTTATAAACATTTTAAAGATATTTTTAAATATCGATATTTTTATGCTGATATTATCAAGATATCGATATTGCTAACCGATATCGATATCAATATCATTATCGATATTTCGCTTTCAACATTCCCATCCCTAGAACACAGCCACTATGGATAGTAACACAAACACACTACAAATTTTATGGTTCTTTGTTTGTTAAACCCACCGTTTTTGTAGAATTTTTTTTATTTTATATTTTATAAATAAATGAAAAAAATATGTTATTGCGAATGTATATATACATAAAATTTAAAACTTATAATTAAAACTTGTGAACATTTTATTTCCTTTATCTTCCATTACAACCCCACTCACCCTCTTCTATATCATTTCAGCTCTATATTTAAAAGTGTTTCATTTTATAATTTGTTTTTATGATTTAAAAATTATATATTAATTGGTTAAAGTATTATAATAAAAACTTGTAAAACGAACAAAATTATTATAAAGAAAATATAGTATATAAAAAAATAGTAATTAGGGATTGATAAATTATTTGCCACTTCTATAATTTTGTGTTATTTAAAACTAGTTTCGAATGTTATACATTCATCTTCAGTTCTAAAAACTCAAAAAATTCAAAAATAACCAAAATATAATTTGGTAATTGCTTATTTTGTTTGAATTGTTTATATTTGAATTTTTTGTTTCTTTTTAGAACTGAGGATGAATGTATAACATTCGAAACTAGTTTTCAATAAAACAAAATTATAGAAGCGGCAAATAATTTATCAATCCCTAATTAGATTGATCCTTCCATACCATCATGAGGATGTCAACTAAAAAAATAGTAGTATTTAAAACTTTTCTAGATCTTAATTAAATTTAAATTACTTAATTTATTTTTTTTTTTGTGTTAACCTGTGGTTAATAAAAACTCAGTTTCCAGATGAATACTTGAGCAGCAGTGAACAAAAGTTATTCCCTATCTCGTTAGTACCGAGGCACCATTAGCCCGGGTAGGCTAAGGTTTATAGGCAGGGCCCAACATTCCATGGCACAACGGTTTCATGGTTCACATTCTGGGTGGTGCATTTTCAAAAGAGCAGGAAATGCGAGGGTTTTCGAAAAAGGTTCTGTACCTTGGTACCCAGTCATCCAAGGGACTGATGGTACTAAAAAGGGACAAGTTATGGGCCCTAGAAAGGCATGAAGGACTTGAACTTTCGGAAGGTCGTTACATACGAAAAAGGAACAAAGACAATTGTTAAAGATGGGATGAACATTGGGCCAACCGAATAAAGGGGTTCCGAGCTAGAATAAAGGTACTTACGAAAGTTAGTAAAAGAAAATTACCTGATTCCATTCTAAAATTTAAAAGTTAAATTACAAAAACAATATTACTATCTAATATATATATATATATATAAATAAATATATATATATATATAGTCCAGTGATGACTGAGATGGCTCCCTTATTCTTATTTTATTTTTAAATTTGTAAGTGTTTTATTGATATTAACCTAATAAGATTTTTGCATTTTAAACTATAATGAAATTTGATCCAACCTCAATTTTGTTATTGTGTTTTTATTAGAATTATTTATTTTTTAGTGACTTGATCCGGATTGGACTCAAATATGCCATTATATGCATTTTAAATACGGTTTTAGTATGTATATGGCTATTTATTAGAATATTTAAATATATTTAATTCTGTGATTTATTATAAATTAAAATAAATAAGAACCTTAAATTTGTACCGAAATAAATAAAATTGGTGAAATAGCAACAGCCTGCATTTATTTTATATATAAAAGCATTCACCTTAAATCAACTCAAATATGAAGTATATATATATATATATATATATATATATATATATATATATATATATATATATATATATATATATATATATTATGATTTATGTAATTTTATCTTTTTAAGATGATTTATATGATTTTTTTTTTTAGTAATTAAATATTTAATGAAAGGATACATTTAAAACTTTTAGCCCTCCAATGTGGGAAATTCCATTGTAATCCTTTACAAAACTAACAATATCATAATTACCTCGATATGCTTTACATACCTCCAAATCTCCATACTATTAGTCATTTCAATTAATAGTGTTCATTTTATTATATCCTGTATAATGTACTTTATTGTTTCATGTACGAAATTCATAATCTTATTATGTACTCCTTATTCATAAACTTACCTTCACTGTTTTCACTTTACTTTAATTTTTCATTTTTTACAATTATAATTACATATTTTTCTTTTTATAGTTCATATTTTTTTATTATTGTCTTTTCTGTTTTTCATCATTTTTTACTGTTACTGGTACTACCTCTGTCGTTTTCAATGCTTATATTTTGTTTTTTCCTTTTTAGCCCTGATGATGGCCTAAAACTTAGGCCGAAACGTTGGCACAAAATAAATGTCTTACTTATTAGTGTCTTTGTCCTTTGACCGCACTCCCCGATCAACTTCTTCCTTAATAATATCTACGGTCAACCAAACTTATTCCACTGGAAAATTCCAGTATTTTATATTAAAAAACTTCTCGATTTTGCTATATTAGATAATTTTTTATAACAACCATTTCTTTCTTTATTTTTTTTTTCTCCAATAATTTTTTTTTTTATTGATATAAGACCAAGTCTATACTAACCCTTTAGAAAGTGGGATCAAGTTTCCCACGAGGTTACCAACTGTCGGCGGAAACATCTGGGATTTCGGAGGAAGCCCTCTTATAGACGGATTCCGTTGGAATGAAACATCAACGATGAGGATCAACCTTTTGTCTCAACCTATAATTCGCGGTTTGACATTTGGAGTTTTTATGAAAACAATCCAAAAATGACGATTTATTAGGAATTTGAATCGGCTTTTTTTTTTTTGGTTATTTTCTAAGCAGAAAGATAACCTTAAACAAGTTTAAATTATAATGTTTGGCGAAAACAACGGTAGTAATGAGGCAATGCAAAGTAATAAAAGTAATATAGTATAGAAATATAAAAAAAGTAATATAGTAGTTTTTATAAAAGTAATAAAATTATTATAGTATAAAAATAATCGAATTCGGTTCAGTTGTTTTGGAAATGATAATCGATATGTTTTGAAACAATATCAGGAAAAAAATTTGAACATTGTAGGACATGACTGAGATTCCCTAATATTTAAAAAAACACAAAAAAAAAACACATACATGTTATAAATATATAAGCATTTTATAATATTAAATAGAAAACCACCTTAAACTGCAAGAGGAATGGTTACATATTTTTTCTCAAACTAATATATTCTCATTCAATAACTTGTTATTGGTATTTTATGATGATATAATAATTAAATTAAGGCCAGATAAACTTTTACAGAGACTTCCTTATATTAACCACAACGCAATTGAGCGGTTAACATGGACATATACGTGCATATATCGTCTGTCCCATGCTCAACTTGAAAATGTGAAACTTCGATTTTTTAATTTTTATTTTTCGATGGTATTTCGATTGGAACAGCCTGTAGTAAAGTTACGAATCTTATACGGCATTTAAAAATGCTAAAATTGCAGTTGTATTTTTATGAAAAATGTCTAACTAATCATGTTTAACTAACCAATATGCTTATTATTAAAAAGGTAAAACAATAATTACATATAAAAACAAGATGATAAAATAAATAAAACACGAACAAAAAAATTTAAAATAATCAAAATCGGCTCTAATACACAGAAGAATGTAACATTTTTTTTGCTCTCCTGAAAAGTAGTGATTTTGACATTCATATGTTTACCAGGAGGACGAAGATATATCGATATCATTTTTTGAAAAAGGCTTAAGCGCCAACAAATAGAAATTTAGTTCTCAATTTATTATGGGACTTAAACAACACCTACATCGATTCCCGCTTACAATATATCGAGAAAAAAAAATGGAAGTGTCTAAAAATCTTCTATTTTTGATGACGTAAGCACCAAATACTGTCGACTCTCAGTCATTCACTCAGACCTTATGCAGAGCTGAAAGTATAAAAAATATATCTAATTATAAAAGTTTCGCCACCTTAGTAAACTGCTTCTGTACACGATAAAGAATAGAAAAAAAAATTATTTTTTGGGGAATAAATGTTTCCTGTAATGTTAGTTAAATGGCCCTTACATCTTTTTTTCAAAAAACGGCATTGCAAAATTACAGTATTAAGTTTTATTATAGTTCCTTATGTTTTTTGGGGTGTTGAATTAGAATCAGGAGTTATCTAGCAAAATATCCCCGAACGATTTGAGATATTCACAAAAAAAATTTCAAAAATATGTGTGGTTACGAAAACACCATGCGTATCTTTATTTCATTACACTGAATTTGCCACAATTTGAGCTCATGCATAAGATCTATAGGTCTAATAGCTTCCGAGATACGTGATTTTGGGATGATTAAAATCTTAAATATAATTATTCTACTAACAAAAGAGTATACAGGGGTAAATCCTTGCAATATAAATTATTAATTTTGTAATTTGACAGGACTAATATTTCTACTTCGTCTTGTTTCATGATTCATGCTTTCTTTTAATAGAAATTTTATAAATTATGGAATACTACCTATTTATTTATCATCTTAATAGCATATGCTTATTACATAGCAGACATGGCTGTCATATATAACACCTCATCTATAACTATAACTTAATAAATGGCATAATCAGCCTCAGGTAGGGCCTCAGCTAATATCGCTGCGCACCGCCATATATATACCTATATACACCTGACGGTAGGGCCTCAGCTAATATCGCTGCGCACCGCCATATATATACCTATATACACCTGACGGTAGGGCCTCAGCTAATAAAGCTAATCTCCCGAGGCAACTAATTCCTGGAAGCAATCACCCTGGCGGGTGCATCAATAACCGCCGGATGATCATGTGCTGATGATAAGCCCTCCCCCTCCCCCTCCCCAGGTACCCAGGTAGTGCTATCGATTAGTAGGAGTCGACTTAAAGTGCATTCACACCTTTACCAAGCTATGGCAAGTCGCAAACCAAAGCAAACGGCAAACGTGTAAAGGAGGTTTACACAATCTTAGAAAACTAACCTATCCATCCACAAGCTACTGTCCCGCCTATTACGTCGGCAGTTAATTTCGATTTAAACTATATTTTTTTTTTATAAAGAAACAATTAAAAATATATAATAAAAATATATAAATATATAATTTATACAAATACACAAATATGTGTATACAACACTAGCGTCTATGTGGCGCTTCCCGCAAGGATCGGATCCGACTCGAACACAGACAAGCCAAGCCGAACCAAGCCCTTTACATGTTTGATTTGCTAAGGTTTGGCATGTGACGCGTGAACGCACCTTTAGAAATCAGCTGATTCCTTATTATCAGCTGATTACTTTAGGTCAGGCAGGTACTGACCTAGTACGACTATCCACAGTACTATCTCTACCTAACAGCTAAGAATGTAGGAAAAATATCGATATTTTAAAAAGAAATACATCGATATTTTTGTCCTGAATTTTTAATTTGATACAAGGTAATATCGATATTAAAATTCGAGTTTCGAAAACCGATATGTTTTCAAAAAAAAAAAAAAATAAAATAAACAAAAAAAAAAATGTCTACAAGGACCAATGGTAAGACAACGAAAGAACCAAACACACTAGTTGAAAGTGGACTAGTGGTGTGGTGTGTACCTATTTCTTTTAATGGCAAGTGTTAATATATTGATACTTTTTTTTTTTTGTGATAATGAACATATAAATACTAGAGAACTTTCGCATTAGATATCTTGTCTTTATTCTTACTAATACATTCCAAGTTTAAGCGATATCAGGGAAACATGTTTATTCGTATATATAATATAATATTAGGTATCAAGAAAGTTTATTTAACACACATAGTTTATAATGACTATGTTGAAGTAACAGTTTATACTTAATAAGTAATTAACTTGGTCCCACAGGAAAATATCCCTTTAGTTAAACATTAAAGGAATAAGACTCAACTATACCATTTTATATGTGCAGTATTCGTATTTAACAGTGCTTTTGGATTAGACTTGGGAAAGATATTATAATCTCCTCTATCAATCATAGAAACCTAAAATAACATTTAGAACACATTTATTTAACACTAAAAAACATTTATTTACTTAATAACCATTTTTAAATTATTAAAAAGTTTTTGTATACAGACAACTTGCTTTTACTTGTATAAAGTTGCCGTGAAAACGGCACGTACGCAAGATGGCCAAGGGCCCGTGCGGACCTATACCGTGCGTTATCTCGAAAAAGCTAGGTATTTGAGCTTTAAAACGCTGAACGAATGCGTTCCAGTGGAACATATATGATCTTGATGCCCGCGTCAAAATCTTTAAAACCCAACTTATCCCGTCTCGATCCGCCGACTCTTAGTAAAATCTTTGAAACCTCCCAGTTTTTTCATCACTTTTATTTAAGCCCTAGTAAGAATTTAACAATTGAAATTAGGATTCGTCACTTTTCCGTGAAATTCCCTTTCTTTTGATATCACACTTATCAAAATCCATCGCTCCTGAGAGACGGAAAAGGGATCTATAATACCGTAATAATATATAATAGTGACTAGTATACCCGAGCGAGAACTCTCGCATTAGATATCAATGCTTATTCTAATCCCTAATATATTCGAGTTGTAAGCGATATTAGGAAAACAATATAATATTACCAAAAACGTTTATTTAACATACAGATTTGGTGAACCTACATAGTTTGTAATGACTATGTTGAAGTTACAAGTTCATACTTATTAAGTAATTAGCTTAGCCCACTGGAAATCATCTCTTCAATTTAGCAGTTAGGCAATTAGATCCAGCTATAAAATAGTGTAGTATTTATATTTAACAGTGCCTTTTAGGGTTGGACATGGGAAACAATATATAATTTCCCACTCATTAAAAGTTTTTGTAAACAGACTCAAATTGATATAAAGTTGCCATGACAACGGCACGGACGCAAGATGGCATAGGGCACGTGCGGACCTATATCGCGAGTTATCTTAAAAACGGTAAATTTTAGGGCTTTAAAAGGCTGGACCAATACGTTCCACGGGAACGTACATGGTCTTGATGCCCTCGTCAAAATCTTTAAAACCCAACTTATCCCGCCTCGATCCGTCGACTCTCAGTCGTCAAAGTTTTGAAACCTTCCAGTTTTTTCATCACTTTTATTTAAGCCCTCGTAAGATTTTAAGAAACAAAATTGGAATTCGTCACATCTCCGTGAAATTCTCTTTCTTTTGATACCTCACTCATCAAAATCCATCGCTCCTGAGAGCCGGAAAAGGGATCTGTACTACCGTAATAATATATAGTAGTGATTTAATTGTTGCTATACAGGATCTTACACATCTAAGAATTGTTAGAAAATTTAAAAGTTATACATTTCCCATATGAGGTCAAACAAAAATAAAACTGCACAAATTATTACACAATGCTTTATTATTTCCAAATAGTTATATAACCAAAAAAAATAAAAAATATATATATATAAATTTATTTCGATACTTTTTTCGTTTTAACGCTTTGGTATAAAGATTCCGTAACTATATATTAACCCTCTCTCTTAATAAATGGCTGAGATATGGGCGTATGGAACATTTAATAGGCCGAAATGTTGAAACGAAAAGATGGATGTTGCTGTCGAGTTTCGAGGATCAACCCGCGGTGTGGAATGCGAATTAGGTGCCAAATCTAAAAAAAAAAAAAAAAGAAGCCTAATAGTCTCGAAGAAAAGAGGCGGACGACGGACGAACGGATTTTTTAAAAATTCAATTTCTGGATTCTACGTTTTTTGAAACGAAAAACCTCAAATTTTCATTTTTCTTGTTCGATTAAACCTATTAAAAAATTAACAAATGCCTTGGTAATGGATTTGCTATAGGCACCAATAGTTATTTACGACAAACAAGGACCTCAAAATTAAACATTGCAGCGCTGGTTCGGGCAAAACTTCAAGATAATGACATCGAGAATCGTACAAATCGATTTATCGTCGCATTATCTCTCGATTCACTGGCTCGACCATAACACCTATCTCTGACAGTTGCCAGTAAATTTTTGGTGCGATATCAGCCAAGCGCTCCGGGCATTCAAAACGTTCGATATAAACTCCACCCTTTCCAACAACACTGTGGGTCCCTGTTTCCGGGCAGTTTGAAAACTCTAACTCCATACATAATTCATGTTCCGTAAAATTAATGCGACAGTTATTTATCGCTTCGCGAGCAAAATTATCACGATAACTATGAAAAAGCTAAAAAGTTTACTACTTCAATATAATCAACAAATATTGCCTAAACTGGAAATTAAAAATCAATCCCACTAAATCTGAGGCTATAATTTTTAAAAAACGTCGGCCACAAATAGACCACCAAATTTACATAAAATCTGCCCACATACCGTGGTCTAAATCTGTAAAATATCTTGGATTAACTCTAGACAGATCTCTTACTTTCATCCAACACATTAACAACAAAACTGATTCAGCAAAAAAATTGATCTATAAAATGTTCCCTTATTTCAATAAAAAATCCAAACTGAGCTCAAAAATAACCTTATCTTTATCACAAACTGCTACATATTTTGGTAAAAAAACTGCCAGTGTAAACCCACTGATAAAACAGTTCAGTAATTATAACAAATGTACTCTCAAACGATACACTCATAAAAGGACAAAACATTTATTATTAAACTAACAATAATTTTCATTCACGTATTTATATTATGTTTTCATTAACTTAATTATAGCTTTAAATGTTTAGATTTATTATATATATCGTATGTATTATTTATTGTCATCAGTTTTCTATTTTATTAATTTATTTTTATTATTCATTCATAATTATTATTAATATTGTTTTGTGTGTGTAGGTTTTTGATTAATTTTTCCTACTGTTGTTCCAATATATAAATTCACTTATGAGATACGACTTATTCTGAAAAATCAAATTTGTTGATTTTAAGGATAAGTTATCCGAAATCATGTTAAAATACTTCAAAATATTGTATATATGTATATATTGTACATATGTAAATAAAACTTTCTATCTAAAAAAAAAAAAAATTATTTCTACTAAAAATTCTACAAGGAACCATTCACAATTTTTAGTTATGAATAACAAAAAAAAAAGGATTCCGAAATCAGGCAAAGCAGAAAAGATCTAAAAGGTCCATTAAGCGAAAATAAAAAATAAGTAAAATTTAATAGTATATTTGAGCAAAATTTTAATAATCTTTTACTTAATGTTCAGAAATAAAAAAAATACTACTAGATTCAAATCGTTTTGAGTATGTTTTCATTCATAAAAAAAATTGTATTTAATAAAAAATAAAAACCCCGATTACGAAAATAAATTTTATATCTTACAACTCCATTCGTCCTAAGGAACGGAATATACTTGCATGTCTACTTGATTGCATTTGTGGGCTGTTAGTGAAGTTGACGCCTATAAATATTGAAACTTAATGTTGTAGTCAGATGCCTTCCACACCCAAATGAATATTCAGACTCTTCTTTACTCAATGTCTTAATTTACTTTCTTTACGATTACATGCACAGATGCAAGGAGCTTTCTGTATTTTAACATGCAAATATGAACGGAACGAAATGAACTTGCAAGGTGCCGTAATGTGTAGTGGAAGCCACCCGACTATTACACCAAGGTTTTCATGGAAGTCAACTTCATTAACAAACCACCAATGCGACGAACGGAGTTGTAAGATATAAAAGTTATTTTTATAATCAGGGTTTTTATTTTTTATTAAAATAAATTTTAATTTTTTTTGTTTTTCAAGCATTGGCTATTTATAATTTATTGCCATACGATCATGAACTTGCAAATGATTAAATACGTAACATTAGCAGAAAGCCGAAAATCTTTAAAATATAATGACATTTTTTTTCCAGAATTTTGAGCTCACAATGAGAGAGAAATGCTTTATTTACAGCAATGCTGCCCAAATACCTTGGGTTTCTACATACACAGCATACTAATCAATCTATTGCTATACATACAATAATATTACACATAGTATACATACAATTTTTTTCCTTCCATTTTAACACTAAACACATTATTGTGTGAATATAGAAACATTCACGGAAATTTACTAAGTAATTTCGGCTATGAATCTTGAAAATCTGAAAAAAAAAAAATGGCTCGCCCCCATTCTCTCAAAAAAATCGTTGGATACCCTCAAACGGACAGATTAAAACGAAATTAATAAAACAATTCTTTAATATTTTAAGCTCAAAATGTTTCAAAACATTCACAGCACCACAAGGAATAATTTCGACCATGAAACTTGAAAATCGGCTGAGCCATTCTCTTAAAAAATCGTTGGATACCCTCAAACGGACATATTAAAAAAATTTAATATAACAATTCTTTAGTATTTTAAGCTCAAAATGTTTCAAAACATTCACGTGATCACAACGAATAATTTCGGTCATGAATCTTGAAAATCGGTCGAGCCGTTCACACAAAAAATTTTAGATACCTATTAATGACCAAGCTAAACACATTATTCTCCTTGTGGCTTTGCCGTTGTCGGGTAAAAATAATATTTCATCCAAACGATTAAAATAAAAATAAATAAAACAAATAAAATAAAAGGAAAAAATGAAGGGGAAAATGGCGTGCAGATAAATATATAAAGGGCAGTACAGTGGAAGGTCCGAGCCGGGTTCGAACTATTGGCTCAATTGGATAATAACTAACCTCCTGCCTCTGAGACTGCCTCTTGCTTCTTCGGCACAGCCTTCGCTATACACTATGTATATTGATCATTTTTATGAGGCTAATCAAATTCGTATCTTTTTCATTTTGAGGTTGTTTTTGCATGACTCTAATTATAGCGGAGTTGGCTACGATTTTTGTATATATTAATAGTGAGTACAGCTTCATTAGTAAATAGTGAATGGCCAAAACATTTACTTTTAAAGTAAATTATGATTAAAATGGTTAGGAGGTCATCAAGAACTTATGTCTCCAGGGAATGGTGAAATCAAGAACTCAGGTATGTTACCACTATTATTTCGAGTAATATTCATTTTATAAGATGGCGACCTGAACTCCTCTAGCCTCAGATGGTGCAATATCTAGTAATTTAGCTGTTTTACTCTGGAATCCAGAGAATTTGCGTCAAACTGAACCTACAACTAAAATAATAGTGGTAATATACTTGAGCATTCGTTTTCACCATATCATGGAGACATAAGTTCTTGATAACCTCCTTACTATTGGAAATGTTCAAAAATAAGAATAACATTCATTTTTTTAAAATAGCGCACTTTTACTTTGTAAGTGCTACTTTCAATTTCAGCAAAGATTTTTGTTTCATCAATATATGCCTATGAGGGCAGTAACATACTTGAGAATTTCGATTTTAAAATTTACTATAAATGTAAATATGTTGGCCATTCAATATTTACTAATGATAGGTGTACTCAATCAATAATATATACGAAAATTGGAACAAAATATAAAATAATTAGAGGAATGTAAAAACAATTTCAAAGTCAAAAGACCTGAATTTGACAAGTCTCGAGAGAATGACATATATATATATATATATATATATATATATATATATATATATATATATATATATATATATATATGTATATACATATGTATACATATATGTATGTGTGTATACACATATGTATATATATATATATATATATATATATATATATATATATATATATATATATATATGTATTCTATATTAATCAGCTAATAGCAAATACTTATCAAAATATGAAAGAATTAGAAACTGTGATTGGAGTTCCTTCTCAATGTCGACATCAGTTAATATTGGCAAATCGACTAGGAACGTTGAGAAGTGAATTATTCCTAACCTGTATGATTTTTTTATAAAATAATTAATTCTTTCTCTTGTGTGCTTTATATGGGCTCGTAATCATCAGTTATGTTATTTTTATTTTAATATCGATTCCTTAATGAATAAGTCATTTTTATATGATTCAAATGATACTCAAGTCTCTCTTAGTTAGCTCTAAAAATATCAGCTGCTGATTTTTACTTGATTTTTCTAATAATAATTTTTGAGTAAGAGAATTACCTATCTCCACATTTTTTTTTTTTTTGGAAGGGAGGACGGAGTCGCCATGGTATTTTTAATTAATTTGATAACAAAATAATTACAGTTTTTCACTAAAAAATCGTGTATTTTTAAAAATACACAAAAAATAGGATATCTCTTCGATGGGTTAAGATAGAAATTTCATTTCTGCGCCATTTAACTACAAATGACTTCTAGAATAACCTCCTAAAGTATTGACATCACGAGGTGGGACACCCTGTATGTATATATATATATATATATATATATATATATATATATATATATATATATATATATACACACACACACAAACGCCTCACGCATTCCTAACAACATAATATTGGTAGATAATCCTACATCTGATCCTCCAGATAGGGTTGAGGTGAGATACAATATGAGGTCAAAGGGTTAGTGGATATCGACCGGGTGGAGAGGTTGAGAGTGTCAACTCGAATTTCAACACAACTTGTCTGGATCAGACGCTGATCCTCGGATGCTTGAAATCGATACCGAATTTAATGTAGATAGATTAAATGAAAATATAAAAAGTAAGATTGGAGAATTTCTCTCAAGTTAGAATATTGAAAGAGAAACTAATATCCAACATTTCGTATGAAAAATTATTTATTTCTCTCTGAATGAGTATAAATAAAGAAAAATAAACAATTTAAAGACATTTATATTAAGATACGACCAATAATCGATTCGATATTAGTCTGAGACACCTATTACTTACTTTTTATTGATTAAACTCATAAAAACAAAGTAAAATATTGTAAAAATAAAAATAATAATTACTTTTAAAAATTCTATAAAATACATCAAATATAAATAGTATTCATTTTCCATGTTACGAATACATTATTCTTTATGACTATTGAGTATGGAGATAGCGTGCTCAGAGCTAATTGTATGGAAGATAACCTGAGTCGTGTGAGGCTTCTCTTTAGCATGCTAAGCTATTATGTGCTTATTTATGGTCCAATAAATCAATCTCTGAAAAGACTTCTGTTAATGCCTTACAGTTCGCTACAAAGCTGCCTTTATGAATAAACATCCTTATTTTAAATCACATTTCCCTTAATGTGCGCAATTATAACATTTATAGAGAACATTAACTTATAACTTTCATACTCTTCTATTGACTTAGACTGTACAAGATATAAAAAGGATTACTAAGATCTATAGGAACTTATATAGAAATCTTTGAAGTAAAAAATATTTGTTAATTAATTATCTCCTTTTGGAGGTTAACGTTCTGAGTTGAAATTCGCATTGTGTGATGAGGCCAGCATTAGGTTTATATGTTTTCAATTACGAGCAGCAACTGAAATATTATTTCAGGCCATATTTTATTTTAGAATATGAACAGTAACATTATTTCTTATATCACCAAGTTATAAATTTCTTATCAGTGGCATTTATAATTTATGCAATTTCCTATTTTATCAACTAATCTACAATCATATCTTAAAGGTATAGGAAATACGTTTTCCAATTTGTTGGGAAGTGCAATGTTAAAATTGAGGATTTCGATTCCAAAAGGTATTAAACACATTTAAAAAAATATATATAGAACTTTCTTAAGGGTTTTAGAATTTTAGAGACATTTTTAATGTCATAAAGCCAATAGGTACAGTAACACTTTCGATTAAATAAATACATAACTCATTTTTGGTTATCAATTTACAAAACGTCAATCGGTTTTCAAGGTTATTTCAAAATCGCCACTTTGCATGTCGTATATCTTGGAATGATTCCTAAATAAGACTATTAAAAAAATAAATAAACTTGAGAAAAAGGTTTTTTTTCTTATTACAATTTTTTTTTACTGTTTTAACTAGACAAAAGCTGCGCCTTAAACAAATATCAGGATGTCATGAAGAAAATAGAATCGACAATTCCTCCAAGTGAACAACGTAGCTACTTTAACAAAGCACGGTTTTCTTTCCTGAAAGCATTTATAAATAAGAAAAACATCGAAATATAGGCAAACGACTTAAGAGTGAACCTTCTAGTTCGCATTCTCTTAACAATAAGCTTTTATTATTGAAATAACAATCAACTAACGAATTAGTGCCAACGATTGAAAGAATGTAAAACAAATCAAAAAGTTTTAAAAAAATATATATAAAAAACCAAGGTATATTTGACAAGTTAGGGCTTGGATAAATTATTTGCCACTTCTATAATTTTCTTTTTATTGAAAACTAGTTTTAAATGCTATACATTCATCTTCAGTTCTAAAAACTCACAAAAATTCAAAAATAAGCAATTCAAAATAGAGTTTGGTATTATTATACATATTAAATTTAATGTAATATAAATGCAATTGTAATTTATATTATATTTAATTCAATGTTTATAATAATAACAAACTGTATTTGGAATTGCTTATTTTTTTAGAATGTTTTTAGAACTAAAGATGAATGAATAACATTTGAAACTAGTTTTCAATAAAAACAAAATTATAGAAGTGACAAATAATTCATCAATCACTAATTATATTGATCCCTCTATACTATCATGCGTACGTCAACTGATATTTGACAAGGTTTTCCTTCCTTAGACGTAACCTCCCGGTCTAAGCTCCGCCTAGAAGGTTTTTCCTTGAGTTGTTTGTCTATACTTATGTCAGTTGGTGATTTTTGTAGTATATAATACACACGGTTATTACGTGATTTTATTTGTAACTATAATTACATTACAATATATTAACTCTTGGTCTCTCGGAGGTAAAATAGGGACTAACCTATTTGATTTTTGTCGATAGCCATATTGTGTTCTGTTTCGAATGGTCATTAATAGAAAAATATTTTCTATGAAAATTAGAAGAAAATAAAATAAGTATATTTAGAGATTGATAAATTATTTGCCACTTCTATAAATTTGTTTTATTGAAAACTAGTTTCGAATGTTATAAATTCATCCTCAGTTCTAAAAACACACAAAAAATTCAAAAATAAGCAATTCAAAATATAGTTTGGTATTATTATACATATTAAATTAGATTAATTAAATCAGTATTATAAAACATTTATAAATTATGAATTTAATTAAGACAAGAAATCAAATACATGTTGGTACTCACCAAGATTTAAATGGATTTTATCAAACAGAAAAGTTTGTACTGGTTTCTTCTCGCATTGTACTAAGAATGAACGAAATGTAGGTAGGATGTTTTTATGTAAACGGTTTAAGGATCAGGGTTTTTCCAGTAATGCCGGTGATTAATTGTTTTTTCTGTTATAGATGGGAATAAATTTAAGATTGGACTATTGGAGATATTTATTTGGTCATTTAAGCAAAAATCTAATTATTTATCTAATCTAGTCATTTATCAATCCCTAATTAGATTGATCCTTCTATATCATCATGCGGATGTCAGCTAAATAAGTATATTTCATTAATAATATACTTAATTGGTAATTAGTGTTGTAAGAATGTGATGCATTACATATGAAGTCATGAGGGACAGGTACCTCATATTTGGGTCAATGGGTCAAAAAAATAGTTCTGGTAAAGAAATAAAGAAAAAAAAATTGCCAAGTTATTTTTTTTTTCAAATCTTATAAATCAATATTAATCGATACTATGAAATTATTAAATTAAATCTAGGTCATGCATCGATTAAAATCAGATGTAATTAGAGCAAGAACTGGAGGGAGGGAAAGTGCGGGACACCAAATGGCAGACAAAATTCCTGGAATTGAATAAACCCGCCGGCGGGAATATCCATTTCAACAGCTGATTGCCGCTTTAAACCAGCCTGCCAAATTATAATAATTTAGGAGATATACCTGCCAAAACACTATCACCTTTCCCAGCATGTGATTATCCACGGAATGATGAAATAATTTGCCTTATTTAAGTATAACATATAAATACCATATTAGAAAGGATGAGGCTACGAATGAGGCGTTTTCGAATAGACTTATCTTTATGCAATTATCTCAGTTTTGTAAATAACTTGTAACACAAATAATTTAAAATTGAAAATTATGAAATTAATTAACATTTTATCATAAAAATTAATTAATTTATAACAGAATTAAATTGGACCATTACAACCACTAAATTTTCTCGGAGCCGGTGTCCAGTGCCTTTTCCAATGAGCTACTCCACTCCATATTATCATTCTTTACTAAACATTATTTACTCAGTTTGCTTCTTCTGTCAAGAAAATTGAAAGTAAGAATTAGAAACTTGATTTCTTATGTTATAGCTAAAAGAACGCCATCAGATTTAAGAAAGTAAAGTATTCGGCAAAATATTTGGCCCTAAGAAGGGTGAATAGGCAATTGAATCTGGATGAGTAAACTCAACCGGGTCAAAGTATAGTAGGCTCACGTCTGCATGGCAGGTGGGCTAAGATCACATCGAACAACTTGTTCATGGAATACCGAAAGTAGTCGAGTGTGTTCGATAACACCTAATATAGTCCGATAGCCAAGAGAATGCAGCAGAGTAGTGGGAGACGTTTCGGGAGCATTCTCTTAGCTAATGGACTGTAGTTAACAAGTGTAACATAGGAGATTCGTGTGAATGTAAATTCCTCATAGTTAGGGCGAGGATCATATCGCTCTCACCATGTCCATCTATCGAATAAGCAAAATGAGATTTTCATATTCGTCACTTTGAAATGTTCTAGTTTAGGCACGCGTCGTAAAAAACTCTTAAATTACTAATTCTCAAGTCCTGACGTCTTGTCTCTTTTGGAGACTTCGTTACAATGCGTGCCTCAAATAGGGAGTTTTAAAGTGACTAATATGAAATTCCCAAATTTGCAGCATATAGGATAGTTGGACATGATAGGGACAATATGCCTATAAAATATTATAAATATATTCCTCACTTATATATAATGTTTACGTTAGGTTAGATTAGATTTTTCTGTTGCCCCCACCTCTGTGCAGAGATCCTTCACGGATCCAAAGATCCAGTGAGAGATTCCACTCCAAATGGAGCAATGGAACAATGAAGTGCATGGAGCGAAGCTTCTAAGGTATCTATCAATCCACTGGCCATCATTCCACTCCGGCGCTCCATTTTTTACCAGTATGAGGATTATGCTCACGTTTAGTGAACATGTAGTTTATAATATTAACAGTCTTTAAATATAACAAATATTTAATGCCAAATTGTTCCATATGGCGAGAAGCGGTTGGCGTGGAGTGATCACTAGTGACCCGCATCAAGGATAATCTGGAAATCGTTCTGCTCTTGGACACACCCAGCTACTTTCGGCATTGCATGTGGAGTGTGCTCGATCTTGGCCCACTCTTCATGTTGGCGTGACATTCCTATAGTTTTACCCATAACAGAATAGCATGATCTGCAACCGATAAAATTATTTGAAGTATAACGACTGGAATGGGCGTGTAAAACTGTAATGGGCGTGTAAAACTGTAATGGATAACGAAAAAATCACTAAAAGAATGATCAGGTAAACGTACACAGAGTTGGCCGAAACGAATAAGGGAGGATTATATTACATAGATCCCATCTTAAATTAAGTAAAGTATGTAGAACAAAGGTTGTTGGTGTTATTGTGGCACCCAACCTCCAAGTTTATAAGGCCTTGCTATTTATAGTTCTTTTATTGTATATATCTTTGCATTTAAATATTTTTGAAAATTCTTTGGAAACTACAATAAATGTTTAAAATAAATTTTATCTCGGGCTGAGTTTCTTCAATCCATCCCTATTTTTTTAACATAAAACAGATTATTTGTGTTTTAATTGAGTTCATCACGGTCAGTTCTTTTCTGCACATACCCATATTTTTGAGTTGGAACGTTGGAAAATTCTTAAATTTCGACTGCTTCACCAGAAATATCAATTTCTTTTAAATCAAGAAATGTTTTTCTTCATTCCTTTTCATCGTTATGGTGCCAGAGCATGGTCCCGTCTATTATGGTTCTGATAATTACTGCAAATTAACCAATAATAGTAAAAGAAGAGAAGTAAGAATAGAAGAAATTCTTGTAGAAATTAAATCAATATCTATTAATTGTAAATATTAATACTTATCGAACTTTCATGACATAATTAAGCATACAAGCTTCTTAAGTAAAGAAGTCTATGTATAAGTAACGTGACCTTAAAGGACTTAATTCCCTCTGATCTGAAGGGGGTAGCTCCAAAACTGGGCCAACTCACCCTCCTCGAAGTAACTGAGTAATTAATTAAATACAGAAATAGCATTTGTCCTTGTCCCATTTATTGAGCTACTACAATATACACTACGCACTCAGTACACGGCTGGCAATAGCAGTTTTTTTCAGCAGGACAAGAGACCAATGATTTCAAAACATACTAGAGTATATATATATATATATATATATATATATATATATATATATATATATATATATATATATATATATAAAATTTAGAGCTTACTCCCAAAACAGCGGCAAACTCCTGCAACGCAAACTATTGAATGAAATCTCTTTAATTTCTTAGGAACAATATAAATCTCAACAGCTTCATAAAACTACAAACAATTAAGTCGTAAAATTATTTATTTCAAGTTCAACGAACAGGAGCCAAATTTCCTATTAAATAGTGAAATCAGTCAAATCCTCTGAGAAACTTATTGCATTAAGAAAACGTGCAGAGTTTATCCCAGTGGACTTTTCAGTACAATGTGGATGACCGACTCTTCATTGGTTTCTTTAAATTTACAGGCATCAGGTAGTTTCTTGTAAAATACTCCTTCATAGCCTCCGTCATTGTATGATGAAATGATTTTAGCCACACAGTGCACTAGACTCTGAAGATTCTGCGCCTGATAGGTATGTTTTCCTTTTCTTTCTCCCAAGTGAATATGAAGGGGGGAGGGGATGTGTCCCAAAAGAGCTGCGAGGATTTTTCCCATTTAGCATGTTTGGAATGAAGGCTACTTATGATGTTTGTAAATGATGTGAAGCAAAGGTTCACCCACAGTATTAAAGTCCAAAATTATTGATTGAAAATTAGTAAATTAATCTAATTCCACGCTACTTCAAACAATGTTGAAGTGAAATTTAACAAAAATTACATAAAAAGTGAAAAAAAAGAGCTTAACTAAATTTCTCAGCTCATCATCAGTCGAGCTGCACTAATTTTTACAAAGACCAACATACTGCCTGGTGGTCGGTTCTTAAGCCATTCTATATAAATTCAGGGCAGGGATTTGCCCCCTCCATTCCTCTCATCTGCATATGTATATGTATATGTGTGTGTGTGTGTGTGCATATATGAAATGCACGAATATTTAAAATAGAATAAAATTGAAGAATTAAAAGAGGATATAGGAACCCCCACAGAGACGTCACATCAGCTTCTGGAATCCTGCCTGCTCTATAATCAGTTCAGGCTACCGTAATAATAATAATACAGTGGCCAGAAATATGTACACCGGACGTTCCTTGTTGATATTGATATTTTTTTTTCTAATTATGTCAATAATTATTTCTTTTAAATATCTAAATACTAGGATAAAAATATTACTATGCATACTGGATATCAGGTTTCAGGATATTATCAAGCAAAATCACCCAACATCTTCATGCTTTATTTTTTCATCATTTCACGAAGTTTCTGACTCAATTTTGTCCATCTTCAGACATCATCATTTCATCCAAACTTAAATTATTTTTGTGATGCCTAATTTTTTTCATTGCTTTATTTATTTTCATTGCTTATTACTTCCATTACTTTAAAAACTAAATTGTTTTATTTATCAATTTCTTAAATTATAAAATCATATACATGGCTTTATTCAAATTCAATACTTATCCATTCCCAGAGTGCTATCTACTTCAGGATCTAATAAAATATTAGTTTTGTAGGTTATAAGGTCAATGTATAACAGTTTATGTAAGTGTTTAAATATATATATATATATATATATATATATATATATATATATATATATATACTTTATGCATATATAGTTTCTTTTTAAATATTGCTATACTGCAATCGTCCATCGGAGTCGTACATCAGCTTCAACCTAAAATAATAAAAAAAAAATAAAAAGCTTTCTTCATGCCTGCTCCAATGTTTCATATTTTTTTCATCTTTTCACCTTCTCAATTACATGATCAAATGAACTGATACAAAAATCAGTATAATTGTGTCCTTAATTACTCAATGAATTTAGAATATTCTTCATATATTTTTATAAATACTTTTTTCATGCATGTCAAATCCATAACCATGCATACATGAACATACATCCATGGTTTACAATACGTAAGTGTATAAAATTGATATAACCTTGAGGGCGACAAAAGGAGAGAGGATTCAATTTTTTTCTTCAATATAATTTATTTACTTATTTTTATTAACTTTTTTTTTTTTTGAACCTGAATGTGTAAGGTCAATTCCATTTTTTTATTTTACTAGGAACAACTAAGATAAATTTGTTTTAAACCATTATTGTGATAATATTCATGAGTAATAGTTCCAGTGTATCCTTATGCGAGTATTATTATTATGTGACATTAAACAAAAAATAAATTTTCTAGAATAGTCATATTATTCTAGTAGTCATGTTATACATAGTATTCTTCTAGCCACGTATTTAGTTTTAAAATTGATTAAATGATAACCGAAACGTGACTGATGATAGATTATAACAAGTAAAAATAAAATTATATTGAAACCTTGGAATCTTAAAATTTACTTATTCATAATAATAAAATCTATTAAAATAGTTTTTATGATTCTTATAGGCTTGTCATCTACGGAAAATGTTGCCTAAGCATTATTCACGAGGATAGATCCCTTAAGTATTTAGGACGAAGAATGACCTCCCAGGAGGACAATAGAGGTAACAAAGACCCTCCAGTTGAGACTGGCATCCGGCCCGGAGGACCACATTTCGACTAGACTCACCTAGTTTCCATGGCGACGAGCCTGATGGAGAAGGGCGGGTACCAGCAGCGGTATGCATGCGGCGGCCATAGGAAGGGACAGAACGCAGCGGTCAGCGGCACTGGCATGACTAGCCCCCCACTACCGCACCGCCCCCGCCCTATCGATCCGACGCCCCCACTCGCTCTTATCCCCCTCCCTCCTAGGGTGTCTGTCTTATCTCCCTGCACTCTGGGGTGGCATTATCCAAGTGCATCCTAGGCATGGTACCGATATATCGAGGGTATACTATATTCGGCGTATTAATAGAAACTGAGAATCCAATTCATTGGAGGCAGGTGTGGTATACTTAACAGTAATTCAATTTTCGGTATTGTTAATGTGATGTGGTGCAAATACATTATTATTTACAAACAAATACGCTTATATTTCCAATTAATTACACAGGCCAACAAAAAAAATGTTTGTAAAAACTTTTTAAATCAATTCGCCTAAATCTTATGTATTTTTGGGTGCTGAAACCTTAGTTGGTATTATTTTTTTTTTATCGGCCACAATTCTCCTTTGATGTTCTTTAACTACAAAGTCACCACATGTATAGCAATAAGTGTTTGAAGAGTTTTACAGCCACAATTAGCCACGCTTAGAGTATGAATTAAAAGGACTAGAGTTAAACATTACAATGCGAGATTATATTAACTGGAAGAAAACACATCTGTTCCACATATCTGAATTACCAACCTAATAATATTTGATATTATTGCCAACCTAATAATATTTGATATTATTGCCAACCTAATAATATTTGATATTATTACCAACCTAATAATATTTGATATTATTGCCAACCTAATAATATTTGATATTATTGCCAACCTAATAATATTTGATATTATTGCCAACCTTATAAATAGAGCCCGGATTCTCGTGCAATTGCACTTTTTTTCGGCAGCTTGAAATCGATCGGGGGCAAGTAATTTACACGAATTAAGGCATCCTGATTAACATATATAAATTTTATTTTGTACGAAAGTGCACATTTTAAAGAATCTTGGGTAAATTGCACGTTTTATATTTTTACTGCATTAAAGTACACATTTAGCCTTAATTAAAAAAAAATATTTGTAAATTGATTGAAAATATAAACATTGAACCAAAATTACACAGGACAGATTCACGAAGTAATACTTTACTGTTTATAACATGATAAATATTATTCAATTTTCTGAAAAATTCTGAAACTGAAACTGAAAATTGATGTTTGTTTTGCTCTTTTTAGATTCGTGGAAGCCCGTTAATCCTTAGCAATCACTTCCTATTGTTGGAAAAATAATTATGCATACACAAACTTTTTCGGACAAAAATATGTTCAATAATTTATTTTAGTAGATATGATTATAGAGAATATCCCGCATAATTTTTTACACATAAATTTATCAGTTGACAATAAAAAACACTTAGACAGAAAATGCGTTGCCATAGTGCGTAAATCACGTATGGTTGTAGAAAAAGTAGCAAAATATACCCAATCAAGAGCTCGCGAGATTTTCACATTTTACATAACAATGCTCTAACCTACCTAATTTATTAAGAAAAAATGATAATTTATGAAAGAAAAAAAATATGTAGATTTTTTTTTAATTCTAAACGACATAAATGGCATAATTTAATTTTTGTTGCACATTTTTGTACGTTTTAGCATTTTTATTACACGTTTTACAATTTTTTTACAGCACGAATACGGACTCTACTTATAACATTAGAATTTATTGCTAACATAATATTATTTGAATTTAAAAATATTTTTTTCACATTTTGAATAATAGAATATGTTTTTTTAAACTTAAATGTGAGAAATTGGACGACTTTTTTATTATTATTTTCGGAATCAGTATACCAAACAATTTTCGGAATCAGTATACCCAACAATTTTCGGAATCAGTATACCAAACAATTTTCGGAATCAGTATACCAAACAATTTTCGGAATCAGTATACCAAACAATTTTCGGAATCAGTATACCAAACAATTTTCGGAATCAGTATACCAAACAATTTTCGGAATCAGTATACCAAACAATTTTCGGAATCAGTATACCAAACATTTTTCGGAATCAGTATACCAAACAATTTTCGGAATCAGTATACCAAACAATTTTCGGAATCAGTATACCAAACATTTTTCGGAATCAGTATACCAAACAATTTTCGGAATCAGTATACCAAACAATTTTCGGAATCAGTATACCAAACAATTTTCGGAATCAGTATACCAAACATTTTTCGGAATCAGTATACCAAACAACACAGGAATAATATAAAATAATAAAGTTCAGCGGCTACTGAATTGTTACAATTTGTACAAGACAATTCTTACCTTTATTATATTTGAAATGTTGATAAGTGACCATCTCCTTACCTGTAAAAAAAAATAAATACTAAAGATTACTGATTATACAAATTTAAAAAACAAAAGTAAAAGAAACAACTTAAATAAAACCTCACTTCTATATATTTTTACTTCCTTGTACGAAGTAAAGGAAGTATTGTAATCGCGAAAATTTTCGGTTTTCAGATTTCAACGGGAATATCCACTTTGACCATCCCTGAATCCATATTGACAAGTTTCGTCGTGGTGTCTGTACGTACGTTCGTTCGTACGTATCTCGCATAACTCAAAAATGATTAGCCGTAGAAAGTTAAAATTTTGTATTTAGGATTGGTGTAAAATCTAGTTGTGAACCTCCCTTTTTGGTGACTGCATGATCACCGTTAGTGGTACTTTACTTGAAAATCGGTAATGATTTTCATAAACAAATATATTAAAATATAATGTAAAACATCTCAAATTAAGTATATAAGACTTACATACTAATATAAATAACATAATAAATTTTGGTTAAAATTGGCAAACCGGAAGTGGTACTTTACTTCAAAATCAAATTAGATTTTCATCAAAAATTATATTAAAATACAAAGTAAAACATGTGATATTTGGTAAATAGGACTTCTATATCAATATAAATGTATTGTATTTATTAGATTTTGGTTAAAATTGGTGAGCCGAAAAGGGTACTTTCCTTGTAAGTCATAATAAACTTACATCAAATATTATATTAAAATTAAATACAGAGTTCATATGGTTCGGTGATAAAGGTTATAAACGCGATTTTTTTTCCACTCTAATTAAACATTTTCATTACCTGTTTTTAATGTTAAAATTGAGTGTAAAATACTTCTTTTCCTGCTTATTTCTGAGATGAACAAGTCTGCAGCAGGAGAATAAGATATAAGTTAAGTGCGTTCTTCCGCTTAAAATGTTGAAACCGTCGATTTCCAATAATTTATCTAGTAGCATAAACAGTTCTAATGTTGTCAAGGAACACGAAAAAATCGCTTGGGAAGTTGTTACCAACTAAAAGAAAACGACATATAATAACGTAATAACCACCTCTAGAAACAAGAGCTTTTGTGTGTGTGTGTGTGTATGTGTCAATAGATGGACGTCGCGACGCCGAGTGTCGTTTTTGAGATACGGCTATCTTCGGAAACTGGTAAACAAATTCAGGGTCACTTTTTGAGCCATCGATTTATTGTTTAATAGGTGTACAAGGAAGTCATGGGGTGTCCACATCAGATATTTTACATTTAGCATAAATGAAATATAAAATAAAAAATAGACTGAATATTTCGTTAGATAAGAAAAGTTAGAAAGAAGAATTAATTAATTAATCACAGAGCTATTTCAAAATTAGATTTTACTTTCGTATTATCATCATTCTGGCCATATTTTTCGATTAAGTAAAAATATATCAGCGTAAAGGTTGACCACTATCCACAGCAAGCAGTACAGTCCGATCTGAAAGTTCTCTTCGCTCTCCTGAAAATGTCACTTACGGCAGTTTACATCTGACGTACAGATAAAACTAAAGAATTAATAAAATGTTAATGAGATACGACATGATGATGGTTATCATATTCCTATATGATACCTTACTTACTTCGAAGGCTAATGCGTCGTATAATTATCATACTCAACACCAGTTCCGGGACCATTATTGTCTAAACACAGTCATCAAAGTGTAATTTTTTAGTAATAGTATAATATTAATTTTAATACTTCACCTATAAACTTTATAATTCAACTGAACAGACCAAAACAAAAACACAGATAATTTGTTTTCTAGTTTTTAGGAAATATATTCAAAATCCTTTTAGATTCAATTTAATTTATTTAAATAATCCAAACAAGGTTTCGGGTCTTTGTGCCCATGTTCAATTTTCTTGAAAGCTGATAGATGCACCATAGTGTACCATTTAATAGATGCACCATAGTGTACCATTTAATAGATGCACCATAGTGTACCATTTAATAGATGCACCATAGTGTACCATTTAATAGATGCACCATAGTGTACCATTTAATAGATGCACCATAGTGTACCATTTAATAGATGCACCATAGTGTACCATTTAATAGATGCACCATAGTGTACCATTTAATAGATGCACCATAGTGTACCATTTAATAGATGCACCATAGTGTACCATTTAATAGATGCACCATAGTGTACCATTTAATAGATGCACCGTAGTGTATCATTTAATAGATGCACCATAGTGTACCATTTAATAGATGCACCATAGTGTACCATTTAATAGATGCACCATAGTGTACCATTTAATAGGTGTGTGGAAAATTGCATTTTTACCTTATTTTTTTATTTCATTTTTATGGTTTTTTTCCTTAAACTATCTCTCTACCGCTAAATCTTCTCGGCATTACTAAAATTAACACAATGAGAATAAAACAAAAAAAAAAAAAAAAACACCAATTTTACACCAGTTTCTCTTAGTTCATAGCTTATGGATTATTTTAAAACAGTAAATATTTTGATTACTGGAGTTCCTTTTATCTAAAATCTTATTTAAAATTTTTTATATTTTTTCTTCAAAATATATATGAAGTACAAGTTTCAACTCATGATGAGTGCACAAATTAATAGATGTGTTGCTAAATACATTTTTACATTATTTTATAGTCTTTCCAGAGCATTTTAGTGATAAAATCATAGAGGTAGATTGAAAATTGCCAAAAATATGATTTTTTTTCCATAAAACTATGTCTCTGTATCGATCTCGATAAAGCGAATAAGTCTTTTCCCATACATTTTGGAAAATTAATATATCAAAAAGTATTGAAGATATCAAAATAAAATTTAACATGGCTAATGAGGATGGGAAATGGAGCAAATAAAAAAAAAATCATAAAAATCTGGTTTCATCTTAATTTTTGACTGGATCATTTGAAATGGAATGACCCTTTCCTATAACAATCCATATGCACTCATATGATTTGCAATATATTGATTTTTTACTTTAATTGTATAAAACCGATATTTCATTATTAAATTTACGATACTAATTGCCAACTTGCTATTTACTTTAATAGCTGATTCACTAGTTACATATGCGCATGCTTTACTTATAAAAATAGGCCAATATTATAATAAAATTAGAGATTGATAAATTATATGCCACTTCTATAATTTTGTTTTTATTGGAAACAGTCTCAAATGTTATACAATCATCTTATGTTAAGTTCTAAAACACACAAAAATTCAAAAATAAGCATTTCTAAATACAGTTTGGTATTATTATACATATTAAATTAAATGTAATATAAATTAGTATTATAAGACGTTTATGAATTATGAATTTAATTATGACAGGAGATCAAATACAGGGTGGTACTCACCAAGGTTAAAGAAGAAAAAACAGAAAAGGATTGTATTATATTATATAGTAGATTACATAAAAGATTATATAATCTACTTAAACCTTGGTGCGTACCAACATGCATTTGATATCTTGTCTTAATCAAATTCACAATTCATAAACGTTTTATAATACTAATTTATATTATATTTAATTTAATGTGTTATTTTATTTAAATTTGCTCAACAAGGAAAAGCAATGCATTATAAAAGGGACTGATAAATTATTTGCCACTTCTGTAATTTTGTTTTTACATTGAAAACTAATGTTTATACATTCCTCTTCAGTTCTAAAAACACACAAAAATTCAAAAATAAGCAATTTTAAATACAGTTTGGTATTATCATACATATTAAATTAAATATAATATAAATTAGTATTATAAAACATTTATGAATTATGAATTAAATTAAGACAAGAGATCAAATATATGTTGATAGTCAGCAAGGTTATATTATCTACTTAAACCTTGGTGAGTACGAAAATGTATTTGATCTCGTCTTAATTAAATTCATAAGTCATAAATGTTTTATAACATTTATTTATATTACATTTAATTTAATATGTATAATAATATCAAACTGTACTTGAATTTTGTTTGTTTTTAGAACTGAAGATGAATGTATAACATTCGAAACTAGTTATCAATAAAAACTAAATTATAGAAGTGGCAAATAATTTATCAATCCCCAATTAGATTGATCCTTCTATAATATCATGCGTACGTCAACAGATTATGAAAACAATTTGCATTAGAATTTATCTCTTTGTAATGACATAAAAAAATCAGGATGCAGTCAACAAAGTATTTTTTTTTTGTTGCACCTTGTTGACTGCATCCTGATCATTTATTGCATCATAACAATATCACAGACGATCAACTAACATCAATAATTATCTCTTTGTAAATTAAAAATACATTTTACATTAATTAGGTCTTATAAATTAAACTGTTAACTATTACATCTCTGCTGTCATAAATGAAACTTATTTAAAGTTTAACCTTCTTTATTTACAATATCTTACAAATCTATACTAAAAAACTCAAACGAATTTTACGTCTCTGATTTCGGTGATTAAACAGATTATCGTTTTTCTAAAATTGGTCTTCAAATGTTTATACTTGATTAAATGTAATAACACTTAAGGTATTTATGTAAAAAAACAACAACAAACAAATAAATAAATAAACAAGAGAAATAAATAAAGTTAAGAAACTTTATTATGGCGCTCGGGTCGATGGAGTGAGCTGGAAGAGGCTGCCCAACTTGATGGATGGTAAGGGAGAGGGGAAATGTCCTGGATGCCACTGGGATATCCATCTCTTCCTCCATCCTCTACTTACCATCCTCTACTTACCATCTTCTTCCAAGAATATCATTCCAACCAGAACCGATGACAATGTTATTACTTCGCCATTAATCCGTTCTCCCTTGTTACATCTCACCCATTTCTGTGAGTCGGGTCAGTTATACTCCTTGAATATCTTACACAATGAATATAGTATTAAAAAAAATCTGGTGCGGTGAACACATCACAAAACAAAATTTTCACTTATCACCATATTATAATTATCCTGAAGCGTGTTACAATAATAATAAGCGTGAAGTTAACAACAAATTTGAACAGTGGGTATTGTTGAGAACTAGAGTAGGTAGATGGAAGAAGGCGTGGTGAGAGATCCAGATAACACCCAGAGTGTCGCCTAGCTTCAGACGCTAAATAAATAAATTCAATACGCTGTATCTATGTGTGATATATTACCAATTTAGATGATTTTTTTTTTTTTTTTTTTTTTTTTTTTTTTAAGAAAATTAATTTATCTTTCATGTTATTATAAACCTACACAATTTAAAATGTATACTTTTTGAGTTACGCGCAAATAATTTTTTTTTTTCCTGAATTTTCTCACTGATGTACTAAAATATGAAAAGCTAAACTGTTTTAAGGATAATACTTTAGGCAAGTTACAAAAAAATAGTTAGAACAATTTTAGAGAAAATTGTAAAAAATTATTTTTCACGACCAACAAATGTAAATACAATACTTTACTATAAATGACCTCATTCCATATATAGGTAAGTAAAAGTAAAAACAAAAACTTATACGAATACTAAAAACCAAATGTTTATGGTTTTATATTTAACGCTTGTTTCAGATTGTTAATAATCATTAGTTGGATATCCTAATAATTTTATGGAAGAAATGGTAACTATCTCATGCTGGAGAATATCAGGAGGAGGCTGAAAAGGACAAGGTTGAAAGATCTACTTATTCTAGCATGTAAACGAATAAAAGTGAACAAATAAGAGTCCGGAAAAATAATTAATTATTTCCTTTTGTTTCTGATAAATTAAACATTCAGAACAATATAGATATTGATAAAAAAAAAAATAGATTGGATTGATTTTAAATTTAGAAAGTTTACATAATCAGCATTTAACATAATAAATCCTAAAATAAAGATTTGTAAGGAAAATAATATAGGATTTAATTTTATCACTATTTTAATCCTATATAAAAGCTTATCAATGTTATCTGATCATCCAACCATTTTTAAATTTAAAAAAGCATTTATTTAATCAGTTTTGGCCTAATTTATTTTATTTTATTGCCTCTCATATTGAATATTATTTTAGAATTTAGAATATAATTCTTTGTTCCTTTAAAGTATATAATACTTTGTAGCATAGAGTTGGTCTCTATTTGAACATGCAAACTTCTTTCATATATTATTTTCAGTGTTTCATTACACCATAGTTATGGTAAAATACAAATAGGTACAAATACAAAAGAACTACAGAATATAAACATTTTTGATTTAAATAAAACTTCGATATATATATATATATATATATATATATATATATATATATATATATATATATATATATATATACATATATATATATCAGCGTGAAGGGTAGTAAAGAGAAAAGAGAGGAGATCCTTGGCCCGCAGCCTGGGCTTAGTCGAGTGGAAAATGGATCCCGATACTTTTACACTCCTCGAGAGGGCACTAGTTCCATTAGTCAGGATCCAATTCACGATCCATACAAATGATAAATAGCTGATTAGAAATTAAATAAAAAGTTATTAACCTCTTTCGTGAAGTCAATAAGTAGTAAATGATACCATTAAAAAAAAAAAGAAGAAAAACAAAATAAATAAGGTTTCCTTATTAATTAAGAGATCAGAAAGCACAGTTTTTTGCTTGTTTTTTTCCAGAATAAATCAGAACCAATATTGGAAATTAAAAACGTTGGAATATTTATTAAACATTTTTAGAATAATTTATTCTTGTTTTCCAATGTAAATGCATTGGTTTAAATAAAGAATAAATATCTGATGCGGACAACACATGACTTCCTTGTATGCCTATTAAACTATAAATCGGTGGCTCAAAATGTGATCCTCAATTTGGTTACTAGTTTCCGAAGATCGCAGTATCTCAAAAACAACACTTGGCATCGCGACATCCATCTATTGACACACACACACACATAAATAGGGAGGAAAACCAGTATTTTACACTAAATTTTAACACTTAAAACAAGTAATAAAAATGTTTAATAGGATTGGAAACCAAATTGCGTTTGTAACCTTTATTACCGAAACATATGATTTATGTATTTAATTTAAATATAATTTTTGATGTAAGGTTATTATGACTTTCAAGTAAAGTACCCTTTTCGGCTCACCAATTTTAACCAAAATATAGTAAATACATTCACATCGATATAAAAGTCCTATTTACCAAATTTGAAATGTTTTCATTATATTTTAATATAATGTTTGATGAAAGTCTAATATGACCTTCAAGTAAAATACCAAATTGGATACAAGAAACAAGTCAGCGGAATAGGGTGGAGAGAGGCGGCTGTAGTTCAAAGAGTATTGGCATCCTAGGATTAATTTATAAGTTGTTTTTTTTTAAAAATTTTAAAGATATGAAGGATGAAAAGTAGAAAATAGAAACATAAATAGCTTAGAATTGTTTTAGGAAACCAATATTAATTTCTATGCCTCCCCAAAATTGTTTTCTCCTCCGTTTATATTAACTTTTTTTTTTTTTTTTTTTTGTTGCTAATATCATTAAATTATCAACGCACAAGCATTAAATAGCAAATAAAGTAATTTTTTGTGACATATTGCACCACCATGCTACATACTAACTCGGTAGGTGTGGATATGCGACGCGTCATTTGTATCGCGACAGTATGGGACTCGTGTATCGAGACAATGTATGCATACACATTGTCACTAGGTGTGTACTAACCTGAGAGGTGATGTGAGTAGGCAAAGCCAACAGAACACGTGTCGGGGGCAGGCTATGCCATACTGCACAACACTGTCCCTTCTATTGCGCTTCTCAACCACCTACGGGGTCAAATATCCCATCTGTAATTAAGGCAAATTTATGATTATCTATAATGCATTATAAAAGTAAGCTTTTAATTACAATTTAAATACTTTCAAACTATAATTCTTTGGAAATATTTAAAATGCACTTCCAATACCTAGTTTATCAATAGAAGATACTGAAAGTCTAATTTCAGTAACAATAAAAATTTATAATAAAAAATGTCCGGTTAATTAAAAAAAATATTAATCTTTAATGAGATTATGAATGCATTTAGATGGGCAATATGTAGAAATGGTATGTTGACATAAAAGATCTGAAAATAACTTATAGAGAAACTATCCATTGCACTCAAATGTCAAATATTGGAAGGTCCTGGTGCCATCTTCTTTTCAGCCTTCGAAGTAGTTTCGGAAAAAAATTTGGAAGGAAGGATAGAAACAAGTGGTTTGAATTTAGTAAATATTTATGAAGTGGAAAATGGGCATAATAAATAAATAAATATCATAATAAATAAATTACTAGACCAAAAAAGGCAAAATAGACAAACTAAATTATATAATTCCAAAAGTTTCAGGAATGTGTAGGGGTTAATCACCCGAATACCGAATCGTAAAATCCCATCGACTTCCGAGACGACAGAAGGGAGTTACATTTAATTAGATGTATATAATAATACCAAACTGTATTTAGAATCGCTTATTTTTGAATTTCTGTGTGTTTTTTAGAACTGAAGAGGAATATATAACATTGTAAACTAGTTTTCAATAAAAACAAGATTATAGAAGTGGCAAATAATTTATCAATCCCTTTTATAATGCACTGCTTTTCCTTGTTGGGCAGATTTCTTCCTACAACTTACTTGTTGTATATACATATATTTTTTTTTTAATCTTCCAATGTTATTTTTTATGGCTTATAAATTCAAACTGCTGTAACTTTCGAACAGTTAAGATAAATGTGTATGTAAATATATATTTTTGAGGAAACTTTAATGCTCTACATCTTTCATCTTAACGATATTTACGTAAAACAAAAGATTGAGAAGCTAGAATGGCAAGTTCTGCGAAAATTGTGAGGCGAAACAACCTTTTTCAAAGACTATCCATTTTTACCGGTGGATATCACCGAAACTATAACAGATGGGAAAAACTTTTCAGATACGAATTTGTAGGAAATTTAATTTTTTTTCGTTTTGATAAGGAATGTATTTTATGTGCAGTGCTCCGTTTTCGATTAATTAGCCAAAATCCGAAAAAAAGGATCATTTAACTTCCCTCCCACTCCCTTCTGTCGTCTCGGAAATCGATGGGATTTTACGATTCGGTATTCGGGTGATTAACCCCTACACATTCCTGAAACTTTTGGAATTATATAATTTAGTTTGTCTATTTTGCCTTTTTTGGTCTAGTAATTTATTTATTATGATATTTATTTATTTATTATGCCCATTTTCCACTTCATAAATGTTTACTAAATTCAAACCACTTCTTTCTATCCTTGCTTCCAAATTTTTTTCCGAAACTACTTCGAAGGCTGAAAAGAAGATGGCACCAGGACCTTCCAATATTTGACATTTGAGAGCAATGGATAGGCAATGGATAGGAGCAATGGATTCATAATTCATAAATGTTTTATAATACTTTCAATAAAAATAAAATTATAGAAGTGGCAAATAATTTAACAATCACTAATTAGATTGATCCTTCTATATCATCATGCGTACGTCAACTGAGTATTATAAAAGGACACGTTAAGAGTGTCGCAGGTTCAAAACCAAGTATCACCATTGCTGTTTGATTGAATTGATGGGGATTTATTTTAATCTAACTTTCTGTCATTTTTCAATGTTAGTGAAATATCATTAGAGAGTTAGGATGCGGTAAAAGGGTTCCATTTTATAACATGCGTGTGTCACAGAGATGAATTAAAAATTAAAGAATCAAATGAATAATTCATTATTATACATATGAATATATCTCTTTTATATCGGAATTAATTTGCCATAGCCAAACAAGAAAGGATCCAATTTGATGACATACAGCTTGTTTATTGAAGGTAAGTTGTTTACCGCTATTTTAGAGACACAAGACTGCGTATTTGGAATGTGCCATTTATAACCTAACAACTATTTCATGACTCTTGTTGAGTTTTTGCTCTCTTATATAAATAAATGGATTTATTTATTTAACTAATTGGTTTAATGTTTGAACAATACAAACAGAGATAGATTAAGCTGAGCTACCGGAGGCGCACAATGCAGCAAATCACATATTATCCGTTGGCAAAGGGACCTGGATCGATATCCCGCCCATTGATAGGGAATGCCTATCTAGCCCATAATTAACTAGTCCCGAGGGCTGTATATTTGGCAGGTTAGTTAGTACATCTTGTTTATACTATCTGTAGCCCGGAAAAATATTATTAATTAGTACGAAATATTATAATAATTCCAGTATAGTCGGATAAAAATAATAGTGAGTATCTATTACACAACGGTATAATATAAAACTTGATACGACATCGTAGGTTTACTATTAAACCATTTATGTTCGAATTACTCCTTAATATGTTCAAATCAGTCCATTATTCATTTTGTTTAGTTGTTTTACGTTCCATTGTTTTCTTTTAGTTGTTTTTTTATAACGTTTCTAACGTTATAACGTTTATAAAGTTTGTGCTTTCATTTTTTTAAAAATAATTTAATATTTTTGTAATTAGTATTGCGCGTTATAAAGCCATGTATTTTGATATATTAGGCACTATTTTGTTTTGATAAATTAATTTGTGAAGGACAACTTCTCATTGATCTTTAACTTTATATTTAATTTTTTTTTTTATAATATTGTTTTCGAAGTTTCGAAGTATTTCTTCGTCATCAGGATCTTGTTCAGAATTTCTACAATACAACATCAAACTATTAAACTAATAAATATTCACACCTTAATTTAAATTATATATCTTGTTATTATTTAAAAAAAAAAATTGTATTAGCTTTAAATTACATAATTCCCTCCCCATGGCCCGACATCTGTGCAATTTTACTTCCTCCATCATTGATCGTTTCATTAAAAAAATTATCTGTGGAATGATTTTTCTTTTACATCCTTGTCAAACAAATTGTATTATCACTGGAAATGAACTTTGTACTAATCCCTGTTGTCATATGCCTCCCCACCAATTCTCTTCACACTTACTATTATTATGTTTGTTTACAATTTTTGTTACTATTCTATTCTATATATTTAAATCAATGTACCTTCAAACAATATTATAAAATGTTTTTTTTTTAAATATGAAATTAAAGGTCAATGGGGAGTTGTCCTTCACAAATTAATTTATCATAATATATTGACTTCCCTGGCAATTAGAAATTATTTAATGTTTTGTTTTGTTTTGCCACCTGTAATTGGACTTTATCCTGTTGGTGGATGCTGATTATAAATAAATGAATAAAATAAAATGTCGCTAAATTATAGCAATAATGACCTTTTAATTTTCTTATCACCTAGATAAGAAAGTTATTGAAACCGGATCAAATTTTTGGTATTTGGCTTTTAAGAGACGTTTCAAAACCCTCCCTTCCTCGAATCCAAAGAATGCATTTTTAGCCACTGGTCTGTGTATCTGTGCTACGATTATCTCTTGAACGGATAGACTGATTTAGTTTTGAAGGTTTTCTACCTCCGATGGCTGTGTATCCTGTGCGCAAAAGCTGAAAAACTTTTCTATAGACTCTAGCGCCAAAACGAAACGAAGGATTTTGATGAAGCTTGCCTAAAGTCATCTCCTTAAAACCCTTTAACAATAAATGTATGCAGTACATCCCCGAGAAAAATCAGGAAAAATATTATGACGGAAATATTTTTTTTTCAACTACACTATCAAGAAAAAAAAAATATTGATGATCATCCAAATCGCTCCAGTGTTAACGAAAATAGAGTGTATTGAACTTTTTAGCCATGTTTTTTTAAAAGCATATTGTGCGTTTTTCCATAGAAACCTGTTTTTCAAAGACAAATTATTTTTTTTTTTAAATATTCGTATACCTCGAAAACCATGCATCTACCGAAACATTTCAGATCGTTAGATAGATAACTAAATAGTCTAAAAAGCTAAATCTTCAAAGAAAAAATAAATTAATCGAACGAATATTGGCGATAAGGAAACTCGTGAGAAAGGACACACTAGATGTATTTCTTGTGCAGCCATCTAGTGGAAGACAAAGGAAATGTTAAAGAACTAGAGGAGCACTTTAATCTAGGAAGGAGAAAAAAGGAAAATGGAAATGAAAATAAAACAGATATTTAATCGATAAACATCAGGATTGCTGACGTCATATGTAAAAAAGAAGGGAGGGGATAATGATTTTTGAATGAATGTAAAATTTGGGAACAAGCAAGAGATATGTTTTTAATTAATTAATCAACATCAAACTGACCAATAAAACGTTAGTAACACATAAAATGGCAACAGATAAATTCCATTAATGAAAAATGTAGTTATATATTTTTAAAGAAGAGCTATTCAATAATGGCTTAATTTTGAGTTAGAAAGAGGTCAGGTTAAAAAGACCTCGTTTTTTTTTTTTTTTTTTTTTTTTTTTTGCAAATTGGCATTGGATTCCTCCATACAGGAATGAGAAGTCAACAAGAGAAAAGAATACAAAATCTAGTCAGTTTCGTTAAGGGTCTTATATTTACTAGGTCTTTAAAACAAAACATAAGTAATTTATAAATTATTTGCCACTTCTATAATTTTGTTTTTATTGAAAACTATTTTCGAATGCTATACATTCATCTTCAGTTCTAAAAACGCACAAAAACTCAAAATACAGTTTTATATTATTATACATATTAAATTAAATGTAATATATATTAGATTGATCCTTCTATACCAGGGGTCGGCAACCTGCGGCTCCGGAGCCGCATGCGGCTCTTTTAGATAAAACAGGCACTTCTATGTTTTTCCATGGTTTTTTTTTTCGATATATATTTGGCTCTTTGTCACCAAAAGGTTGCCGACCCCTGTTCTATACCATCCTGCGGATGTCGACTGAAAACATAAGTACTAAATTAATTCAGTAAGTATGATTTAGAGACTTATATGCCAACAGGAATATTCCTATAAGATAAATGGAGAAACTATTTTTTTTCCATTCTTTCCCAATAATCCTCAAATAACCGCACATCTGTCCAATATTACTAGAGCGAATAGAACCCTCAGGAGTGCAGTAATTTAATGAACTCAGCGAGGCGTAGACAAGGCACGGGGTCAACGAACTGCAGTGAACATGTGCGCAAACAGAGCTCAGCTGTAGCCATTAAGGATAATAAAAAAGCGCAATGCAAATTCTGCGAGGGCGGCAGGACAAAAGGACATCTGCGGAACTGGCACAGCTGGTAGTCTACTGGGTAGGCTACTCGAGTATAGGTCAGGAGGAACCGGTCCAGACTTCCAGGATCATCTGTATAGGCAACCGATGGTTCGATGCCCACAGTCAGGAGCGAGAGTAAAAGAAATAAATTCATAATAGAGACGTCTCATCTAGACGTATGCTTGGGAGATAATGAAATGAGGAAACAGAACAAAAATATAAAATGAAATCCAATCTCTATATCTACGTCTTATTCCAACAATACCAAACAACAATAAAAATATATAAATAAATTGAAATAAATAAAGTGCGTAACTTTGGAGCCAGCTTTGAAAAAAAAAGAAATTGAATAAATTGACATGGCTGGATTTGTAATTCTACGCTTAATGGAATTCGGTCAAGCCCATGTAAATTTCTACCTGTAACCGAAATCAAGATTTTTACTAAATTGTTCACTTAATATTGAAGTTATAAAGTACGTAACTACTTATAAAAAGAATCAATCAAATATAAAGGGAAAACATTTATTACAACTAAAATAATGAAAGGAGTTAATAAGTGACAAATTATTGTATTAAAAAAAAAAAATGCAATTTCATTACAAATTAACACACAACATCCTCTTAATCTTTTCAATCAATGTCAGAAGATGGCAATTTATCTTACTTAAATTTTATAAATTGTACCTAATAGGAAAATTAAAAAATCTTGTCAAACCTAGGTAACGAATAGTTGCGGATTAAATAATTTTAAGATGGCAACTAACCTGAATTATCCCTACTGAATTTTGCCAAGTTTCTTTTGGATATTGTACAATAACATCTATTCAAAATATACTCCTTGAAAAATTCAACATCTTCTTAATTAATTACTTTAAAAAAATTCAAGAAGAATTTAGTTCACTAATTCTACAGTTAGGCTGTACAAAAATATTGTATCTTACCATTTATGTAAGATGGTATTACTATAATTACGGTAAATACCAAACACAAATGTTTTGTAGTAGTCCATATCCCCATTCGTTGATTTAACCCTTCTCCTCCCCCAGTAAAGGGGTCTGCATAATGCCCCTGTGCTCTTCAGTATCCATATGATTTTATAGCCACCTTTTTTGAATGAGTTGGCTCAATTCACAAAGCAATTTTCAATCATATAACTCAATTTGGAGATGCTATAGAGAACAGCAAAACCTTAAAAACCCACCAAAAAACAGTTAAGCATGACTGAAATCAACCCTCACTTTTATGGCATCATACTGCCTAGAAAACAATCACAGATCCTGAATTTCAGCTTGTGTATATAATATATCAGACATTCCCATAACCGCTATAGTCGTGTTCTAGGAGTCATGAAACTGATATAAAACGCACCCCACCTTTCACTGATAGGCTTCCATACAGAGCAATGGCCTATTATTTTCGGAAAAAATACGACGAAAACTGCTGAACTATTCAGATCTAAATAAAATATAAATTTATCTATCCTGTAACTGATGATCCCTTCGAAAAAAAATACAGAAACAGTGGCCCAAAAAGTTCGTCCATACTTAGTTAACATAAATATTTTCATTTGTAACACAGTAAAAATAAATAAATGAATTAAGGAAATAAAATTAAAAAAAACAACAACTTTATTACAAACGGGATTTCAACGTAGAAAGAGAGGAAGCATTGCAAGGATGGAATAGAGTTCCCTGGTGATCCTACAGGATCGGTTTTGTTGGCGTTCCAAGACCTTTCTATGTATATAAAGACCTTTCGAGGACAGAAAAAAAAAAACCCGCCGTGTTTAAGGAACGGCGTTCAAAACTGCTCGTTCAAAACTGCATCGTTCTGGCACGTCTGTTTATTCTCTGCTATTTCGAACATTATATTTTCAATTTTGATAAACCTATAATCAAAATTGGATCTATAATGTTCTCACTAAATCAAGTCCTTAATCAAAGTATCGATTAATATATTTCAGATATAGACTTAAAATATATTTTTGTTTTTTTAATAAGAAATCCTCCTCTCAAAGATGACCTGTCTTTTCGATTATCCTATATAAATTCAAAAAAAAAAAAAAAAAATCAATTAAAAATAAGATCAATGAAATAAATTCATGAAATAAATAAAAAATAATGGGGAGTACAGCCCTCGCACCAAACCTACAGTTTTCCCCATTTTGTCCACATTTCCCATCGTTTAATCCGACGATTCGGATGGATCGTGTAGGGCTACATTTAAGGATGAAGCACAATTGAAAAGGATTTCTGGAATGCAGCATTCTTATGGGAAGGGATTCAAACTGAAAATATTAAGTTAAATAAGTACAAACCGCTTTAACCAGGTATAGTATAGTATGAAAAATATGGGAACATTTGATGATTCCGAATATAAACAGAATAAAATAATCCTTAAATCATCTTTTGGGCCATTTTGACTGGAAGTACAGGACTAATACTCATCACCGACAAGAGGGGGGAGAAGCGAAGCGACAGAAGCTGCAACTAATCGAATTTTTAAAAGCCAAAGCAGCTTAAAAGCTACCAGGGGAATGAATGAAGAGGGTGGATTTTTTTTTTCGGGCGTTAAGCGCTATAATTCTCCTATGGCCGACTGCACAACTGAAGACTAAATATACAATGTGGCTTGTGTAAAAATGTAATTCCAGTATCAGTATTACAAATTACAAGATTTAAGGCATATATGTAATAACCATGTCTTGTAAGGGTTGTATTTATTTATTAATAAATACAATTTAGTCATTATTAATAAAAATAGATTTAATCATTTATTAAGATCCAATATAATCTCTGAATGAATGAATATACCAGAACATATTTCGTTTCTTAACTTAACTTGGAGACTACAAGAGATATTTAGAAAGATAAAAACTAATTTTTTTCCAATGATATTACAGAGTATGTGACAAAGATGGAAAAGGAAAGTTACTCCCCAAATTAATTTTTTTAATAATGAAACCAGCTAGGATTGACAAAGTAAAATTATATAGATGTCGGGACATGGGGAGAGAATCGTGTAATTTAAAGAAAGCTTATATTTTGATGACGAAGAAGGAATTCGAAACGTCGTAACCTTGTTATAAATTTTTTTATTTTTAAATATAAAGTTATAGATCAAACGGAAAGTGTCATTCACAAATTAATTTATTATAATATATTAACTCCCCTATTAATTTGAAATTATTTAATAAAGATAAAAACGTTTTCCTAGATGAAAAGATTAATCGTAAACCACATCCATGGATGGATGTACTTATAATTATATATTTTGTTATGTTATTACAAAAATTAAGGTTAACATTTTATTTTAACTCTTTTGAAATAAACAATAAATTTATTTCTATGAAATAATTACTAAAACATAACTCATACATTATACATTATATACAGGTTTTGCTGAGTAAACAACTGCTGAACTATGTATCATTTCTAATTTGCCTCTTACATTGTAAATATTCAAATGTCAACATGTGAAAATTATTTATCGGTAAGTGAAATTGGATGTTTAAAAAAAAAAAAATAGAAACGGTAAATTAAAGTGCTTTAAGCGGTCAATTTACATAAAGCAAAAGTTCTCTAATAATGCAGACTATTAGCCTCCTTATTGCATATAGAGTAGATGACAGTATAATCTGAATTGCTAGTTGGTAGGAATAGCACGCGAGTTTTTTCTGGCGCCCGTGGCCATCGGATTAGCATAGGAAGGAGATAAGGAAGTGGGCAAGAGGTCCTTTGCAGGACACTCCCATCCTAATCCTTCGGTCCCGTATCTAGAATGGATTAATGTCCATAAAGAAAGAAGCGGTATTTGAAACTCGGCGCTATCCTTGAGGAAGTTGCTTCTGGGAAAATAAATAAATCTCTTATAACGGATTTTTTACTTAATTTATCTTTTTAATTATTTTCCAATCAAACGGTTTCATATTACAACCTTCGCGTTTTTTTTAATTAAAAATTTCAGAAATATACTAATTTAAAATCAGTTAATTCACCACTGTTAATTACCTACGTTTACAAAACAACGAACAAATTCTCGTAGAATTTTATACACTTTATATATAAATAAATATATAAACTCTCGGTAACTCGAACATAAAGTTATATACATTTTTCGTATATGCACAAACGTCATTTATTTCGTACTTCACATTCAAATATAGGAAAATAAAATCACATTAAATCAAATCAAATTAAAACGCACAAGTTGTAGAGGTAAATATTCCGTTCCTTTGTCAAAGGAAACAGGAAAAAAAATCCTGATATCAAATAATTCGAGTAATTGAGGTTCGACTTTAAATACTATATAGAATAAAATTAGAATTTTTTCATGGAATTGAATTTCAAATTCACAAATTGGTTATTATAGCGGAATAATGTTGGAACATACTACATATATTAGGATATATATATATATATATATATATATATATATATATATATATATATATATATATATATATGATCCATGTATTCTGTCCTTAATTACAATGAATAACATATAATCTAAATTAATGCTATTTATGCTCATTTTACTACTTCGTTCAAGAAATGAATAAGAACAAACAATGAAGAATGGAAAAGAAATCCAATGTAGACGTAACAGCAGCCTGTTAAAATAAATGATAAGAAACAGTTTCAAGTTCAGTATGACTTTATCGTTCTGAAACAATTTACTGTCGTGGTAGTACTATCGTACTATAGTGGCAGCTACTGTCATGTTAATTGACAGATGTGTACGCCTTGACTGTGAACAATCGCATCTTATCCACCTTATCGAATGAAATGGTGATTGTGCGGGAAAGAATTGTGCATATATACAGTAGAGCGTCGATTATCCGAACTAATGTTGTCAGTGGTGGTTCAGATAATCAAAAGTTCGGATAATCGAAATTCTCATACTATATATATATATATATATATATAGAGAGAGAGAGAGAGAGAGAGAGATTATTTATTTTTTATTTTTTTATATATAATAAGGAAAAGAAAGATCTAAAACAACAACTTTGTAAAAAAAAACATGTTTGTTTATTTATATATATATAGTATGTATGTGCATAGTGAAAAAAACAGTGTCACACCTACATAATGAAATTAACAAAAATATGTATTTATGTGTATGCAAAAAAATAATCAAAGTGTATCTAATCAAAGCTTTATCAAAAATAATGCTGTGGCATATAAAATTTCATAAACAAATTAATTAAAATTACACACATAAAAAAAAAAAAGTTCCGATAATCGAACGTTCGGATAACTGACGTTCGGATAATCGACGCTCCACTGTATTGTGTTTCGATTATTTCTGAACCTGAAATTCTATTCTGAGGATTCTATCCAACGTCTTGATGTTATTCAAAGCTTGGAGGAGGAATAAAGACGAAATAATTTTTTTTTAGCATTTATTATAAATTTATTTAATTATTCAGATTTATTTTATTTTTAATAATTTAGTTAGCATTAAATTAGTTATTGAAATTAAGATTCTAGATTAGTGAATGAGTTGCCTTTGTTAAATTAATCATGACATCAGCTGTTCTTTTAGTGTAGTGTTCATTCAGCTGTTCTACATCCACCATTTTTCCAACTGACTGTCTCTAGGTTTACTCTAAGCGTTCATAGAAAAGTGTCGCCTTGTAAACGAGGTTTTATACAAGCGCAATGCACGTATAACAGTAGCTATCATGGAAGGATTCAATATGGCTATAAAGGATATATGAAGGGAAGGACCAGCTGCTGCCGCCAAGGTGTGCTCCTCATTGTCTTCGGATCCTTCTTCTGCTCCTGTTCTTTGAGGAAACTGTTCTTTGGATCTCTTCGGAAATTTGTGGCCGATAAATCAGCTCTCGCTTCTGGTGCAGTACAATACAAACATCTGGCGCCAGTCTTCTCCGATGGAATGAAAAGAGTCACCATACGTACTACCAGTTATTAAGGATATCAATAGATACATTATATAACATAAACATAAGTTACACTTATAACAATATTATATATAATAAAAAGAAATTTGAAAAAAAAAATTGAATAAATTGACATGGATTTGTAATTCTATGCTTATTTCGGTCCAGCCCAAGTAATTGTGACCGAAATCGGGAATTAGAACGAAAAAATTGAAATCACGATTTTCGTTAAATTTTTCACCTAAAAATAAAGTTATAAAGTATTATAAACAGAAACAATTAAATATAAAGGGAAACATTTATTACAACTAAAATAATGAAAGGAGTTAATAAGTGACAAATTATTGTACTTAAAAAAAAAAAAAAAACATGAAATAATATTAGAAATTAACACATAACATCCTCTTAATATTTTCAATCAGTGTCAGAAGATGGCAATTGAAGTTACTTAAATTTTATAAATTGAACGTACCTAATATGAAAATTAAAAAAAAAAAAACTTGTCAAATGAAGGTAACGAATAATTTTAAGATGGTAACTAACCTGAATTTTCTCTCCTGAATTTTGTTGTTTCTTTTGGATATCGCACAATAACATCTATCCAAAATATGCTCCTTCAAAAATTCAAATATCTTCTTAATTCATTACTTTAAAAAAAATCGAGATGAGTTATAGATTTTAGAAGAAATGTTTATACACTACCCTAGTTCTAAAGTAAGGCTATAAAAAAATATTATATCTTACCTTTTATGTAAGATGGTCTCATTATAATTACGATGTATATACTAAACACAAATATTTTGTAGTAGTCCATATCTGCTTTCGTTAATTTAACCATTTCCTACACCCACTATAGGGGTCTGCATAATGTCCCTGAGCTCTTCAGTATACAAATGATTTTATTGCGTCTTATTTATTAAAATATATTTATTAAAAAACTACTAATTTTACAGAGAGTTTCCACTATACTACAATATCAATGACAAACATAGTATTACACTGACAATGGAGGACACAGTCCGATTTTAACCAAATATTTATAGGCTATTCTACATTCCAAAATATTGGATAAGCAGAGGTACCCCTAGAAGCCGAGAAAAAAAAAAATACGCTGAAACTCCTTTATTTTATATCTCGTTTGGAAAATGATATCGACGAGGATTTTCCACTAAATTATTTGTTTTTGAGAGTATATTAAAAGAAAAATACAAACCTAAAAAAATAATTGCTTTTTTGTCAAATAAATTTAAATCATATTTATATTATTGGATAAACAAGACTTATATATTTTTTTACACCAAAAGTTACGCGATCCTAAATGTTGCATTCCTACATGTTTTAGAATCAACGTTATCCGCAAAAAAAAAAAAAAAAAAAATCATTTATTTATTTATTTTGTAATCACATTTCTTTACATGGAACTTTCAGAGAATAAAATAGCTGTTTATGGAAAGAAGAAACTTTCCTCTTTCCAACGATTCCAAGAACAAAGACATTGAATAAACTGAAGACGCAATAAAGAGCTTCAAATTAAAATTTTATTTCGTAGCTTTAAAAATTTGTAACCATTCGGAACTGAAAAAAAAAGTTTGTTTTCGATGATATTTTTAACATCAAGGTTGATTGGTGCGCTGAATGAAAATTTGCCATAATTTTTGGAGTAAAAAAATCTATAAGGCTAATTTACCGAATAATCTAAACATTTTTTCAATTTATTTTACCAAAAACAATTATTTTTTTTTTTTTTGGAAATTGTATTTTTTCTTTAATATACTCTCAAAAACAAATATTTTAGTGGAAAAACCACGTCTATATCATTTTCCAACCTCAAGAAAGCTGTTTCAGCCTGTTTATTTTTATTTTATTTTTTCTCGTCTTTCAAGGCCCATTGGAACGAACGGTGGTACACATGCCTAATATTTTCCTATGCAAAAATCACTGGAAAAAAAATCTGGTTAAAATCGGTGACCCATTGGCTGTCCCCCCTCCCTTTGTAAACAGAACTTTGAACTAATCCGTATCATTATTTCATTGTAATTAGAATTTATATAATAGCGATAATCTTTTATATATATATATCAGCTTTAATAGCTTCATCATTATCATATTCAATGTTTCCACTTAATTACTAACGATAATAATGACTAATGGAAAACAGATGGTATAATTACTAACAGTGCATTAACTGTCATAAAAATTTATAGCGGTCGCCTTGTTGGCAACTTCCCGTTGAGGCAGCTGGTAGCTTTTAAACCTAAACCTATTCCAGCTCTATCTATAATCAACTCACCGCATTAATTATACCATGCCCTGTCTCTTCGGCAACAAATATAACTCAAAATAATGCTTCTTCTTATTGATTTTGAAAAGTACAAACCGGATTTTGACAGTAGCATAAGAAATAAATGATGGCTATCCTCAGAAATCATTCTATCGAAATAACATGTGTACAATTGCTGTATATTAAAGAGACGTAGGATTTATTTTTCCAGTATGAATTTACATTCGATTATAGAGACTGTTCCAGAGTGGTCCATGTGTCGTTGACCTTAAACGAATGGCCTTAACTTAAATATTAAGTTACCTACCTAAAAAAAATAAAATAATAATATTCTAGAATATTATAATAAAACAATATTTTTGTCGGTATTTATTCATTGAAGTCACATTTAAACCACCTCACCTAAATTACAGCCTCATTAAAAAATATGATATATATAATAAATAAATAAGATATATCTTTTAGATAGTTGTGGAATCCTTGAGTATTCTATTTCTATAATAAGTAGATAGGCTGGCGGATGGGCGGGGCCAATGATTTATAGCAGCATCTCATTGGTCGGCGATCATTTAATTCTTTTTATAAAAGAATTCCTTCAATTGGCGGCGGATAACGATCTGTGGCGAGACAAGTTGTCTCGTCGATTCCTATTGGCTCCCGGCCGAGCCTCCGATAAACTAATTATAATAAATCATATGTAAAACACAACGATTGTCTATGGACTGTTCGTAAATATATTATATATATATATATATATATATATTCTTTATAAAAGTGTGTTAACTGTGCTCACAAGACGACATAACAAAATTTATTGCAATGGAGCTTATTTATTGGCTGAATAGTTTAATTTAACAACCACAATTTTATCAACAAACAACTAGTATAGCATACCAATACAATCGTAAAAAAAATCAAAACAATTAATAAAAAAAAAGAATAATTTTCAAAGTTAGGAATATTAAATCTGTGACTTCAAGCAATAAATAAGCAATCTCAATTTTTGACAATTTTTTTGGTTCATACTACAATCTTATTTTTGAAAAAAAATGCTAAAAGTTTTCCTAACGTCACTTACTAAAAACTCTGGGGGAAAAATCAAGTAATTATTTAAAATTTTAATTTACAAAAACTTTATTTTTATCGATTCTATACAGAAACAAGCCAATAAAACTATTTAATTCCTAAAACAACATATTTTCATTTGTGACCAGCTTTTCCACTAGGCAGTAGCAACGAAATTATCGAAACCAACGTTATATTAAATATTTAGTTATATTATATAAGAACTGATTTCACGGAAAAAATCCTCTCAAATTTGGTATAGTTTTGTAAATAATTGGTAGAAATTACAATATAAACATTTATAAACATATTATTAAAATTAATATATTATACATGACAATTTATTTATATTAGTTTAATATGAAATTGAATTGTTGTTGTTTTTTTAAAAGACTGATACGTGAACCAAGAATAAACTTAAGTTTTAGTTTTTTTTTAAATTAATTTAATAGGAGATAACTAAATACATCGACGCTTGTATATCAATGTATCGGAAACATCGATTTTTTTTCTTCTATGGTTAATCTGACAGCAACAGTCACGTTTACTGTAACATATATAAATAAGCCTTGACAGTGAATGTCGCTTCTTATCTACTGTAACGGTGATTGTGTGGGGAAGCATTGATCTCATGTATATATTATGTCTGTATTATTTCTGAACTTGAAATTGATTTTATCAACGTTTTCACGTAATTCAATTTTTGAAGGAGGAATAAAAACTATATAATTTAGATTTTATTTTAGCAATAAATATAAATTTCTTTAATGTTTACTTGGATTTATTATTATTAATTTAGTTTAAATTAAATTAATTATTGAAATTCAGTTTTCTAGATGCATGTTATTTTATTTTTTTATAAATGAGTTGCTTTTATTAAAATAATCATGACATTAGCTGTTCTTTTAGTATTAAATTTAGTCAGCTGTTCTACATCCACCATTTTTCCAACTGACTGTCATCAGGTTTACTGTCGCCGGATACTACCACTATAGTTACCGTGTATATTGTAGGACAGTTATGGCTGCGGCAGTACTGTCGCACAATCAGATTTGACCTTATAGTCGGCAGCATCTACCGCGGTAATGAATTATCAACCTAACCTACTTTTTTAACTGCATGTTTCAATTATTTCTGAACTGAAAAATTGATTACATCCACCGTATTTGACGTTATTTAATTCTTGAAGGAGGAATAAAAACTATATAATTTAGTTTCTATGGTGACCTACAAATTGCTAGTGTTCTGACAGCTGTCACAAGGTTTACTATCAGCCTCTAAAGAAGGAGATTACCACACTGCCACACTATCTCACTGCTAGGACAGTACTACCACGACAGAAAACTGTCTCGATGTAAAGTGTATTATGTTAAGAGAATATTACTACAGGTATGATTAGTATTGAAATGACTTTAAAGATGCCTAAATTATATAAATAGTTTATATAGCGGTAGATACTAGCCTGCCGGAGTGAACTAGATGCACCAAAGGGTTAGTAGAAACAGGCTATGTGCAACGATCGATGAACTAACTGCAGTTCAGCTCGGCCTCACCGATCACCCCTCTACTATATCGCTCTGCTATATCGCTAAGTCACTATGATATATTGTAACCTGACCCCTATCGGAAATCTTGATAAACACAGACCTCATTTCTTATTATTTCTAATTAGATTATTGGAGGCAGTTTTTTTGTTGACCGTAGATATCATAAGGGAGAAGTTGGTCGGGAGGTGCGGTCAAAGAGTTACATTTAATTTAATTTAATTATAAGTAAACTTATATATTTTGTGCCGACGTTTCGACCTAAGTTTTAGACCATCTTCAGGGCAGAGAGGCGTGTGGTCGAGCGCCAACTCAAGTCAAGTCTAGTTGTCGCTCGACCACACGCCTCTCTGCCCTAAAGAAGGTCTAAAACTTAGGTCGAAACGTCGGCACAAAATATATAAGTTTACAAATATACCTTGTTATTATATTGTTAACTTCTCTACATTCTGAAAGCGTAATTTAACTTTCCTAGAGGCGCGCCAAAATCCATAACAGTAGCAGGCGCGCGGCGCACTAAGTACGCCACTATCATTTTCACCCCATATCCTTAATATTAAAGAAAATTATCTTATTGTTTATAGATTATTATTTAGTTACGAGAGGTAGGAAAATAAAAATGACACAATTTACAAAACGAATTAATAGACTTAAAAAATCAATAATACAAAAAGTTTTATAATACAACTTAATTCCAACTAAAGCATTAGTTTTCCATTAGTTGAATGATAATGTTATAAAATCTAAACATAGTTATTTTATGAAAAACTATGTCACGTTAGAATGAAACTTTTCAATAAAAGAAATAAATGATAATCATGTTTATCTTAACGTCCCAAATAAAAAAAATGAAAAATTCCTAAAATACAGCTAAAAAAAAAATGAATATTTCATAACGTTATAAATTATCATTAAATGAAATTCAAAATATTCTAGAAAATTAAAAAAAAAAATGAAATATCAGTTAAATATTTGAAATATTTCTACAAATAAAATAAGAAATAATCAATTTACATTGGCTTTGTTTCTTCAAATAATAAATATAGTAGAAATAATATTATCCTCTTGAAGTGAAATAAAAAACTCAACACATGTACAAGCAGAACAAATTGAAGAATTAAACAAAAAAATCAGGAACAGGCATGTGGCTTACTAAGTCAGAACTGAGAGACTGAAAAATTCTAAATTCTCAGAAAAGACATGGAAGGGGTTGATGAACGAATAGAGAGAGGGGATGAATGAGATAGTTAAACCACCGGATGAATATAAGGAAAAATCTACCAAGTGGCGCACTTCATACTCCAACAGCCTACTGGAAGGTTAAAAGAAAAAAATGATTCTTTCTTATTAATAACTTCCATATTCATATATACTAAAATTCATTATAAGCATTTTAATATTATAAAGACAAAGATGGCAATAAACAACGGTTCTCATAACCGAATCCTTCTAAATCTAATTAACAATTAAAAATATATTATTTAAAAATATTGTCCCATGTAAATCAAGGATTACCCCCTCAAAAGTGTGCCAGTCAGCCGAAAGTTTTATTCAGGCGATATATGCGTGTTTGCTTTTTTTTAATTTATTCATTGTTTACGTACTAAAACGTTTTCTTATTCGGACTAGACCTGGACAAAAACATTTGAAATAATGCACTATTGCTATAATAATTATTTCAGTAAAATTGTTTTAATTACATTTAACAACATATAATTAACTATATCCTTCAGGGAAAAAGAAATTCTATGAATTTTTTTTCTCAAAAAATATAGAAAAAATATTATAAACATTCTAAAACATTTTTCAAATATATTTCGAAATTAATAAAACAAATATTAATTCCACTCCCCTTTATTACCGCTAATGATCTCTTAAGCATGCTTTGTATCAGAAGGGAATCCTCTCCTCGCCATTCTAGAAATGAATTAGTTTCATTTTTGATTTATTTATTATTTTAATGGATGATGTTTAATAATCTGGTTTCCATTTCTTTTTTTTTTGTGTGTGTGTATGTGTGTGTTTCGCACATCAAATTATCCTACTAAAATAAAAATAATTCGGAAAATAGTTCGCATAATGAAAACATAATACACAATTGAATAAAAAAATAGGAAAAAGTGAACATTTTTTTTAGACTACAAGCGTAGGGAATTTAAAAAAACAAATCAATTTTTTATTTCCTCTTGACATTGAACCAGTAAAGAATGACTTTATTAGCAAACATACACCTAATGTCTATACATTCTAGATGTTATTTACTATCATATTAAAAAAATTCATTGGTAATGTTGGCTGCAGTACTGCCAGGAAAGATAATATAATATTTAATCAATAAATAATATAATATTTAATCAAATTAATTAAAAGGATAACTCCTGGTTCAGAAAAACTAAATCTCTAATCGTCTACCTGTACTTTTAGTTTTTGGTGTCATGGTAATTAATTAGTAAAATAAAAGCCCCATAGGTCACCAAATGTTTATATTTTATTTCAAATTACTTCGACGTTTCGGACATATTTGGCCATTCTCATGCTTCAATAGTTAATCAAATAGAAAGAAATTCCTCAATTAATGGAAAAATAATGTCTAAAATAGAAGAAGGAAAGAAATAGTAATGACGTTTCATATAAAGAAGAAAATACAGTATTGTATGACTTGAGAATGGCCCAAGATGGCCGAAACGTCGAAGTAATTTGAAATAAAATAAAAGAATTTGGTGACCTATTGCCTTTTTATTTTACAAAGTGAATTTCTAATCTTTGAATCTGTCATAACATTAAAGTATTCCACATAATAAAAATATAAATAAATTCTATATTAATTTGAGAGCAATGTATATCCAAAGAAGTAGACAAAACCCTTTAAGATGCTCTGATAAACGTGTAGAACATAAAGAAAGACCTGCTGTCGGAAAGGGTTGGATAAAAAGCTGGTCGGTAGATCCCCAGATGTTTCACTTTTTGTAAGCCCAGCTGCCTCATGGAGAGGTCGGTCTCAACCTAATGCTTAACCTAGATTGTATGACGATTGAATACCAGGTCATCCATCTTGAAAAGAAGCTGTAGGTGGGATCAGCTTGACTAAAAACATTAACAATATGAAAGGACAAGATGCTATTAGTTAACTTGTTTTAACGAATCAGGCAGATGATCTTTTGCAGCAGCAACTGACTCTTCGTTTTTCTGTTCCCCAAACATTAAACTATTTTATAAACCCAAGCTTATTTATTATTAGCTCTTTATTAAATGTTTGTCTTTTCTCTAATTTAATAAATATAATTTTTGGCAATTTTTACAAGTCTATTATAACAACTGTTAATAAAACATGACTTATAAATATAGTTACTGTATGTTGTTAAACGAGTTTTAAATCTATTCCTAATATTTCCCATCTACTATCTACAATCTCATTCTTCAGTCTTGTCTCTATTCGACAAGGCTCGGAAATTTCCTCAATTTGACCAGTCTTGGCAGGAGTACCGCAAGGATCAATACTGGCTCCGTTACTGTACATTATATATGCACATGACATACCTACCAACTCCGAGACACTGGCTGCAACCTACGCTGACGATATAACAATTTTAACAATACACCACGACCCCAGATTGGCCTCACTGACTTTACAAAATCACTTATTACGTTTACAAAATTGGTAATCGCTTTGGAAAATACGGTTAAATCATGAAAAATCACAACATATAACTTTCGAACTTCGACGAGATATAACCACCAGTTTATATCGGCGACCACCAAACTCCTCGGGCGAATACAGTACGTTACATTGGATTAATATTCGACCAAAGGATGACCTGTGGATCACATATAAAAATGAAAAGAAATACTCTAAACAAACGACTGAAAGTTTTACTCTCTTTAAAACTGAAAATTAAGCAGCAACTCAATACATACACATACCTACTTAAACTCAAATGGACTCATGCCTCACAGATTTACGGTTCAGCAAAAAAGACTCACTTAAAAAACTGCAATCTTTTCAATACAAAATTCTAAGACTGATAACAGAAGCTCCTTGGTACGTAAACAACAAAACTCTACACACCGACTTACAACAACCAACTATCGAACAACACATACGTATCCTTTATTCCCGTTTCCATTACACCTTCACGGACATCATAACAGACTAATAGACTGTATAGTAACGGCTGACATAACCATTAGGAGAAATCTAAAAAGGAGCTGGATGAGAGATCTCCTTTCCTGAATTAAAGGACTAATTCAAGGCCGGGAAGGGGTACTATCCTTTCGTGCCTATCATATCACGTATATCCATAAAATTTGCTTATTGTCACTCTTATGCTAGAACGGTGCGAATAAATAGTTGAAAGTTAAAAAAAAAAATTGATTTCTAAAGTATTCGGTTTTAGGCTTTCATATAGTTAGTATAAACTAACAATCCCCCTTGACTCTAAAATCTAGGATTTGACATTTATTTTTTATAATCAAATCATTACTGTAAGTACATTTTAAGAAAACTTTTTTTTCGTGTCCCTCAAATTTATTTGTCCTTCTATTTTAATTAGATAGACCGTTTGTAAGTGGGGGCCCTATAATAGGCAACTGAACCGCTACAACAACTAACTAAAGAAGTAGTAATAACTGCGTCATCTCAAGTTGTTAATACAGCAGCAGAACTTCATTAGTAGTTAATTACAGTAAAACTCTGGCTCTATAAAAACTTTAGTAGCATTTAGAGAAAAAAAAAACTTTAAAACTTTAAACAGCGATCCATAATATCATAAATCATAAATAATTATAACACACCCACCACTACCTCGCTAACGATAAGCCTCCTAATGTTAAGATGTATAATCTGTGCTGATAAGAAGGGTAGTAAAGGAACTCTTATCGAAGGGGAGGGACGATAAGCAGCCATGTCACGATATTAATAAGTTATTAACGTTCATCGTGTCTGCGTTTCGTTACGTTAATTTAGGCCAGGAAATTTATTAGCTTAGAGTAGAGGATATTTATATCGTGAACTAACAACAATTTTTTTCTGGCGATTTTAAAATCAACAATATTACAGAATTGTGTCCTGAATTACATTTTATGAAAATATGTAATTTCATTTCATTTAAAATTGTCTTTAAACTAAATTAAATTTTCCCCAAATAGACTACAGAGTATAGAATCACTAAACAAATTAATGGTATACGAGAAATCGTAGAGGAAGGAAGATCCGAAAGAAAACGTAAACCAGGACCCTATTTCATAATAAAATACAAAAGTACAAGTATAAGTAGACCTATGACTTACTGCGCATATGACGAACTATGAAATGTTAAAACACGATAAAATTTATAATATTTAATAACTATTTCGTTTGTCTGGAGAATCAGAAGATGTCTAAATTATAAAAGAGAATAGAATAGAAAAATAAACTTTATTCTTGGACTACGTCTCTTAAGAATAACAAGTATATACATGTAAAAAAAGACAACAGAAAAAAATGTCTGGCCAAATACTACATTAATAAAGGTAATTTTTTTTTTTTTTTTTTTTTTTTTTGGCTTAAGACTTCCATTGAAGTCCTATACAGCCCGAAAGGTCAATTAATATTTACAATAATCTCAATTAAACATATTAGTAACGAAAATAAAAAAAAAACAAAAAAAAAAAAGAATATCCTTCTGGTAAAAAATATAATTTTGCTGACAAAAAAAAAATGAAAAGAAAAAGAAAAAAAAACGTAGAAAATAAAAATAATACCAGTAGAAAAATCAATAAAACAACATTAAAAATCAATTTTCAGTACTAAACAGAATTTTATTCAACTATATAAAAATAATGAAATAATTCACAGAGTTAAAACTTTGTATTACATTTATTATACTTAAATTATTGCAAATTATTACACCGTGGCGTAGAAGTGAGGATAGTTTCAGTTAGGTCTTACCAATTATATTATATTTGGGTTTTATATCGTATATTGTACGAGATTCCGTACATGGACGAATGCAGGGGGAGATATTTAGTGTCGTCGGCATCGAACCGTCAGGTTCAAAAGTTCTTATAATTTCTATTATTCTTCCTTATTCTGCAAGAAACAAATATGTAAATTAATTTTGAAGTTATATTAAATCCCTTTCTGTGAAATTTTATCGCATTAAAAGGAATTTTGAAAACGTTTATTTGAAATAAATTGTATGCAAATTTGTTCCTTTAATATACCCCATAAACGTACATGTATACAAAAAATCAGTCACCATAACTCTTTGGTAATTAGATGCATTGCGGCATTTCCCTGTATATTATAAAGGGGTTAAAGTATTATTTATTTATAAACATTATATGTTGAGATGTATTGGAGAGATGTGCAGTCTCTAGTTGATAGTTTTTTTTTCTGTTGCTGTGAGATGTGCATTTATCTTGGATCTGCATTTATTCGAACTTTTTCTGTCCTGAATTGAAGAAACGTTGACTGGCTTAGTCCATTTACTAGTATTCCAATTGCATCCCAACAATTTTTTTTGCCTCTTTTATGTTTTTACTCTTTTTTGTTAAAGTATTACATATTTATAATCTAAATTTTTTCATATTATCGCTCGTAAGCAGCAGTCAATTACTTTATAAGATAGAAGTTACTCTACATAGAGTAATATAGAGATATAGTAGAGTGACAGACGCGGGATGATATATTGTGGAGCGGGTAGCAACTGAATGGCGGGTCGGTCAATACGGAGCCGAAGAGCTACTGCGCATGCGCGTCTTCCTAGGATCTGTCTCGTCTGCCCTTTGTTGTCTGTCTTCTTTATTTTGTTTATCTTTCTCTTGTATATATTTTATATATTTATCTATTATTTTATATTAAGCAATATATTTCTTCCCAGTTAACTAAATTATTTCTAGATTTTTTTATTTAGTTGCAAATTTGTTTGAATGGATCATAATAGATCTTCGACAGCCTACATTAAGAAAATGTTAATTAAATTAAAAAATGGTGTGAATCATATCATTAATAACATAAGTAAATATTTACACACACTTCGGTTATGTCAGTTCGGTAACTGACGTATATATGTTACCGAGGAGAAACCAGAAAAAAAAAAAAATTTATAGATTCAACTACCAACTCTTAAAAGACTACAGCTGAAATATTTATCCTAAACAATTTTTGAGATTTTATTTTAAAATAATAAAATAACTAATTTCATCCGTTCTATTTCTTTTTTTTAAGATCCTGAGTTCGGCAACTGACTGATTCAAAAATCCTCATCCGTGATTTACTGTACGAAATAGCAAATCCAGTTCAAATTATTTTACACATGTCAAAGTCATTTTCCATAGAGAAACACTTTACAATACGTTTTCCGAATTAAAAAACGCATTTACCCAAAAAATAATATGAATATAAAAAATCTGGTGCGAACATCACACAACTTTCTCTTGCCTACCTATTTGAAATAAATTTTAAAAGTTTACATTTTATAGTTTCCATGGAAACATTTATTTTTCATTAAATAATACAACGATAGAAATTATTATTTAAAACAATCACTTATACTTTATTATACGTGTTTCGTCACTCTCCGTAACCTTCTGCTACTTTATAAGTAGGATAATATTTTTTCTTTCACTTTCCAACGGTATATTATAAATCTATATAACAACTCTTATTTCCGGAAATTTGTTTTTAGCCTGTTAAAATATTTCTCCTTTAATTAATAATCAAATTCGTTCATAGTTTATATTTATCCATTTTTGATTACTACTAGCAATGAGAGATGGTTAAATATTTCAAATTAACAAACTTAAAGGTACATTTGTTTTACATATAAAGAATTAAATGAAGTACGTTTTACATGGCACCTATTTTGAAATGAAATAAATGTTTTAATAATTATATAAGAAAAATACTTATATTATGTTTATGAAAATCGATTAAACAAAAGTGATCTTAAATTCAGTATTTAAGTACTTAGTATTTAAATTCAGTATTTAAGTACTTAGTATTTAAATTCAGTATTTAAGTACTTAGTATTTAAATTCAGTATTTAAGTACTTAGTATTTAAATTCAGTATTTAAGTACTTAGTATCTAAATTCAGTATTTAAGTACTCAGTATTTAAATTCAGTATTTAAGTACTTAGTATTTAAATTCAGTATTTAAGTACTTAGTATTTAAATTCAGTATTTAAGTACTTAGTATTTAAATTCAGTATTTAAGTACTTAGTATTTAAATTCAGTATTTAAGTACTTAGTATTTAAATTCAGTATTTAAGTACTTAGTATTTAAATTCAGTATTTAAGCCCTATCAAACTATTTAAATGAGTAAGAGACCAAGCTGATATTATACACCATTTAATTGTACATTGATGCAACGAGTTTGAGAAAACCAAAGGTACAAAGTGGCACTTCTGGTAAGTCGATTTTGGAGAAAACGTTACTGTAACATCACAGATTTGCACCTACCTTGAATAAGAAATTTCAATTTCGTACGACTCTTAGTTTTGGTATTATAATATTATATTATACGGGTATGAACTTGGATATTGTTAAAACTTTGGCTTTTCCCAGCGGGAACATCCCTGCCTCCCTAATCAAGCACACTTGCCTAAATAATTTTCTGCTCCATTCTCTTATACGGGAAGAAGTTGTCTACTATTAAAATAGCCTATTTTAGCGTTTATTCTAATGTCTCTCTATTCGCTAATATAGTCGGTCCAGATGTAATAATTAGCCAGGATTTATCGAAGCCTGTATCAATGCTAGAACCGACTATTTTTTAAATAAGGACCTTTTGAAGGATCTCTATCCACGCCAAAGTTTGTATTATTTTTAGAACGTTACAATTTATGTATAAATTTTCTTCTCATCCACCCCTCTTACTCGCCCACCCTTCCTAACGCGATTTCTAATAGGCTTTCGGGGCCAACACGATTCAACGGGTATAAACTTGTTAAACATTGGCTTTTCCCAGCGGATTTTTATAATATAATAATAACATTCACATAGACCATTTTGCGAGACTTGATTATTTGGACTCAAAGAATCTTAAAACGTGTATTTTCGTTGAAAACCCGGATTAGAAATTTTTCACTATCGCAATACTTTCCGTTACAACTAAAACAACTAGATGGTTATAATACAGAATATTAATTTAAATAAGATGAATATCGCAATAGTATTATCTATGTAACTATGTATAGTATAGTACCTGGGCTGTACATACTCCAGAGAAACGCTCCTTTTAGTCTAATAGGTGTATCAACCACGTCATACCACAAGTGACAGACAGACACGTGTAGCTTCCTCTTATATCAACCGAATCGTAAAGACGTACACGCACAGAATATGCCACAATACAAAATATACATAACAGAGAATATAAAAATAGCATTAAATTTCTAAGGCCATTTAAATATTTTCAGCCAGTGCCACCGTGATACTTCCCTTATAACAAACAGAATACAGAAGTAGGTTTCATATGACTCGTATTTATCAACCACAGAACAGTTAGACGAACTGCCCAAAACACGAGTAAGTGTAATGCTAATGATTAATGCTCATGGTTCAGGTTATTTTTATAGAACAACAATAGTTAATTCATAAAACAAAATCAAATTTATTAATAAATACTAAAAAAAAAAAAAAAAAAAATAACCAATTATAAGTATCAAACCCCTTAAAATTTTTTTTTTTTACCTAACTTAAAATATCTACGATTAAAACGTAGGAACTCTTAATACAACTGTAAAAAAATATATATATATTTTTTATAAATGATTAGAAAGTAAAAAGGCCAATAGGTCCCCAAATTCTTTTATTTTATTTTACATTATATCAACGTTTCAGCCATGTTGGGCCATTCTCAAGTCTGAAAGAACAATTTTGTTCGGTCGATTTTCATTAACATAATATATTTTTTCTAATATAATTATTAAAAAAATTATTTCATTTCAAAACACCTACCATGTAAAACGTACTTACTACATTTAATTGTTTATATGTAAAACAAACGTCAACTAGAAAGGCCCAAGATGGCCGAAACGTCGATATAATGTAATATAAAATAAAAAACTTGGTGACCTAATGACCTTTTTTACTTTTTAATTACTGATCTAATAAAATAGCACCGAAAATTAATAAAACGACTAGAAGATTATTTTTTATGTTTCAACAATATAATCGCACCTGTCTAACGAAACAGTGACAATCAGCAAATGCATGGATAGAGCAGATATAAGTGGCGTGATAGGCATGAGGAAGGGATAGTACCCAGCAGCACTTCTTTCCGGTCTTGAATCAATCCTTTAATTCAGGAAAGGAGATCTCTCATCCAGCTCCTTTTCAGCCTTCTTCTAATGATCATCTCAGTAGTAGCCATATCAGTCTGTTGTGAAGCCCGTGAAGGTTATTATGGAAACGGGAATAAAGGGTATGTATGTGTTGGTCGATAGCTGGTTGTTGTAAGTCGGTATGTAGAGTTTTGTTGTTTACGTACCAAGGAGCTTCTCTTATCAGTCTTAGAATTTTAGATTGAAAAGATTACAGTTTTTGTAAGTGAGTCTTTTTTATTGAACCCTAATTGTGTGCGGTGTAAGTCCTTATGAATTTAAATAGGTATGTATGCATATAATTTCTGCTTGATTTTTAGTTTTGACGATTTAAAAAAAAGAGAGTACAGTACTTTCAGCCCGAGGTCATCCTTATGTCGAATATTATTCCAAGGTAGCTGTAAAATATAAAACTAAGTTCTTTATTCATAACTTCCTCAAAAAATCCTACGAAATCTATAACTTAATGATTCACTACAAAATGATATAACAAATTAACATACCTGATATACTTAAATCTGAGTAGAAATAATTACATTCCTGTTAAAGCTTACCTGTAAAATAAAAAATAAAAGAATAATTTATATGCAAATTATATATCAATTTTATTCCTTAAAATTAAGCTGTCTGTTTACTATAACTATAATTCAAGATGGAACAAGCAACTAAGGTTGGGAGAATGCCACAATCAGGTACAAATACAAATAAAATCTTTATATATTAAAAAAAAAAAACTTTTCTTAATTATAAATTTATAGAACTATTGGTGTATTAGCGCGATCACTGTTGTATTTTTCTTAGTTTGTTTTTACTTTGATGTAACGTATGAAAGTGAATGTACACTTGTCTCAATTATTTATAATTCTCAAATGTAGCAGATTTTAATGCCTAACAATTAAAAATTTTCTAGAAAAGTCCGCCTGCACTGTTGTGGAACTGAACTTTAGCAAAATAGGTTTTAAATTTTTCAAAACTGATCTAGTGACACTTTTCTCTCTATTTACTAATTTTTATCAATTTTGGTAGTAAAGTATGTCAGGCGAAATATCATACTTCTTGTGGAATCTACAATAGCAAAACAATAATATTTAACGCGTTATAGTACAAACATATTTAAAAGAATTTAATTTTTTTTAAATAATAATAAAAAATATGCAAATTATAATACAACGGTTTATTATTTCCAAACAATAATATATCTATTTTTTTTATGGCTTTCGTATAATGAATGTTAAACATTTTATATGATTTTATATGAGATATGGGTCTATGAAACCATTAGCCAGCCGCCATTTTGAAACAAAGAGGCAGACAGTAATGTCGAGTTCCGAGGATCATACTCAGATGACCTATGCCTTTGGGGACAAATCTAAATAAAAAAATCAACCCAGTAATCTCGGAGAAACTTGAGAAATAAGCCAGACGTACGGATTTTTTAATTCGATTTCTGGATTCTACATATCTGGAAACGTAAAATCTCAAATTTTGTGGAAGAATAAAAAATGTTTTTTCTTCATTATTGGAGACAATACATCAAAATCGGGATAAAAAAAAAGGTGCACTAACTTTAATAGAACAATAAACATTAAAAAAAAAAAAATACAAACGAAGAATTAAGAAACATAACATGATAAATGCATTTGAAATTTTATTAAGAAAATAACTAATTCCTTAATGAAAGATATATTAATCACTTCAAAAGATAAATATTAAAAAAATAACTACATGTACTTCAAATTATATAGAAGATAATAATTTCTACTCATAATTATATAATAAAAGTCTTAGATGCGAAGGGCCATGCCCGTCGTTTAGAACCACCAGATCCTCAAACCGTTCGGTATTGCGGGTACTGTATAGCCTGTCACGGGTTTATTTCTAAGTTATATAAATAGAAAAATTATGAACAACTGATAGAGAGCATAGAGATTAACCGTAGAAACTTAATTGTGAAGGTGCCATAAATAAATAAGATTAAATAATTAATTAATTAATAAAGTAAGGCTAAATAAATACATAAATATTAAGTTTTGTATTTTTTCCATCTGATTTCAATTGTCCTCGGAATGGTACTCCCCTTCTCTACTAATTCTATAATTAATTATAAAATTAAGTAAAACCTCAGGGATATTTTGAATAGCAGAACCCATCTTACAATTTGTTTCTTCACATATATAATTATCAATATACCGCATCAATGTAAACAATTTTCATGCTTAAACAAATAGTAGATATTTATAGCTAAATATATCTTATCAATATATAAATCACAAATATATCCCTTATTGTGTTAATTTTAATGCAATAAAATGGAAACCTAATTGGCACCTTATATTCCTACATTGTTTTTGGGTTTTTAGGTTAACATGAAAAACAGATTTATGATGAATGGCTTTAAAGTATAACATCGAAACTAACGACTTATAACTTTTTTTTTTTTTTTTTAATAACTGAGATAACAGAATAATTTTAGGACCCTGGCAATAACTCGCTTATGAATAAGAATAAGTCTAGGGAACGAAACAAGACTTCATAGCAAGGTTCCCTGAACCATTATCTACACAATCTGGGCAAGGGGCTCCCATAGTCAGCCAGTTCATGGAAGAGCGGTCAAGAACAGAGCACAAAGGAAACTATGGGACTATTTTTATGGAAGCTGAAACAAAGAAAGAATTAATGCCTCTTCAAAACAAAATGAGATAAACTACAAGAGGAATCGAGCGATTTGGACCGACGATGATCGGGGCAACCTCGGAATTGGACCTGACCCGATTCTCGGCGAGTAAATCGATTGAGGGTGCAGAGCGATCCAACAGGGCACATCATATAGGCCAAGTTAGTATGTACAATGTAATTACTACAATAACATTGTTATTTACCACAGCTCATGATAGCCAATCATGTAATATTAATTGATTAATGAGAGCAAAAAAAAGAAAGAAAAAAAGGTAGTAACCAAAATATATTCTGTTCTTCAAAATACTATGTGATTTACATTGCTCCTTGACAGTTTTCTATTTTTAAGCGCTTGTCCGCAGTCACCCAGCAAAACATGATAGTAGGGGCAAGTACAGATCTCTGTTGGGAGCGTCGTGATCATTTACCCTTACTATCATCTTTCGCCGAGGCAACTACGAACTAGCGAATTAAAATAAAAATTATTTTTTTTAATACATTTATTCAATTATATTCCAAATCATACTTTTATAGCTCAATGAACATTGTAAAATGTGAATCTCAGACAAGCTTTTTTCGGTGATTTGATTATTTATTATTTATTTATTATTCGGAAACCAAATTATTTTGCACTTATCCCAAAACCAATCTTGCATGAATAATGACTCTTCCAGATACCTTGTGCGCATTTGCCCCAGCCTTAAGGCTAGGTACTAAATATTATTCAATTAAATTATCAATCTCATCAAAATGGACGTGGCTGAAGCGTAGGCATGAAAGTAATATTTAAACATAAACGTCTAATTAGGGATTGATATATTATTTCCCACTTCTATAAATTTGTTTTTCATGAAAACTAGTTTCAAATTTTATACATTCATATCTTCAGTTCTAAAACACACAAAAATTCAAAAATCAGCACTTTGAAATACAGTTTGGTATTATTATTATTTATACATATTAAATTATATGTTGTCAAAATACATATACTTATGCATATTAAATTAAATGTAATATCAGTTAGTATAATAAAACATTTCTGAATTATAAATTTAATTAAGACAAGGCATATACATTTTGGTACTTGCCAAGGTTTAAGTAGATTATATCCTTGGTGAGTACCAACATGTATTTGATCTCATGTCTTAATTAAATTCATAATTTATAAATGTTTTATAATACTAATTTATATCACATTTAATTAAATATGTAATACCAAACTGTATTTTAAATTAATGATTTTTGAATTTTGGGGTGTTTTAGAACTGAATATGAGTGTATAACATTTGAAACTAGTTCTCAATAAAAATAAATTTATAGAAGTGACAAATAATTTATCAATCCCTAATTAGATACATTCTTCCATACCATCATGCATAATCGTCCAAGAAAAACTTTAAAAAAAAATGAGGAAAATGTATCTTACATCACCCGACTCCAAACGACTTGGTCAATATTAACAATCACCAGATAATGCCGACATTCGCCTAATTTCGGCCTTTTACAATAACACAATTTTGGGGACTTTAAAATGTATAATCTTATTTATTTCCCACTTCTATAAATTTGTTTTTCTTGAACTATAGTTTAGTTTCAAATGTTGTATATTCATCTTCAGTTCTAAAAACACACAAACAATTTAAAAATCAGCAATTCAAAATATAGTTTGGTATTATTATACATAATAAATTAAGTGTAATATAAATTAGTATTATAAAACATTTATGAATTATGAATTTAATTAAGAAAAGAAATCAAATACATGTTGGTACTCATCAATGTTAAAGTAGATTATATGAAATAGAAAAAGTTTGTATTGGTTTGTTCTAGGTGGGGTGTTTATAGGTAAACGGTTTAGGGGTCGGGGTTTTACCAGTAATTCCGGTGAGTAATTGTTAATTACGGGAAAAACTCCTGCCCCTAAACCGCTTACCTATAAACACTCCAACTTTTCTTCCATTGCTAGTTCAGTGCGAGAACAAACCAATACAAACTTTCTCCGCTTGATATAATCTACTTGAACAATTGAAGATGAATGTATAATATTCGAAACTAGTTTTCAATATAAATAAAATTATAGAAGTGGCAAATAATTTATCAATCCCTAATTAGATTGATCCTTCTATACCATCCATCATGCGGACGTCAACTGAATGTATAACATTTGAAACTATTTTTCAATAAAAAAAACATTATAGAAGTGACAAATAATTTATCAGTTATTGATAAAAAAGCTTGCATACGGGCATACGTACGTAGATAACTGAAAAGGAAATACCTAGACTTTACGATAAGGACATAACAGCCAAGAAATAAGAAGGACACCTACTGACATTTGGCTTCGACTCTTGTAAACATTTCCTTCAGCATGTTATAGAAGTGAGCAGAGCCGAAATTATTATGTCAATATCTTTATTTCAATTATCGTATTTAAAAAAAAAACCACACAGAGATAAGTAGGGCATTAACTGAGCAATTTCGCAAATGGATGGAGAAGGCACATTTCAAAATCCTACTGACCTCGGCTAGTGGTCTCAAATTAAAGTAATCGCCTGGTTTTTCCTCGTTATATTTGTTAAGATATATTATTTATGGCTATTAGTGCTTCAAATTCTCCGTCGAACTGTCCTATTTCATTTTCTTTAATTGTAGCTGACATCCCATGTCAATTATATTAACAGTCGGCTATATTTGTTTATATTATTATCAATTTATATATGTAATTTTAAATTATTCCTGAGGTTTGATTATAAGGCAGATAAATCTTTTGATTAAAATTATATTGTATTTATAATAGTAGAATATAGTTTAGAGAGATTTAAAAACAGCAAAAGCATGAATTCTGGAATACAATTCATTGTATAATTTAAAAAAAAGATGTATATTTATATATATGTATATATGTATATATATATATATATATATATATATATATATATATATATATATATATATATATATATATACTTTTTCAGTTTGAAGACCATTTGGTCTAAAAAACGGAATTTTTACTTTAATTTTCGAAGATGAAAAAAATATAAAAATACTTAAAATTCTAATCAAAAGCTCTCATCCCATGTGTTATTTTACGAAGAAGCCAGTTACACAATTACACAGGTACTGCTTTTGCCTTATAGAATATCTTTATATAATTACTTAAATAACATAGCATTATCACAGTTGTTGATTTAATGGCGTAATAAATAAAATAAAAAAAAATCCAATGGTGTACTTGACCAACATATGTGTTTATAATTATTCTAATAAAATTAATTTATAAGATTTGATACCGACAAATTTAATAAGGAATAAGTGTTTTTTTTTCTTTTATTTCTTAATGAATTAAATATAAATACAATATAATGGAACATCTGAGTTTTGAAATTGACAGTCGGTTCTTAATCACAGAAAAATAACTATTTTGGTTTGGAAGACTCTGACTGACATTTTTGACTATAATGAGATTATTAGTCTAATGCGTTTGTCAAATGCACAAGGAAAATTAACTCTGCGATCTGTTGAAAAATAGACGTTTACAATTTTTTTGTTTATTCATCTATGTATCATCACATCTATGTATATATATATATATATATATATATATATATATATATATATATATATATATATATATATATATATATATATATATATATACTAATTCAGCTTGCGCATGTTTGTGTTCGCAAAACTCGAAAAATAGTCAGTCGATTTTGATGCGGATTTCACTATTATTTAGAGAATTTCTTCCGGAAGGAATATGCATTAAATTTTTGGAAATGTTATCCTTAGGGGGAGAAATAGGAAAAACTATTAAAAAATAGGTAATTTTGTAATCGTTGCCATGGCAACTCAGTGTTGCCAGATTTGTTTTTTTTTCCCCTAGATTTAGGGTTCTATTCACCTTCTGGACAAATTTTTCTATTCATTTATTATTATCTTATACTAGGAGATAATTTTGGTTACACTAATAGAAAAATAAGAATTAAACATTTGTGGTTAAAATTGGTGGATTTAGAGGAAAATTTAGATAAGTTTAGGGTTAAAGTTAGTGAACTTAAGGGAAAATTTAGAGAGTTTTAGGGGGAAAAAAAGGGCTCACCTGGCAACACTGTGGCAACTATATACGTGTGGGAGTTCACTAAAAATATTTTAACAAGAGCCAAATTATTGTGTAAAAGCGTCATTTGTAAATAAAATCGGAAATTAAGGGGGGAAAAAGGGTGAAAACGTGAAGCTTCATTGCCGTTTTGACAAATTTATTGCCATTTCGATCCTGTTCCGAGAAAACATCTAAATGAAATGAAACGAATTCTAAACAATGCAGTCGATTACCGAGAAAAATGTTCACCCCTTTGGCCTTGGAATATTTACAGTAAAAATGTTTGTTGATAACCGGTTGTTTGTTGGTAACCGGTTGTTTCGTTGAAAGTTCTGGTAGCCCCCCTCAAGGAGTTCTAATAATTGAAGCATAGAAATACAAAAGAGTGCCTTTAGAAAATATTTTCAGAATTCAAGTCTTAACTTGAAAAATATTAAAGAAATATGACTTAATTTAAAAAAAAAACAAACACATTTTTTCCTGATAACCTATGGTTGTATAAGTAATAAAAACGCATTTATAATAGTACTAACTTTACAATAAAAAAATAAATATTTTTTTGTAAAAAAAAAAAATATTTTTTCTTTCTTTCCTTTCATTCCACACAGCCACGGCAAAGTAAATCAGTTTATTGAATTGAATGATGTTTCCTCGGTGAATCTACGTTCGCTATAATAATTTTATTTACTTTCCTATCCATTCCGTATAGCAATAAGTATGATGAAATATGCATTATATAATTAATGTGTTAAAAATCAAAGGTAAACTTAAATCTTTTATTTTAAAAAAAAAAGTTGTATATAAAAGTTTTGAACAAACTTTACAGTATGATGATGAATGATGATTAGGAATGATAAGAGCAATAGTCCTGTCTTCTATTACTCACATCATCTTTTAAAAGTTAAACAAAAAAACTCGCAAAATCTTTTCACGTGTACGCCTTGTTGGAACAGCTAGTATTTTATATAAAATCAGAAGTAGGGTATTTTTTTATTAAACCAACTTCAAAAGTTAAAACTAAAACCATGCAAAATAATGAGGATATTTTCGTGATAACTAAAAATGTTTCAGAATTTCAATTTTCAATCTCGATTTTCTTAAAATTAAGGTTTAAGCTCTTAGAACCTTGTCAAACAAACCTAGCGAAATGCCAATCAATTCATATAAGTAATTTTAATTATGAGGAAATACTAAAAAAAAAAAAAAAAAAAAAAAAAAACACCAGAAACTATGATTTTTTTCAGGACTACAAAACGTTTAGGATAATAACAGTGGTACATTAGTACGCTAGTAACATAACTCAATATTAGGACACAAACCAATTTTCAACGAATAAATACGGGCTTATCACGAAAGATTTCACCACAAACTTCAATGTGACCCCAATAGAGTCATTAAAGACATGGGCACACCAAAAATGCGTAGATCGAAATCAGTAGAACGCTAAAAAGAAGCTGGATGAGAGAGTTCAGTAACAAGACATTATCAGGAACCAAAGAAGCTGCCTTTGGCTAATTTTCTTCCTGATACCTGTCCAGCCTAGGTCTTGTAATTTTGGTAATGGTGATTCTGATACCATGGTTGTTTGTGTAATCAGATTGTTTATAACAATGAAGAGAAAAAAGAAAATTAATGGTGATATATATGGAAGATTTTACAATCGATACTTTTATTTTATTGCTTAACCCTTTTGAGATGCTGCTTGGCTTGGATTCATTGCGTTTGTAGGTTTTTGCAAAGAACAAAGGTGGGTCAAATGATCTGGTTATTTCCTTCAAGTTCGTTAAATTCTGCTGTCCTAGTCTTAAATAAAGAAACGGTATATATATATATATATATATATATATATATATATATATATATATATATATATATATATATATATATAAAAGCTTCTTATCAACATAACTTTATTAATTTCTATGTTTCATTTATTGGTGAGTGATATAAAATTTGCTTACTGTTAATAAAGAGAATTACTTAAAATACAATAATAAAAGAAATCAAATCTTATGAACTAAATGGACTGAATATCCGAAAATGCAATAATAATAATAATAATAATAATAAGATAATTAGAATCTCTAATCATTTATACGGATAAACTATTCAAATACATCGAAGTCGTTTTTTGAAAAAGGCTTAACCCTCAAATATTCGAAATTTAGATTTCAATTATAGTGGGACCAAAACACTACCTCTATCGGTTCCCACTCACGATATGTCAAAAAAAAAATTGGAAATGGTCTAAAAATCGATTATTGATGACGTAAGCATCAAATACTATCGACTCTAATTCGTCTCTCTGGCCTTAACCAGTTCTATTAGCCTTAAAATATATTGTAATTATAAAGCCTTTGCAAACTTAATAAATTCCTACTGTATTCAGTAAAGAATAAAAAAAAAATATTGTTATTAGATGGAAAATCGTTTCCTGTAAAGTTTGCTAAATGGCGCGTACGCCTTTTTCAAAAAACGAAGTCGATATGATTACAAATTAAAAAAAACAAAAAACAAATTTTTATAAATTAAATACAATTTTAGAGAGATAAAGCTTTCATTGGGAAATAATTCAATAATTCGCCTCTTATTTAAATAAAAATATAACCCAAATGTCAAAGCCGCTAGAGTTCGGATGTCCGCCATACTGCTTCCCTATAAACAGTAAACTGATTAAATACACCAAGTGGTTTGTTTCCCAGCTTGTGGTACGTTCACACTTTTGCCAACCCCCTTTTACACGTTTGCCGTATGGCATGGCGTTTGACTTGCCGAGGCTTGGCAAATCTGTAAAGGCACCTTTATATTTTCGGTCGGAATCATTCAGAGTCTGATATGTACAACAACTCTCTTATTAATCGAGACGGACATCGTAAAGACTATCAGTACCAAGAAATTACTAAAGAACCGAGAGAACATGCCTGGTATAGCTCAAAATGTCAGTAACGCCGGAGTATTTTACGGTATAATTATCGGCGAAATGTCAAGACGTGCTCTGCTATAACAGAATTGATCCTTACAACTCTTCCGAGAAATATACTTGAGGATAACAACTTTCTAGAAGGACTGGTAAGAGGAACAGCTGTTATCAGGGACTGGTAACGGACGATGACGCATGCAGCCCGGAGTTTCCTGATATTTATATGAAAATCTACGCACTTTTCCGGGAAGTGGAAACCAGAACGGCCGGAAAAGGTCAGTAGGCGTTCTTGAAAATTTCGTCACGAGCTAAAATTATAAGAAAAACTAAATAAACATCCATTATTAAATAAAATATCATCAAAATATTTTGAACAAATTCATACATGTTTAGCGATGGCCAAAAAAATTAAGCGAAAAATACATCAGTCGAAAAAATCCTTATCTATTTCCCATGCTTGCTCATGTCTCTCATACTACTATTTTATAAGTTATTAGCTTATTTTTTATTTATTTTTTTTATCTTTGTTTCATTCTATTTATATACATATATATATATATATATATATATATATATATATATATATATATATATATATATATATATATTTTACCTTATCTGCCAACTGTATTAACATTGTACAGCAGTACGAGCTGATGAAAGTTGTTAGGCCATATACCATATGCATCACTTTAATAATCGATTTTAACTAACCTTTCTTATAAAAATCGTTTCTTAATACACTGTACTATTATAAAATTTATGATAAACTTTAATATGTGCCAAATCATAAGGTGTTTATCCAAGTAATAACATTGCAATATGTGTGTACAGAGATGTAACGGTCAAGGGCATGGAATACGTCAATATATAAATAAATTCTCCTTTCATAGTGTTGGTAGATAAGAAAACAATGGTACAATTATCACTATTTTGATTTAGATTTCTTTATTTATTTTTATTTTTACTTACCTATTTATGAAATATTATTGTAAAGCAGTTTTACGATCATGAAAAATTTCGAATTCGAGTTTTCAACGAAAATACAAGTTTTAAGCACTCTGAGTCCAAATAACTCTAAGTCTCACAAAATGGTCTACGCATGTATGTTGTAAAGCTAGCGTAAACATGAAAAGTATGCAATTGAAAATACGTATTTAAGATGGGTTTAAGATGCTTCGGATGTTACAGCAACTATTTCAATAAAATCGATTTACCAGAACTGCCACTTTATATCATTGGTTTTAAACTTTTGGTTTCTGAAAAACAACTTAAACGATTTTGATTAAACTCGAAATATCAATGTACAATTAAATGATCCTAATATCAGTGAGGTCTTAGCATCTTTGAAATAGTCTGACAGGAATTAATTACCGAATCATAGAAATGGCTTCCTCTAAAGTACCTTTAATTTTTTTTATTTGAAATAATTAACTGTCTCTCATTCGTTAGTAGTAATAAAAAAATGGGTAAATATAAACCATGAAAGAATTTAATAATTAACTGTAGGAGAAAAAATAAGAAATAGTTAGTTACCCAGGTAATAGCTAAAAGTAATATAACAGTAGTAAAATATATGTAAAATATACCGATGGAAAGATAAAGAATTTAGAAAAATTACTATCTAACAAATAAAGTCATAGGAGGTAATGGAGAGTGACAAAACGCATAAAATCAAGTGATTGTTGTAGTGAATAATTTATAATTTTATATTATTAAATGGAAACTAAAAGGAATTTTTTTAAATTGATTTCAAGTTAGGTGGTAAGGGAAAGTTGTGTGATGCGCGCACCAGATTTTTTATACTCGTACCTCAAGAAAAATATAGACAGATTTTATAACTCCTAGCAATAATATTTTAATTTCAAATCTCGGACGCTAGAATATAAAAATATATCCATGTTTAAAAATATCCAAAATCAAAAATTGTTACCGATACATCGGTCTAAAAACATCAATGGCAAAACATTGAAATCTCGAAAATATCAATGCCTGTTTGCCATCTCTGCATATTTTATTGGAAAATTATGAATGGGAACATGACAAATTATGAATGGAGTAGTAGTAGCTTAATGAACTAGTGAAGTATAAGGATAAGGAGCTTTTCTAGTATTTAGCCCGTGAGCCGTCGTGCAAAAAAATATTAATATCAAGCTGAAATTTATTCGAGATCTTCATAAGTCCTAAAAGAAAAGGCTACCATTTAGTTACAATTGATTGTTATAATATCTTTTTGAAAACATTATTTTGTTTGAAAGGACGAAAATCCTTAATATACATATAGTAGTAAAAAAAAAAAAAAAAAGAAGATAATACAGGCTATTTGAGAGCGCGAGTGGTAGTGAAGTATCTTGCTGAGGAATGCGGCAGTCCTTAAGGATTAATTCCCGTCATATCCTTCCTTATTTGAGTCCTGTCCTGTCCTCGTCCAGTCATTATCCACACATCTACCTGCAGAATATCTTTAGCTGGGGTATTTATGTTATAAATATCCCATTAGCTGGTAGTGAAACTTCTTGTAAAGGTAAATTTTAATCAATTGCTTTAAATGGTATATGAATACCAGAGAAGGGAGTCAGTAAATTTGGATGCAACTTGGAGGGGCTTTAAAGGTGCGCAAATGTTTTAAAAAATCGGAAAACCCAGAGGGTTGGGGGAACCAAGTCGAGGCCCCCAAAACCAACTCAATTCACATACAAATTTTCAGCCCTCTAAACTAATATGATGAAGCTGTAGCGATACGCAAAACTTAAAAAACGCCGAAATTTCAGGTAAACACACCGAAAGTTTGCCTGGAATTCATCCATTCTTTACTGGTATCGTTCTACTTTGAAGAAAGCCCTACATACCAAATTTCAGTTCATTTGACCCAAAGGGGGCCGCTGGAGGTGCTCAAATGTAGTGGGGAAAAAAATAAATATATCAGACATCTCCAAATCTTCCATAATCGTGCTCTAGGGGTTATGAAACGGATAGAAAACTCAGTTCCGCCGCTCACCGCCGACCTTCGACCCATTGCAATAGTCTATTTTTTTGCGGGGAAAATACGACTAAAAATACATCAGTCAAAAACATCTATATCGTATCCCATCCTTGCTCATGTCTCTCATAAAACTATTATAATAAGTTATTAGGTCATATAATTCACTATAATAATAGATTTTAATTTATCTTTCTTATTACAATCGTTTCCTGAAAAACAAAACAAAAATAATCTACGTATAATTTGGAACCGGTTCACAATTATTTTCGATTCCGTTATGGCTTTCGATAAGGTAAGGTGACAGACACAATTGATATTCATATATATCTTTATAGTTTGGACTGGTTAGAGGCAGAACGTGGAGTGCGGAACCCTCTCGGCACAGTACTCCAGAGGAGGGAACAACGGGGGACGACAGCCCTGAGGAACAATAGAGAGCAGATGAGTTGGCTAAGAATAGAGGCGATGAAAGGGTATTGGATCCAGAGCCCACTCCAGCCAAGAGCTGTTCTAGCCCACAGCCCGCATTAGACCACCGCTCATGGTCTTTATAGTCTGTTAACTATCACTATACACCAAAGGGTCTATCAAGTAACTAAATTTAGTCCAAATAATTATATACAGTGTGTCAAGTATATATATTTTATAAAATAACAATATCATATAAAAGTCTTAGTGCAATAGGTTAAAAATAACAGGAGGGTTTCTGGCAATGAAAGACCTGACTCAGCTACCATCGATAACCATCTACCAATTTGCTAATACTCAGAGCCTTTGTACTTGGTAAAAATATATATTAGAAAAGACTTGGTTGACATCCGCATGATGATATAGAAGGATCAATCTAATTTGATAAATTACTTGCCACTTCTATAATTTTGTTTTTATTGAAAACTAGTTTCGAATCTTATACATTCATCTTCAGTTCTAAAAACACGCAAAAATAAGCAATTCAAAATACAGTTTGGTATTATTATTATATATATATTAAATTAGATGTAATATAAATAAGTATTATAAAACTGTATTTGATTTCTTGTCTTAATTAAATTAATAATTCATAAATTTTTTATAATACTAATTTATATTATATCTAATTTAATATGTATAATAATACCAAACTGTATTTTGAATTGCTTATTTTTGAATTTTTGTGTGTTTTTAGAACTGAAGATGAATGAATTAGGGAATGATAAATTATTTGCCACTTCTATAATTTTATTTTTATTGAAAACTAGTTTCAAATATTAAACATTCAGTTGACGTCCGCATGATGGTATAGAAGGATCAATCTAATTAGGGATTGATAAATTATTTGCCACTTCTATAATTTTGTTTTTATTGAAAACTACTTTCGAATGTTGTACATTCATCTTCAGTTCCAAACCACACAAAAAATTTAAAAAAATCAGGAATTCAAAATACAGTTTGGTATTATTATACATATTAAATTAAGTGTAATATAAATTAGTATTATATAACATTTATGAATTATGAATTTAATTAAGATAATAAATTAAATACATGTTGGTACTCATCAAGCGTTAAATAAATTATATCAAACAGAAAAAGTTTGTAATGGTTTGTTCTCGCACTGAACTAGCAATGGAAGAAAGGTGGGGTGTTTATAGGTAAACGATTTAGAGGTCGGTGTTTTTCCAGTAATTTCAGTAATCAACAATTGCTGATTTTTGAATTTTTTGTATGTTTTTAGAACTGAAGATAAATTTATAACATTCGAAACTAGTTTTCAATAAAAACAAAATTATAGAAGTGGCAAATAATTTATCAATCCTTAATTAGAACAGACTTGATTCGAGATTGGGACGGATATTGGTATCAATAGGCAAAAATACGAGGTCTGCGCAAATAATTACCTCACATAACATAATACTAAAACAAAATAAAAATTACTTCAAGAGATTTCATATTAAAAATATAAATTTCTGTAACTGTGACGGAGAGACTCCATTATCATTGAAACAAATGCTTTTCGATTGTAACTTGTATGAATACTAAATACACGATTTAATAAAAGCTGTATGATGCAAGGAGACAAATAGTCATTTTTAGAACATAAAATTCATGAAACTATTAGTGAACATCCATCATCGACAAGAACGAACAACAGCGAAATTTCCGAACGTTAAATATATTCAGTTGACGTCCGCATGATGGTATAGAAGGGTCAATCTAATTAGGAAATGATAAATTATTTGCCACTTCAATAATTTTTTTTTTATTGAAAGCTAGTTTCGAATGTTATACATTCATCCTTAGTTCTAAGAGCACTCAGAAATTATGAATTGCTGAATTTTGAATTTTTGTGTGTTTATTATAACATTTATTCATTATGTGTGTATTTATTATAACATTCGAAACTAGTTTTCACTAAAAAAAAAAAAATTATAGAAGTGGCAAATAATTTATTAATCCATTAATAAATATATTCAATGCTTTCAGATGAAACTATTCAATACCCACTTTCTTTTAGACCTTAATCCATCCATTTTTTTTTTCTAATTTCTTCAGAACAGTACTCATCCTCTTAATCCTTGTTCATGATCCCTATTCGCCCTATATTCATGATCTATTCATCCTTCTTGAAGGTTGGAACTGAAGCGGCACCGAGACCTATAGTAAACATGTTTATTGCAATTTTAAGCTCCGTCAGGGCGCAGACCAGTGCCGAACTAAACCAAGACGAACAGCGCAGAATATTAATAGAAAATAAGTTTCATAATTTTTATTTTTATCAAATCATTTTTTAAATTACAAAATAAGATGAGTATTTTTATTACTTGTATTTCCATTTCTTCCGGTCAAAGTTTAAGTTTTATTAATTATGGCCACATTCACTCACCAATGTCAACTTCCAAGACAGTGTTTACATAGGAGGTTCACGGAAGCATATTGACGTAAAAGGGGCTATTAAAAGTTCTAATGTTACTGTTTTACTGGTTTGATTCAGTTAGTCTTTTTTATTCTGTTGAAATGAGACATGCTATATCTAATCTGTATAACTCTAATCTTATGTTTGGACTTACTGATGATGGCTGAATTGGCGTCCAATGGGTGGACTATTTACTGCTATTCGAGAACTTAAGGCTTTGTTTCCACATTTTCTAAAAAAAATAACCTAAAAAGACTGTTTTCATTTTTAATTATCTTTAATATTTTCATTCATTCATTGAGCCATTATAGTGCATCGAACGTTATTTATACTTAGGAAGAAGTTGGTCGGGGGGTGCGGTCAAAAAGTAGCACTTAAATGAGTGATACTTATTTATTTTGTGCCAACGTTTCGGCCTAAGTTTTAGGCCATCTTCAGGGCTAAAAGAAAAATCAAAATAACAACATTTAAAAACGACAGAGGCAGTGCCAGTAACAGTAAAAAATGATAAAAACAGAAATAACAAGTAAGATGAAAAAGTATGAAGTATAAATAGAAAAAGATGACACTAAATTACATAATACAAGTGACTAATGGAAAAAATAAAATATAATAACAATGTAAAAATTAAATGAAATTAAAATAATGCTTTATTTACACAGGGAATAGTAAAATATATGAAACCTATTAATTAAAAAGACAAATAGTATGAAGGTTTGGTAATGTGTAAAGCATACAGAGATAGTTGTGATGTGACAAGTTATGCAAAAGATGACAATGATGTTAAAGAAGTTGACATTGTTATATTAAAATAATTGTTTTAATGTGTAATTAAAATAATTATAAACATTATATTTATAATATACATTAACAATATATTTATATATATCTTAATGCAGAATCTAATCAATTTTGTAATAAAGAAATAATTTTTGATTAGAATTTAAAATAGTTGACTAATTCTTTTCTGAAATCCCGATCAAAGGACAGCCTTGCTGAGTTTTTTTTTATCATACATTTTTTCTTTTAATTTGATTTTATGTAAAATTTCACGGTACTTTGTTGTGGGCCACCTGATTGATAGAATCTCCGAATAATAAAGTAATAATTGATTTTATTAATTTTTTTTTTCAATTTTCAAAAAAAAATACTAAATAAGGTTATATAATATAATATACTTGAGAAATAATTAAATATATATTGTATTCTCGGCAATAACTAACAGACTAAGCAATAGAGGCTACAATAGAACACATTAGCTGAGCTCTGGCGGACAATGATAGAGACCTTTCGTCCCTGAAGTTCCATCTCGGCCTAATGAGAAATTATCAATCATTTCTAAAAATAAAACGACCCTCAAGGTCTCGAAAACGCTTCCGCAAAACCGACAGCGAACCAAAAAAAGTCAAAAACAACTCGGAAATCAATTAATATGATAACGTCACATCGAAAAGTGTCCAGTTTGATTTATGTATGCATTTGTAACCGACTTGGTATACAATTTATATTTAATAACGATAATTTATGTGATAATGCGTAAAATAATTTGCAACTCGACAACCCTCTTAGGGGATAATATAAAGCATACTTTATGTTTATAATACTTTTATAAAGTTCATTTATTTAATTTATATTCATTCCTGGCTTGTAATGAATTTATAATATACCTATTACGAATATAATTATTTTCAATAAACAGCCTTCTACTTTGATCACAATATTATTAATAAATACTTAGTCATGACTAATAGCTATATTAAGGTAATAAGCTCAACTATAATTTGTTGATGTAATTATAACTTATTTTCAGTACTATGAAAAATTATTTTATTGAATAATCAATGGTTGACTGTAGAACTTTATGAAGGAATGAGATGGTCCGAGAGACAGTCAAAAAGTGGAACACAAATAGTAAAAACTATTTATTAGGAACCGACGTTTCGACCCACTTTGCAGGTCTTCTTCAGGGCTGAATATACAAGGTAGAAAAATAAAAATAAAACAATGATGTATACAATGAATGAATTAATAATTAAAAAGACTTATTGATAAAAATGAAAACAGTGATGAATTTGTAAAATGAAACTGATACAGTATTAACAACAACTAAAAATAAATTAGTGAATATTAATATATTAAGCTGATTATTAATAAAACTGGCTACGTTTCGGGGTGTATCCCCATCTTTAGGACAATTTTTTATAGATTCAAAATATCACATTAATAACCATGCTAATATATTCACTTCTTATCGGTCCAATTAAATCCATATATATATATATATATATATATATATATATATATATATATATATATATATATATATATATATATATATACTAACTTCGCCTAATTTAAAAAAGTAACTAGCTATTGAATTAAAACATAATTACGGGGATTATTATAGCTCATTTATATTTTATTGTCACATTTTCATGATGAGAATTATACTTCTTTCACTATGACTAACTATATTTCCAGCATGGAGGATTTTTTTTTTCTCGAAACTCTTTGAACTCTTTACGACCCCGAAATAATTGCTACACATACTTAAAGTTCATTAGTAACAGTCCAATTATTCGGAAGAACCAGGGCTCTTATACGTTTTATACTTGGGACGCCTTTAAACATTTTGTTGAAGTTGCTAGTGCTAGGTTCGTTTAATAAATAAATTGCGCAAAGAAATAACAAACTTATTTTTTAATCTAAAAGCAAAATATAAAATAATTGCAAAAAATAATTTTAGAACAACTTTATATTATCCATATGCAACAACTAACATATGTCAAAATAAGCAAATAAATAATTTAGCTACTATATAGTACTAAAAAAAAATAAAAACTCTGGTTTAACTAACAAAATACTAAACTAAATTACATGCCATAAAAAGAAACATATAAAGAAAAGATAAAAATTACCTCACAAATCATGATGATTACTCTGAAGCAATTAGTTCACTTATATATATATATATATATATATATATATATATATATATATATATATATATATATATATATATATATCGACGTCGTTTTTTGAAAAAGATGTAATCACCATTTAGCAAATTTTTCAGGAAATACATGAAACGATTTTTCCGGATTAGAAATAAATTTTTTGTTTAATTTTATTCTTTATTGTATACAGTAGGAGATTATTAAGGCGGCAAAACTTTGGTAATTACAGGTCTAAGTCTATTTTATAAGACCATTTCCAATTTTTTTCTCGATATAACGTGATCGGAAATCGATACAGGAGTTGTTTACATCCCATATTAAATTGAAACCTAAATTATGAATTTTTGGCGCTCAAGACTTCTAAAAAAAAACGTCTATATATAATATAGTGCAAAACTGCAACTAAAACTAGAAACTACTATGGTACAATAATTTAAATAATAACAAAAAAAAAAAAGAAAAGAAATATGTAAGAATAAACAGAGCAAGGACATTGATGCAAGCATAAGTAATAACAGAATGTTGAGGATTATTCTAAAGTAAAATGTAGAGAATACCACCCAAAGAGGTTACAACTTTAGATGCTGTCATTTACAGTTAATATGGCTTTCAATTTATTTATTTTAAATGAAATTTGGAATGCTTTTTACTTTTTGTTATGCCAGACATGGTCAGGGGAGAATGGCATCTGTAGGTAGATGTGAGGTAAATAAAATTTTACGAAATCATTCCATTTTTCTTAATTGCCCATGCAAAAAAAAAAAAAAAAAGAATTCAAAAGAAGAAAACAAGTATTTTTGATAAGATTTTTAAAATAAAGTAATTTTAAATATTTAATGCCGCAATGTAAGAAATATATCTTTTACAGTATAGTTAGAAGCGACTGTTGTATTTATTAGCAAAAGAAATATTGTTAAAAATGGCCGAGGTGCTTAGTGATGACCACATCCCTGCCCTTTCACCAGCTACAACGACCATCAGCAAAGCCTTCTGAGGTCATTACCAAGGCTACTCCTGCCTTATCAGGAAGTCCCCTAGTCCCAGAGTCCTCCATCCCGCTCTCTAGGATAAAGGGTGCACGTGCTGCCATCTATTAGCCATCGTCATGTCCTTATATAACGAATGCTTATCTCATCCATCAGCTTCTCAACTCACTCGAGCACATGAACAATATATACGAATACAACTTCTTTTTTGCACTGCATTTTCTTCTATAAGATTTCTATTGCAACATTAATCTATACAAATTTGATAACTGATGAAAGTATGAATGAATTCTAACGAGAAAATGTTTTATGTGCTTATTAATATAAAAAGATACCATTGGGTACAAAGATCCAGCTATATATCTCCGATCTTTACTAATGCTCTGGCGTGACTCCAACCCACTCCTCTGTTGGCCACAGCCAAGCTCGCATTGTTCGCCCACGTCGCCCTCCTCTCTTAGCTCTTGGCTTCTCTTCTGTTATTGTAGTTTCATGACTTCTTCGTGGTAAACACATTTCAGAAATCCGATTCAAATACTCAAGCACAGTTGCTATAGTGATATGGTCTAGACTAAATTTATTTCGAACTAATTGCAGTTCTATGGTGTTCGGAACGATTAGAAACAAGAATTCAATCTTCAGGACTAATGCAAGTTGAAAAAAGGAAGAAAAAAAAAAGGAGAGGATTTCAATGTAATTTTCTTTTGAAGGGTTTAGGAGCTTAATCAGAATTAATGAAGAAAGTAAATGTTACAGAATGGTAGCTTTCTAGGCATATCTATGGATACGAATCTTATAATATACATTTCAGCCATATAATTTTTAAAGCAAGAGGGGAATTCCTCTATATAAATAGTCAGTCTTGGAAGGGTAAATGGCAAATTAATCTTTGAGTGAAATATCCTAAGTGAATATATATATATATATATATATATTCACTTAGGATATTTCACTCAAAGATTAATTTGCCATTTACCCTTCCAAGACTGACTATTTATATAGAGGAATTCCTCTCTTGCTTTATATATATATATATATATATATATATATATATATATATATATATATATATATATATATATATATATATATATAAGCGAAATAACCTGAAGATAATTCTGATTTAATTTCAGATTGCCGCCAAGCCTGTAAAATTTGGGTTTTGACATCTTTTTTAAATTTTGGTAATTGATTCCTATGTATTTATTAGCGCTGAATCTGCAAATGAACTTCATTTTTTCCCGTTACATCAGGATTTTTCGTTATTTGGAAATAAATATACCGCAAATGTGGGAGAAATCCTTATTGTTATTTCATAAGTACAAAAGTACAAGTACAAGTGGAAAGGTTCATGTTGAGAGGTTACAAGTTACTTATTGCTATTAGATAATAATAATTTTAAACATTTTTATTAATATGCATTTTTTTAACAAATGCATATTAACGATATTAACGATAACTACTTTAAATTTCGACATTATAACAATGTTTTAATAATACATGACAACTATATAGTATAGCATCTTGTACTTTACTTTATAGATACCCACTGTTGCGTAAAAGTACAAGTTAGCCTATGATTTACTAAGGCTATGACTTACACTGTAAAATGTTAAAATATGATAACATTTAAAATAGTGATATTAAAATAGTAAATTTAAAAAAAAAATGAATAAAATTATTATTGTCTAAAGACGATAAGTAACCTATAACCTATAAAAAGAAATCTTTCTACTACAAGCTTTTAAATGTAATTTACTGATTAAAAAGCAGTTATCAAGACCTTAATATAATTATTTGAACAACAAAACGATTCTATTTTATGTAATAATCACCACTGATCGTATAATTTATCATAAACAATACATCGAAAGAGCACATTTATCGATAAAAGTAACACATCGAATCGCTGAGTATCAGTCAAATGCTATAATACAAGTAACGACTGAACTTAAAAGTAGTCTAAGACATAATTTCATGATATTCTACAGTGTGTAAAACACTTATCCTATTTTGACCATTTTCTCACTTGTACTACTACATTGTATAATACTAACAGTGAAGTTGTTAAAGATAATTTACTGATTAAAAAGCAGTTATCAAGACCTTAATATAATTATTTGAAACAACAAAACGATTTTATTTTATGTAATAATCGCGATTGTTCGTATAATTTATCATACAATACATCGAAAGAGCACATTTATCGATAAAAATAAAAGTAGTCATAAAATCAATAAAAAGGTATAAAATCAAAAAGTTATTTGTATTATATTAGAGATCAGAAATTCAGCTTTTCAACGGTTGTAGTAACGTTGAATTTAGATAAAATTCTGAGGAGTTAAGAATGCACAAGTAAAAGGTGGACATGAGCAGGAAAAAAAAATCCTCCACCAAAATCGGGTTCAAAAATTTCTATTTTCTGTTTTCAGTGAAAATTCTTATTTAAGTGTTTTAAAGGACGCTAAGAACGAATCTGACTAGCTTTTTCTTAAAATACGTTTTTTTTTTGTTTAACTTTACTTTAAGTATCTTTTTTACATTTAAACGAATTTAATATAATCGGCAAATTTTTTTTCTTGTTTCACACAAAAACACAAATAGATTGGAACATGAGAACTTTGAAATATATGCTAAGTATACGAATCGCAATATGATATAAGCATAGGAATAGGAATCGCTAAGTATTAGTTAAATACTATAATACAAGTCACGACTGAAGTTGCAAAAAAAATAATGATACCGTTTAGGTTCCATCAGCGGCGAAAACGTTGAGGCGTATCATTTATTCGGCTGTTTCGCGAAACAACTGACTTTGAGAAGAAACGCTACGCAATGAGGTGCAGTATCCAAGTGTACCTGACAACTAGAGGCGACCTTATGTAAGCCAAACCCTAATGAGACCCGGCTCTCAGCTTAATTGCCTCTAATTACATGTCGTAATTTATTAACAGGAGCCATAATAGTTTGCCAGATTATTACAAAGTATAAATAAATTAGAAAAGTTCTTAAAGAATAGAAATTCTATTTCTGATTTCGAAAAGATAGAATCGAAAATAGATTATAATACTCTTAAAATCTGCTTATAGCATTTTAGTGTGTTTATATTCATTTGACGTAGGCATTATAGTATAGGAGGATCAATATAATTAGGGATTGATAAATTATTTGCCACTTCTATAATTTTATTTTTGTTTAAAACTAGTTTCGAATGTTATACATTCATTTTTAGTACTAAAAACACACAAAAAATTCAAAAATAAGCAATTCAAAAAATAGTTTTGGTATTACCATACATATTAAATTAAATTTAAAATAAATAACTGTATAATAAAACCAAACTGTATTTAAAATTGCTTATTTTTGAATTTTCGAGTGTTTTTATAACTGAAGATGAATGTATAATATTTGAAACTAGTTTTCAATAAAAAAAAAATTATAGAAGTGGAAAATAATTTATCGATCCCTAATTAGAGTGTTTATTGTTACCTCGATAGTGAAGAATTGTAAACCAGTCTAAAGAAAGAATTTTAATCATCAAGAATAAGTAGGTTTTAAAAAAAATTAAAACGAATGAATGAATAAAGATTGATTTATCATAGGACTGATGTCCTATTTAAACAATTTATTGACACAAAATCGTTCGGCTCCAATTACTTCACATAAAAAAATTATTTCCTTATTAAAAATATAAAAGGTAATATTTTTATTCTAGTAATTATCAATTTTCTATTCATATAAAAAAAAATAGAATGAAAATTAAACTAAATAATGATTATTAAAATTATTAACATCCATTCAGGAAAGAAGGAAGTGAAGATTCTTGAAGAAATGGTCAAAGAGAATTAAGAAAGGAACATAGCATATTTTTTTTTTTTTTTTTTGCGACAAAAGTTTTCTTGAGCAACTGATACCACTATGTGATTCCGCCTTGAAGAATATATAAATATCATATGTCACAAGTTGTATATCCTGTTTTTCGGCTACTGCGCGTATTGAACAACGGAACTGCGCATGGCGAATGTGAAAACCTTGCGATCGACTCATGCAGCCAATACTTTTTTTTTGTGCGCAAAGATGAATGACAACGATTCGATTAGCCGGTATATCAAAAAAGTTATTTAAATGTGAAATTTAATTTGGTGCTAACTTTTTCTCTGAATTTTTAATGGATTGCGGCTTGTTTGTGACGCCAAATGGCTTTAAGGAGATTTTAGCTTTAAGAAGGTTTCACTAAATTTGTTACTATGAGGTGTTTTGTCGCTACTGTCTACAGATAAACACGTTTTTCGGCTATAGCGCACCAAAGGTTGCGCGCCCGATTTGGTATAAAAGCATCGAAAACTTGAAACCTAATAAAAAAAAAAAATAATAAAAAATTGTACCATCCATTCAAGATCTTGGTGCAGATATACATACAGACCAGTGGCCGAGAATACGATGTTTGTACTCAGGGGAAGGAATGTTGAAAAATATTGAAATATGGACATTTCTAAAAGAAATATATGGTGATGGTGTGTCAGTGTTGCTATTTTCTTTTTATTATTGACAAATATTAATAAATTGATACTTTTTCCTGATAAGCAATATGTAAATATTAAATTGTTCCTATTAAAGCTATTACAAATTTAAGACCAGTTAGGTAATTTAAATTATCCAAAATTCAATTCAATAAAAACCCTCTTCCACTTCTCCTGCTTTCAAAGATTAAAAACATCGATGCCTGCTTCATCGAAATATCGATTTTTTTTATTGATATATTGAACTACTATATCGATATATATGAAAACTATGATATATCGATATTTTTGTTCAATATTCACATCCCTACATAGGGGGCGGTAAAACGAAAGGTCTGTTGAAAACCGGATACCAAAAATTCGAACCGATTGCAGTAGGTACTTTCCTTACCTAGTCATCCCTGGCAGTAAAGTAGGAAATAAAAAAATAAAAAAAATCGTTTAGAATAAGATTAAATGTCAGTATATACAGCTTATAAGAACTAATAAAATAACAGATTATAATATAGATTTAAATAATGAAAAAGTGAACTTACTATCTTGCATATAATAATTTATTGATACATCTACAGTTCGAGGATAGAGCCCCCTTAAAAATAACTGTATCCTTCTTTGTCTTAATGTCTTTTATTTTCAACAATAGTCATTTGAAAATTTCAAAAATCTTTAGAACATTTGGACAAAGGGAATCCGCCAGGATACGTGACTCGAATTCGAACAAAAAGTGAAGACAAAAAAATACTGACGTCAAACAGGAGTCAACGAACCCGCTCCATTCAGCTGGCGGAAACCGGAAGAGATGGTCAACTAATAAACAATACCCAAAGAGATAATTAATTGCGAATAAAAAAAAAAAAAAGTATCAATGATATTAATTCCCATTCAGGAGGTTCGATTCACAGCGCTTGGAAATGTCTGAGGTTAATTCTCTCGGAAGGTTGCTGCTACTTGGACGATAAGGAAGCGAGGTCAAAGGACTCCCTGTTTACAAGCAGTTATTTGAATTTTAAATTTTTAAACTAAAAAAACTGAAGAGGTGTTCGAATCCGGTAATAGGCGAGTCCTCAGGTAGCCAAGTCAGTGCACTCTTTCAAGGAGGGTTCATAAGTAAGTTGGCTAATAAAAAAAAATAAAAAAATTACAAACAAGTTTAAGTTTACGTTCAAAGTTTACAAAGTAGGCGATGCTGGTATTTTTAAGTAGTTGTAATTACATTAAATGTCAATTTTTTTGGAAAAGGGGCATTAATAAAGTTTATAGGGATACAATAAAAATGTATGTATAAGTGAATTAGAATTAATAATACAGTATTATCAGGATCTAAAACAAGGGTGCTACCGTTAAGGAAGGAACGATGTCTCAAGGTTTTCCGGACAAAATTCCGATCATCATTCTCCAAGCTTGATAGTTGGTTCATCAAACTGTAATCGAATAAATTTCCCCCTCTCTTGCCACTTCTTGTAAAGTCAATCGGAACTCAGACATAGTCAGAATTTCAGGTATCACAGTTATCAATGATAGTTGATTCCCATATTAAATAGTGTATTTATTCACGTACTTTATTTTAAAACTACCATTTTATTGATTTACTGTCTATATTACTCGTTTTCGAACCATATGTTTATGAAGAATTATTGGATATAAGAATTCTTTTTGTTTACTAAATGTTATCGGATAAAGTCGTTTTTGTTTATATGTCGGGTCTTTTCGAGTTAAATGTTGAATATAAACATATATTCTAAAGAAATCTTACGCTATTTTGTTTTGTACTATCTCAAATATAATGTGTAAAAAAATATAATTACATAAATCGAACTTCCATGTATCGAAAATCTTTATATTGAATGTTTTAATAAAAAAAAAAAAAAAATTCTGTATATAGAATAAAATTTCGATATATCGAACAAAAAATTTCAATCGAAAAAATATAAAATATGATTGTCATCAAAAAGAGCAGTTAGTTTACGTACATGAGAATGGGTAATAATTAAATAAGAAAAAAAAATGTTCCACTGGTTTGCAAAGGAATGGAAATTCGGGGAAGATCTTGTTTCATAAGAAGCACAGGAGTACTTAACTCTCTGAATTTCTTTCCTAACATAGAGTGAATTTTTCTATTTAAATTCAATTTAACTTTGCCTTTCTTGTTGTGAACATTGCTCCTAAACATGTCTTCGGTGATGAATTATCCACAAATAGACATTAGAAGCTATCTTGTGCGAAAAAAAGAAAAAAAAAATTAATTTTTATGTATGTTTGCATATTTTTAATAAAGTCCTTATTAAATTATAAATGTACATTTTAAAAAATCTACCATCACAGATATAATTTGTACAATTTTTCAAATAAATGCTATTGATATTTCAGTTTTGTTATTCTTTAATCCTATAAAATTGTCTTTATTACATCATTAACCCCGAAAAATTGCCTTTGATAATTCTGTAAGTTGTAATTGTTTTTAGCCTGAAAAGAGTGAAAAATTGCAATCTTTCTATATATCGAATTTTTTCAAGGAATCTTCATGTTCTTAAAATTGTGATGTTGGCCGAAAATGACCCAGGTAGTCTAAAAGCCTATTTTATATACTCATATTTTATAATTATATAAAACTAGTATACCCGAGCGAGAACTCTCGCATTACATATCTTCTAATCCCTAATTCCAAGTATAAGCGATATTAGGAAAACATATTTATTATTCCTGTAAACAATATAATATTACCAAAAAGTTTATTTAAAATACAGATTTGGTTTGTAATGACTATGTTGAAGTTACAGTTGATAATTAATAAGTAATTAGCTTACCCCACTGGAAAACATCTCTTCAATATAGCAGTTAGGCAATTAGATCCAGATATAACATTTTCTATGTTTAGTATTCATATTTAGCCCTTTAGGGTTGGACATGGGAAACAGTATATAATTTCCCACCCATTAAAAGTTTTTGTAACCAGACTCAAATTGATATAAAGTTGCCATGACAACGGCACGTACGCAAGATGGCATGAGGCCCGTGCGGACCTATATCGTGCGTTATCTGAAAAACGGAAGGTTTTTAAGCTTTAAAACGCTGGACCATTACGCGTAGGAGCGTATGTGATCTTGATGCCCGCGTCAATATCTTTAAAACCCAACTTATCCCGTCTCGATCCGCCAACTCTGAGTCGTCAAAGTTTTAAAACCATCCAGTTTTTTTATCACTTTTATTTAAGGCCTTGTAAGATTTTAAGAAACAAAATTGGAATTCGTCACATCTCCGTGAAATTCTCGTTCTTTTGATACCTCATTCCTCAAAATCCATCGCTCCTGAGAGCTGGAAAAGGGATCTATTCTACCGTAATAATATATAGTAGTGATAGTTTTATATACGTACATAATACTAAAATAAAAATTACTTACATCAACTATTAATCAATTAACCATCGATATCGGCAGTAATGTCCCTTACCTGAAACAATGAAATAAAATTATTTATTTGAATAAAAAAGTAAGAAATGATTCCATTAAATAAAATTGTAAGATATTTAAGTACCTATAACTGTAACGAGAAAAAAAATAAAATAAATATTTGAATTTTTGCACAGAAATAAATAAACTCAATTATAAATAGTTGATTGATCCTTTCAGATCCTATAAAAATACTAATTAGATTGATCCGCTAACTTACAATGATACAAGGAAATATATTGATGTCGTTTTGGACTGAATATAACCTGTTGGATATTGGCAGAGGTTATCAAGAACAGGTGTGTCCATTTGAAAACAACACTCCCACAAAGGATATTAATAGTCTATTGTGATTGGATACTCATTTCATCCTGGGATTTGTTTTGACAGATACTAATTTGACAGCTATCCTGAAGGGTTTGAAATCGAAATCTAAAATCATTTTTAAATTAGCAAATTGCATAAGCAGATTGATCTATCACTGAGATTTTTTTTTTTAATGATTATTAACTCAAGTGTTCGATGAAATTGATTTGCAATAACCGTTCCATCAAATGTATTCGAAATAAAAAAAAATATGAGGAGCCTCCAACCAGCATTCAGTTACGCAATTTTGTATACATTTAATATCCTGATACATAGATAGATAGAATCAATTTTTGTTTGTTGTCAAAATTTTAGATGTTAATGAAACTTTTCGCTGGATCTGCACACCGTAGCGGGTAGGAGTGACTGCCAACCGTTTTATGCTTGTTTTTCGTTGAAACTGCTCACTGAAGCCCGCCAACTCCTCTGGCATTGTTGTTAAATAAAAATGTTAGGCCTCAATTTAATGGTTTTCATTAATACCGCAAGAGCCGAAATAACCTCGGTGGCGGAGTTGGGATCTTATTTTATTAATATACGTCAATTTCCCTGGTATTCGAAAATAAAGCTGGGGAATGCCTGTATGAAATGTTAGCCATCGATTTATAAATGAATCATTTTTTACTTCCTTGTACGCAGTAAAGGAAGTATTGTAATCGCGAAAATTTTCGGTTTTCAGTTTTTAACAGAAATATCCATTTTGATCATTTCTGAATCCATTTTGACTAGTTTCGTCGTGACGTCTGTACGTACGTATCTCGCATAACTTAAAAACGGTTAGCCGTAGAAAGTTAAAATGTTGTATCAAGGATTACTGTATAATCTAGTTGTGGACCTCCCTTTTTTGTCATTCTATGAGTACCGGAAGTGGTAGTTCATTTGAAGCTCATTTCGGATTTTCATCAAATATATGTAAATAATAAACTAGATTTTGGTCTAAATTGGAAAACCGGAAGCGGTACTTTACTTGAAGGTCATATTAGACTTTCATCAAAAATTATATTAAAATATAATGTAAAAAATCTCAAATTTGCTAAATAGGACTTTTATATCCATATGAATGTATTTAATATATTTTGGTTAAAATTGGTGAGCCGAAAAGGGTACTTTACTTGGTCATAATAAACTTACATCAAAATTATATTTAAATTAAATACATAAATCGTATGTTTCGGTAATAAAGGTTACAAACGCAATTTGGTTTCCAATCCAATCAAACATTTTTATTACTTGTTTTAAGTGTTAAAATTTAGTGTAAAATACTGGTTTTCCTCTCCATTTGTGTGTGTGTGTGTCAATAGATGGATGTCGCGATGCCGAGTGTCGTTTTTGAGATACTGCAATCTTCAAACACTAGTAACCAAATTCAAGATCACTTTTTGAGCCACCGATTTAGTTTTATAGGCGTACAAGGAAGTCATGTGTTGTCCACATCAGATATTTTTATAACAATTGAAAGTGTATCTCAAATTTCAAATTAATTACTACAGACAGTATGGCTGTTATAAATACCATATATTTAGAATGAAATCAAAACAGATAATGTTTTATCATTATATGATTAGTAAATAACAATTTTTATTTTAAAAAAAAATGATTTTTCAATGTTTGAATAGAAGTATTTATTTGAGATGCAAATTTCTCTCATTATTTAATATTAATTAGATTTATATTTAAATTCTTTAAAGATACATGATCTAAAATGTAAAGAATTCTTTTGTTACTTCAATCTTATAAAATTGATTGAATATTTATTTCGTGGCGATCCCGCGAAATGAATCTTGACACTCCCACTCTGGTTAGTACGCGGCGGTGATGTAAAAGTAGCCGTCAGGGGTTGGCAAAAAGGACCATAAGGCCCACTTGCCGGATTAGTTCCCCCCACCAATCAGTACCAGTACCAGTAGGAATTCGTTCGTTACTGAGCCCAGCAACTTTGCAAGCCCATTTCAACCGTCGCGATGATATTACTTCGATTATATTACCAGGGTGCATGCTCCGCAATTCCGCGTTGTGTAATCTCCTAAACTCTCCAGTTGACTCATCCTTTTTCGGACCAAATATTTTACGCAGAAATAATGTCCTATCTGTCATAATACTCAGACAAATATCAATAGTGAGACAAAAATCTGATTGAGAAAGAGAAAGAGGAAAAAAATAATAAATTAAAACTAAGGTATTTATAAATTAAAGTAAGGTATTTATTGAATAAAATAACAAAAACACAAATAAAAATAAATAAAACGGTACTCGATTGATTTGATCTTGAAAGTAAGCGATTGTAAGCCTGTGGAAACAATTTACATACCACAGAAGGAAATTATACAAGTTATACAGAAGGAATATAATAAATAAGAAACATTATGGCTGTGGGATAGAACATATTCGCACAACATCCTTCTTCTATACACCGTGTGTACGATTATATATCAAACGTTATATCAATTAAACTACTGTTAATGGATCGCTGGGAAGTTCCAAGAGAATCCGGGAAACTGTCAGAAGGTTACCCAGGCCAACTTTTAAGTCCGGCTTCTTGAATATAATTGAAGAAATGTTCAAGGCTGGGTTGATTATATAAATATTATAGAAAAGCGCCATTTAAAGAACTTTTCAGGAAACACATATAACGATTATTCCCCTAATAATAATATATATTTTTTAAATATTATTCATTACTGCATTAAGTAAGAGTTTATTAAGGTACCATTAAACCTTTAATTTTACAATATATTTGTAATGCCTCTAGAATTGGTTAAGACCACAGTGACTTAGAAGAGTCGTTGGTATTTGGTGCTTACGTCATAAATAGTAGATTTTTAACAATAGTTAGATTTTTTTTTTCGATATACCGTGAGCGGGAATCGATAGAGGTGGTGTTTACGTCCCTTAATAAATTAAAACCTAAATTTCGAATTTTTGGAGTTATATATATATATATATATATATATATATATATATATATATATATATATATATATATATATATATATATATAACTCCAAAAATGGTCCTGGTTCGCACATTCAAGAAGGTCATCATCAACGACCGATGGGCGACCTGATCTGGGTCGTGCGGCAGTATTTCGATGGACTCTCCTTCTAAGGCACAAATTTCTTTAGTGGCTGCCTTTGCGTTTTTTCCAGTAATGTCTCAAAAGACCGCGAATCGCGATTTTTCTTCTGACATTGCACATGTGTTTAAAAAATGTAAATGATCCCATAAAGCCATCTCAAGTGACAAGGAACTTAAAGGATTATTCAAAGTAAACATTGGCATAAATAGTATGAGTATTTATTTATTAATTGTTTATCATATATATATATCATAAGCTGCTTATATCATAAGCACTCACGAAATTGGTTACATAGTATAGTTTAATAGGATTATAGTTTAAATACTTATATCAAAAATAATTTTGCATCACAACTTGTTTTCCCAATAACGGTTTGCCACAGCGAAGGCGACTTTTGACCCCAGTAGCACAACATTAGAGAATAATAAATATAGAAGAATAAAGAAGTTCCTAGATAAACACAAATTCCAGAGCCAAAACATGACAATTCCTGAAAAAAATGATAATCGCCCAATTTAGCATTTATCTTCAGTTGTGAATTTATGTTCTTAATGTGAGCTTGTTCTACTGTGAGCCTGTTCATGATGAGTAGGAATGTTTTATCATCAGGAAAACGCCTCGAATAGCTGCTTTGAGAGAGGAAGAGTTGTCAACACGCTATATCGCCCAACGATTACATATAGAGCAATATGACCTTGTAAAGTAGTGGAATAAATTTTTGATTTCTAGTTCGGTTGAAGATAGGTCTCGTAGTGGTAGACACGAAAAACCAGTGATAATGAAGATTGTTGTATTTTCTTATACGCCAAAGTATAGTACCTGGAAAATCGTGGTAAGTGACCACACTGTGCGAAATCGTATTAACCTTTGGGCTAGAAGACCCCTACGCTGGGTCCCCTGGAATAGAGCTCGAAGTCAACACCGCCTTCAATGGGCAAGAAACCATGAAAATTGGTTATTACCTGAGTGGAGGAATTGCTTATTCTCAGATGAAACACGCCTTGCTCTCCTACCACATGGACATGCTAACAGATTAATTTGGAAAATGGAAAAAATTGAACAATCCGACAATACGAGAAGACTGGATGAAAGATCTTCCTTGATCTAAGACATTCATTGATTGTCAATGCTTAATTTACAATACCGATATAACAATATATGTAAAAATGTCTTTGAGTGATTGACTATCTTTTTATTCGTATTTTTTAAACAGCTGATATGAGATTTACCTCCAAAAACGTCTTGGTCTATTTTTTAGTCAATTTTTTAGGATGATGTTGATATGTTAGTGTCAGTAAGAGAATCTGCCCTATGTTCCTTCTGGCCTTGTATCCTGACAGGACGACCTCCGAATTCCCGATTTACCATTGCATAAGGAGTCGATGACTGACAGGTTAGAGAGGCAGCAGAACTAGGAAGAGCGGAGCCAAGGCTGTGCCAGGAGTAACGAACTCCACAAGGACCTCTCGGGGCCGGTTCTATTCTTCCTCCGTCTGGTCCTGCTTTGTCTTCCGTCCTGGAAGTGTATATGTATGTGTATATATAGATGCAGAATTTTTTTTTTTACGTAGACAAAATGCATACACTTTTATCGAACATGAGTCAGTAGTATCATCTTGTAGCTTTCAAGAATTGCTAACACCACGTGCCGTTAAAAAGAGCGATTAAGTTTCGGTATGTCGAGGAATACATGTTGGAAAATTTTCAAATTCGTGTTCTCATAAACGAAGTTTTGTGTTGTAAAGTGGTTTTACCCCAGGGCCCATCATTTCTTTCCTCACTGAGATACCATCAAAACCAATAAAATTGTTTACTTTCTTTTGCTAAAATTGTGTTGTAACTTGCAACCTTTGACGACCGATTTATTTCAGTCAGTGTGAAATATTTAACCATTCTTATGCATGATTAAATAATGTATATATATATATATATATATATATATATATATATATATATATATATATATATATATATATATATATATTATTTGTTTGTTTTCTTTACATACACAAAAATTAAGATAATTCTTAACTGACATTTTTCTACTATCTTCAATGTTTTTTCGTAAGAATCGTCATCTTAAAAGGTAGCTATGATTTTTATTTTCCCTATGAAAGTTGAAATTCAAATTCAAGCTTATCAGATCATTAATAAAAAAAAAAATAAAAATTAAAAAAACAAGAATATAAAAATCATTAAATATTTGTAAAAATATTCGGGATAAAAATTAACATAAGAATATATTTAACGCTAGAAAGAAACAGTAACTTCTACCATGATCCTGTTCTGAACGTACACAAACCCTCCTTATTGAAACCCTACTTACGTTGGCACACCTGTCCAATACAATAGACACTACGGAGCGATCAGAATGCAGATGTTGGCAGCCCTTTGTGTCCTGCTTCGTTAGGCGGTTTGTCATCGAGGAAGTGGTGTGGGTGGCTGCCATGGTATACCAATCAGCTCTTTGGAATCCTGTTAGTTGGAGTATGGTTTATGGAGAGGTTAATTGTTTTATTCCTGTGTCTTTACCAGTAGCACGGAGAAGGAGCCTATGCTATTAAACAAATTACTATGGCTTTTCCTTTGTTTCAGTCTAAATTTATGATAAATGTTCGTTCAAAGACGGCACTACACATTCGATATTTATTAAATGCAGAAGCACCTACTCGTCGAATAAGGAGCAGTTGGACGAATACTCGGCTTATGGCGAGCACACCATACATATATAGGAGCCGAGTATACACTCGGTATGAAGAAGACGAAAGCCTTGTTCCCACGGCCTATGGCTTAGCTAGCCTGATCTGAGTGCGCCACATCTCATGAGGTAGCTCGGCCATTCTCGTGTATTGTCGGTTCATCAAAGGCTTGGGGCTCGACGTATGGCAAGTCTCAGTACGGCTCGAGCATCCGTTCCCATGATCTGCTGTGGTTTGTACAGGTTTATTCAGTTTTCTGAATGTGATCAATATGTGATTGGTCCAATGAAGTGATAATGAAGTTTTTAAATCATTACGAGCGAGAACCATTTATCTGGAACTCGCAAAAAGCTGATGCTTAGAAACGAATCGGAAGTAGCATCAGCGTTGAATGTTCTTTAACAGAGATGAAAGAAACTATGGAGACTTACAGAAACCAACGCTTCTTGTGAGCCTTCCTTTATTTCTTCTTCGAAAAATAGCCACTGTCTGAATACATTTTTCGACATCTATACTATGGTGGGTCTATTTCGACTACTGACCGCCCGAGATGGGTCAAGCCAGTTGTCTTTTCGCGCCCTGAGAACGGCTTGAGTTCGGAATACGTTAAGCCACAACAGAACGGCTTGAGTTCGGAATACGTTAGGCCACAACAGACCACAAGTCTATCAGTAGCCTCGTCAAGTCACAGGTCGTGGGAACAAGGCCGAATATTCGCCATCGGAATGAATACCGCAAAACGGACAGCACTACGGAAACTATAATTAGTGCCGCTGGATTTTTAGTTGAAGACGGTAAATAATATCAATTAACTTTAAGCAGAAAAGTGTAATTATTATTTTTTGTATTCAATTAATTTTATCATTTTTTATTTTGTTTTGTTATTGAATTAACAGCAATAACAATTACATTTAGCGGGCAACATAGAAGTTTCAAAGAATACCAAAAAAATCTTTTACAAAAACAACTTTCACCCGATCCTGACGTACTCAAGCGAATCTTGGACCCTCAGAAGAAAGCATAAGAGCCAGTCCATGAGATATCTAAGAAGAATGGAGGGTAAAACCAGAAGGGATCGGGTGAGGAACACGACGATATAGTAAATTGGCTTTCATATAAAACATATACAAGGAGCGAAGCAACTCAGTGGTAAGGCACTGTGTTACCATGCTCCCGGTCTCGGGTTCGAGACCGGCTGTGGCAGATAATTATTTATTCTGTTATCAGCCGTGGATCGACTCTCTGGGACCGGAAGAACCTCCTGGGGCCCAGTTTATAAAGTAGGCACCCTTAATTAGGGGAAAAAACATAATAGTTGAGCGAGATCTCGGCCAAATCACCTCCTTGCACAACCGTTGGAACAGTTCGATCCTTACCAGGTACTGAACCAAAGACCCATTATGGGTTGTAATGGTACAGTTTTTTTTATTTTTATACAAGATATATAATAATGGTATTATGAATAAATTATTCAAATAATAATTATTTATCTAACATGAAACAACAGGTAAGCATGGACCGAATAAGACGACTTTTCCTATCTCTTCGAATTATTGCAAACAAATATATCGTAATTCTTTGATAACATGAAAATTATTTATACTATAATTTTTCGCGATGATATAAAATAAAGCATATCGTGTGTATTACGCCCCCTCCCCTCTTTATGTAAAATGTCTTTATTAAGTTTCTATCCATCCTGTTTGTATTTTATGAACCAACTTTGTCTTGTGTCAATAAATAAAATCGTTTTTAGCAATGCTTAGTTCGTCGGTAGCTAATAAGAAATTCCGTTAGGTTATACTACTTCAGTTCATTAAAAGAAACTAAAAAAATCAAATCGTTTTAGCTGTAAGGGAAACCCGGAAGGCGCAAGATCAGACGGGGTCAAAAATCCTTGTTCCTGGGTTATACATTTGGTCACACCGCTTTGTTAAAAGTGATTACTTACCTAGTTCCTGGTTTTTATATTATTTTTTTTCCTATGTAGAACTATTTAATAAATAAAAAGTAGATTTATAGTGAAATAAAAAAAAGAAGATAATAATATAGAAAAAAAAAACGTGATTGATCTAGTAGCTTATTAAGGAAAACATTAATTATGATTAATAAAGCCTTGACTTTCTCAGATAAATCATCGGAAAACCTACAATTTATTTTCCTTTCTATTTGATATTTCCTTTCTTAAACGTCACTATATCAAAACGTTTGTTTGATATTTTCAATAAATCAAGGCCAGGATATTGTGAAAACAAAATAATATTCCTAATTAGGACATAATTGTCGTAATTATAAGTCGTATCTCAAATACCAGTAAATATACTAGTCAACGTTTCGCCAATACAGTCATCACATCAGAATTGAAAAAGATAATATCACATAAATGTAGACAAAATAAAGTACACCTTACATCAACAGTGCATTGAAAAATAAATACATCGCAAATTCAGAATTTTGTTTTTGTTGGAACGGACATTAGATACGGTTTAAGTTCTAAATAGATGCCCAACAAAGGGTTTCCTCTAATAATCCAGAGTAGAAGGCCCTTTTATTCAAATTATTAGCACTCGTCTAAAATTTCGTGAGTTACTTTATTTTAGGGTAATTAAAAACTTTTCTATCTACGAAAAATCTCGAAAATGGGCCGTTTCTAATCAGGAAATCGGAATGCACGTCAATTTAGTGTTGTACTAAAAAGGTATGAACAACTTTTAGCTTTCAACTTAAATAATGAGATATGTTAATATAAAAAGAAAAAGAAAAAATGTAGGGCCGTTTGGCCAGTGTTACCAGATTGAGTTTTTTGAAGTATTTTTTACTCTTCTGATAATTTATTCTTATCCTATACAAGGGGGATAATTTTGGTTACAATAATAGAAAAATAAGAACTAAACATTTAGGATTAAATTTGGTGGATTTAGAGGAAAATTTAGATAAGTTCAGGGTTAAAGTTGGTGAATTTAGGGAAAAATTTAAGGAGTTTTAGGGAGAAAATACAGGGTTGACCTCATCCAACATTGCGTGACCTCCATCCCCCCCCCCCCCAACATGTAAATATAACGAGAGTATGAAAATTTATTAAAAAAACAGCTGATTTTCACGCAATTGTTTAATAAATACCAGTACTATCAGATGGTCATACCGGCCTAGAATTTTCATGGCTGTTTTTTCATTCTCAAGCCCTAAATAAATCAATTTACGATAACCATTTTACTGTTTAACACTTGTTGGGCACGAAGCAGATATGGCTTAAAGAACTATATGGCCACATCGCTTAATCTACAAAAATGAAACAGTAAAAAAAGTTGAAGCGTCTTTTTTTTTGTTATTCGCTTATATCACGGAAGTAATGCGCCCTAGCGATAAGAGTACTCTATACAAAATTAAAGCTGATAAATTGTGCCACGAGATTGATTTCATTAATATTTTATCTTTATTTCGTATAATTTCCGAGATTTCCGCGCTAATTTTTCGTTAATTTTGAAAAAAAATGATAAATTGAAAAAAAAAAAAAAAAACAGCTAACGAGTTACATATTTTATTAGGATATTTTTTTTCATTCGGCATTCGGTTATTTCGGCACCTGATGTTTGAGGATTGGCTGCTCATAACAACGACAGAGGTCTAACTATAAAATATCTGACGTTAGAAATTTCATTCTTTCATTCACTAAGAAGCTAGTCAATCAAAATCCACTAATAATTATATAATTAATTTACAAATAAACAGAACTGAAAAAAAAGTCGGAAAAAATCTAATTCTTTATTGCTATATATAGTTACATATAACTAATCCTACATGACCGCCCATAGTTCGACTATAAAAGATTTCGAAATAAAACGACTTTTTTCACAACGCGCCAATATTTTTAAAGAATGGAAGATATTTAAAGCAGATACCCTAACTGTCGCAGCCATTGCACTATGGGCCAGAAATTTAATCTAGCAGGAAAAAAAAAATATTTAACCAGAATATATTCAATTTGGAACTACAATGCTAAATATAAATTTGAATTTATATTTTATCATACTTTATGAATGCTTTAAAAATACCCAGGTAATTTTTGGATTACAAAGGTAAACCATGGTAGGTTTACCGTGTAGTTATACCATAGTATTGTAAAAATAAAGGTAAACTGCTGCCTCATAATCTGAAAATACTCCATTCTGCGTAATTGCTTGGTTCTGGGATAGACAGATATTTCTGGTTTATTTTTTGTAGAACTTTGTATTATAAAACTCTCCAAACAGTTTTTGCTTGATATTAATTAAATACTTCAACGTTTTGCGAGCTAGCTCTTCATATGCAAGCTTTTATTATGACATTTTGTGTCATAAATGAGCTTTTATTATTTTATTGCTTAGTTCTGGGATAGACAGATATTTCTGGTTTATTTTTTGTAGAACTTTGTATTATAAAACTCTCCAAACAGTTTTTGCTTGATATTAATTAAATACTTCAACGTTTTGCGAGCTAGCTCTTCATATGCAAGCTTTTATTATGACATTTTGTGTCATAAATGAGCTTTTATTATTTTATTGCTTAGTTCTGGGATAGACAGATATTTCTGGTTTATTTTTTGTAGAACTTTGTATTATAAAACTCTCCAAACAGTTTTTGCTTGATATTAATTAAATACTGCAACGTTTTGCGAGCTAGCTCTTCATATGCTAGCTCTTATTATATTTCAGTATTTGCGCCGTTTTTGAGTGTAAGATATTATAATTTCATAGTATGTTTAACGGACAATACTTCTTCATAAAGCTCTCTTTTCTTGATAACCAAACACTTAGACCGCTTCTCGGGTGTGACTTTTGTAAATAAATATTTATTTACAAAAAAAAGGGACAAAAACGGACATACAGTATAAATGCAAATAGAAGCAGGAGATAGGAAACAGGAATTAGGGCTAGATGATAGCACCAGAAAGAAAATAAAAATAAAATTAAAGCCGCAATTACTTTTGTATGACATTTTAATTAGCCTTTTATAATAAAGGAAAGAGTACTCAGCTAGTAATTCTAAATGTACCGAGAAATTCTAACATCCTAGAAGTTTTTATCTTCCCAGGCGAGGGTTGTAACGAAAACAATGATAATTGACCGCAGCTGTCGCGAAAGTGACTTCTACTGGTACGTTGACTGCCACATATACGTCATTACAGTGAACTCTGGGACCTTATTAACTGTAATGGTGATTGCGTAGTAAAATATTGTTTTCAGGTATTGTTTTTCGATAATTTCTGAATTATTCTATTTAAATTGATTCTGTCCAACTTCCTCTTGGAATTCACTCTTCTTGAAATTGATGTTATTCGTGTTTTTACTATTAATTATAAATTTCTTCAATTTTGTATTTAGATTTATTTTTATTAATTTAGTTAAGGTACATTAAATTAGTTTTCGAAATTAAACTTCTAGATTCATTTTTTCACAAATATAAACGAGTTGCCTTTGTTAAAATTATTCAATCAGCTGTTCTTTTAATATAGAGTCCAGTCAGCTGTTTTTTTTAGTATATTGTTCAGTCAGCTGTTCTAAATCTCTATATTGACAATACTACCACGACAGAAAACTGCCACCGAATATACGACGTTCTAGAAATAGGGAGAGATGGTTAAGATCCAAGTTTTTTTTTTTGTTTTTTTTAAACTTCTTTGAACTTTCAAGATCTTAAAAGGGGGTTAATTAATTAAGATTTCGGAGAACAATTTTGGACCTCCTAGCATACTTCCTCTTAAGGTAATGGGGGGAGGGAGGGAGTGGACTAAAAACTACAAAAATAAAAGATGGGACGTGGAGATGCGTGCAATAGTTGCCACGTGCCCAGGTCACTGTCCACACGACTGGTTCCGCCGCAGTCCAGGAACATCTGGAGTCCAGTCCTGCGTCACACTGGATAATGTTGCAACAGCTGGCCAAGTATTAATGGCTAACACTTCATATATACGGTTAAATTCTGTTGAAAAGAATCACTTGAAACTAATAATGCAAAGAGGTGGCTATAATTGCGGTTATCATAAAACAAAAAGTATTCTTTTACATATTTATTCTTTCTTGATACATCTACTGAAATTAAATTTATGAATGAAAATCTCAACTGCGTTGCAATACACCAAGACAATTTACACGTTCGCCAAGCCTAGGCAAATCAAATGTGTAGATCCAAAGATCTATAAAGAGAATTTGACATTTAAAAAAAAAAAAAAAATTACAACAAATTTCCATTAAATTTAACAACATTTGGGGTGTAATTTCTTCACATATTGAGAAAAAAAATCATCCACATCTGTTTTGCAAAATCTCCTCGTTCCAGGACTGAACTTCAGCTTCGTGTAGCGCTTTTTGGTATTTTTGGCCAAGTCTTTGGTCTCGTTAAATAAATTTGTTTTAAACGTGTACAAATGCTGCCTATAATAATAGATTTGTACTTAAAAGAGGAGTTTTAAAGAGGTTGAGAATGGACGTTTTTGCTAGATGGTTTCAACACTTGTGAAGAAGTAGATAGTGTTGGAAAATACATGAATCATTGTTATTATTATCACATAAGTCAAAAAAAAAAAAAAAAGGAATGAATGATGCTTTTGTATTTATAACAGAGAAATATTTTCGTGTTTTTACAGTTTCGTCCATTTTCACCCTAATGCTCCTATTTCATATTTTAGGTATTATAAAAAAAAATATATATATATATTAATTTACACTTCTTTTTTTTTTTTTTTTTTTTTTTTTACGAGGGTCAATAAAAACAAAATATAGTAAATCTCTTTAAGATAATTCAACTGATTTATAACTTTGAATATTTACTGAAAAAGGAAAACAGAAATTGAAAGAAAACTTGAAACAGAAATATGAGTGAGAAAGGTCATTGGCATTACCACCGGTAGGTCTCGGTATATGTTAATTAGCGTGTGCAATGCAAGCGCGAACTCAAGAACAATACAAAACAAACATTCCACGCCTTCGCTACTTCTACAATCTTCTAGAAAGACATGTTATATACCAGTAACAGAACAACACAACATCCTCAATTTATAAGAAAAAACATCGAATTAATAATAATTAACTAAGTCAACGAGGCACTGATGGATGATGACTCAGGCGGAAACGATGAGTTGGTGCTCTTTGTGACCGAGTATCTCCGGAATCTGAAGGGCTTCCGTTTTACTCCAAGATCGTAGTCTCTCTTCCGTCAACAATCTACTTTTAAAATATTCGTGTTTCTAATAATTATTATTATTCTAATATTTCTAATAATTAACTAAATGTGTAGACAATCTTGAATTTAACTCCCAATGAAAATATGTAATTATATCGATAGGATTTTTTTGTTTAAAAAAAAAAAAATTACAACCTCCTTTTCACGGTAACAGTTTTCTGTCGAGGTAGTACTATCACGTCAGCGTGACAGTATTGTGTGACCTCGTATGCACACTGACTTTTTATAACCGTTTTTATAACTGGCGGAGGTAAAACAGCTGATTGAACACTACACTAAAAGAACAGCTGATTTCATGATTATTTTAACAAAAGCAACTCACTGATAAAAAAAAAAAATATAATAATTTTTATAACTAATTGATATAAACAAAATTAAGAAAAATAAATTTAAATACAAAAGTATCATTGTCAACTACCAAAAGTCTACTTAGATCAAAGATTGATTAAGTAAAATTGTACAGATGTCGGGACATGGAGAGGGAATTATGTAATTTAAAGAAAACAAAGATCCTGATGACGAAGAAGTAGTTCGAAACGTCGAAAACTATATTATATTTTTTTTTTTTTTAAATATAAAGTTAAAGATCAATGGGAAGTGTCCTTCAGAAATTAATTTATCACAATGAACATAAAGTGGTGAAGTAAACACAGCCAATTAGATAAAATAAAAAGTAAATAAAAGAAAATTTCTACGATAAATTTCTGTACTTTTTAAGAAAACCATTTTTTGATTTCTCCACTTTGAAGATTACTTACTTCTAATTACCAAGTTCCTTCAATTGCCGAAAATAGTGGTCATTTAGAATGCGATGCAATATTTGTATCTGTCTGTCGAAGTGACATATATTGCATTTCCAAGTCAATTGTAGCCTTTTCCAAATCAACTGTAGCCTTTTCTAAATCAATTGTCACCTTTTCCATTTCAATTGTAACTTTTTTCATATCAATTGTAAACCTCTAACCCATTTATTTTATTATTGAAAAATAATTATTTTAATTGCAAGAACGACTTCTGAAATAATTTTGGCTTATTCTTGCGACGTTATATTCTATTATTTTTTTTTATTAGATAGTTGCTATTAAGTGCTGATTTCAAATAGTTTAAATTTTTTAAATGAAATTGTTGTTTATTTATTTTTAAATATTTATTATTTGTTATTTATTTGGAGGATGGAGATGGGGGGGGGGGGGGGGATATTATCAATTTGGTGACGGTTCATTAGGTTTTCGAAGTAGTTAATGCCAAGTAAGTTCAATAATAACAGTTAAAAAAAATAAACAATTTTATTTCAAAAATTTAAGCTACTTGAAAAGTCATTATTGTAATTAAAGGAATTATGTTTCAATAATGAAATAGAATTAATTCATGTCCAGTAGGATTACAATTGAAATGGAAAGGGTTACAATTGAATTGGAAAAGGTGACAATTGATTTGGAAAAGGTTACAATTGAAATGGAAAAGGTTACAATTGAAATGAAAAAGGTTACAATTGAAATGGAAAAAGTTACAATTGACTTGGAAATGCTATATCAGAGTGCGTCAACTTGTTTAAGTCAACAGTTTAAGTTAAGCATAGTGTCAGCTTGAAGTTACTTTTAAGTTTGGCATACTTAACAGAAGTAACACCTGGAATAAAGTTGCATAAAGGTCATCCTTTCTTTTAGAGATATGTGTGTAGTAAAATTAAAAAAGTTGCGAGTTATTTGTTGATGCTTAAAATACAATTTTACATATCGACAATCCTCTGGGACTATCCCTACAGCACAGTGACAGAGAGAAGATGACTACAATAGAACTGAGACAGGTACAGGTACAGGTAGAGTAGATGCAGGGACCAGATAGTTCAGAGGAAGAGAGGAATGCTGTCTTGACCTTTCGGCCAGTCCACTAGCTGCGTCTTCAGTCATCCAATCTTCCATCTTCCCATCTCACACCGGGCTATTTCTGGACCTGCTCGGGGTGTCCTCTATGCCTAGTCTCTTCTATCACACCACAGCACAATACTATATATATATATATATATATATATATATATATATATATATATATATATATATATATATATATATATATTACTGAACAGTCAAAACAGGTTTTAAGACTGATAAATAAATAAATAGACAAATAATAAATATTTAAATATAAATAAAAAGGCTAAACAGATCCAAATATTTCATGCCTAAAACACCAAGAAAGTTGCTTCCTTCCACTGACCACCGACAAAACCTAATTCCGTTCAGGTCGACCATAACGAAATCCTCCCACCTACCTCGGTCTACCCGTTCGTAAAGCACTATTTGACATTTTATGGAATCGTTTGTTATAATAACAATAATAATACGAACTGGCAAAAAAAAAGAAAGAAATAACAATAATAAATAAAATAATAAAAAATAAGCGAACTCAGGAAAGAAAGCATGGATGATAAGCTTTGATCAGGAAAGGAAACGCAGAGAGCCAGGGACAAAGTTCAAACAAATGGCGCCCATTTCCGTAGACGAATTTTCGAGAATAGTCTTAGCTCAAACGAAGGCACGCAGACACATTCTTCCCGCGATTATTTTTCGAGAGTTCCTCACCTTATTTTATTAAAATATAATGACAGTAAAGATGCAAGAAGATGCAGTGTCTCGTTTCAACCACTTTAATCGATGGACAACAGAGATGACAAAAATCAGGTTTTATACAAAAATTCAGTTTTTATAAAAATTTGATGTTTTACACAATTCAGTACGCACTTATTAGGGATTGATAAATTATTTGCCACTTCTATAAATTTGTTTTTATTGAAAACTAGTTTCAAATGTTCATCTTCAGTTCTAAATACACAAAAAAAAAAAAAAAAATCAACAATTTAAAATACAGTTTGTTATTATTCTACATATTAAATTAAATGTCGTCAAAATACATTTACTTATGCATATTAAATTAAATGTAATATAAATTAATATTATAAAACATTTATGAATTATGAATTTAATTAAGACAAGAAATCAAATCAAATACATAAATTCATAATTCATAAATGTTTTATAATACTAATTTATATTACATTTAATTTAATATGCATAATAATACCAAACTGTATTTTAAATTGCAAATTTTTTTTATTTAGAACTGATGAAGATGAATGTATAACTATTGATAAATTAAGTAAATGATAAATTAGCATAAATTTAAATATATTAAGTGTGTAAATAAAGCATTATTTTAATTTCAATTAATTTTTACATTGTTATTTAATTTAATTTTACTTTTTCATTTGTCTCTTGTATTATGTAATTTAGTGTTATATTTTTCTTTTTATACTTCATACTTTTTTATCTTACTTGTAATTTCTTTTTTATCATTTTTTACTGTTACTAGTACTGCCTCTGTCTTTTTCCATTGTTGTTATTTTGTTTTCCTTTTAGCCCTGAAGATGGCCTAAAACTTAGGCCGAAACGTCGGCACAAAAAATATAAGTTTAGTTATAATAGTGTAACTTTTTGACAGCAACCCCGACCAACTTCTCCCTTTAAATATGCATATACGGTCAACAAAAACTCCCTCCAGTATGAATGTATAACATTTGAAACTAGTTTTTAATAAAAACAAATTTATTGAAGTGGTAAATAATTTATCAATCCCTGATTAGATTGACCCTTCTATACCATCATGCGTACGTCAACTGAATATGCACGTATGTATCCAATTATTAAATTTGTATGTTTTATAAAGTATTAAATTATAATGTTTTATTTTATGTAGTTTTTCGAACAACCTCTGTAATCTAAAATTTTCGGTAATCCGAACATCGCCTGTAATAATTAATTCGGATTACTGATATTGCATTATATACAATTTGTTAGATTTTAATCTAATTTTATATACGTTCTAATATTCATGTACAAATTTGTTACTAGTTTAGATTTAGATTTATTTTTTATTAATAGACTTTAATATTTTATCTTGAACTTAAGTATTTTAATTATTGTGTTAGTTTTAGTTTATACATCATTAATCAATGATGATTTAATTTAATTCATAAAAAGGTTAATGTGAGTTATTAGAGACAATAAAGGCAGAAAAATGTATTTAGTAATGTATTTAGTAAAACAAAAAAGCGCATCCTTCTATTATGCTATATTGATATTCAAGTTAATTTCAAATGCTTGTTATACAATCCATACCGCATTCATATTATTCAATCATATCATTCATCATTCAAATTATCATTCATATTATTGGCGTCATATCCCGTAAAAAGAGAAGATCTCATAATTAAACAGTTATTATTTAAAATATAAGATGACTAATTTTATTTTTACTTAACTTATTTTTTTTTCTTGGTTATTTATTTATTTTGCTATTATTTAAATTGTCTGTCTATTCATTTTCGCTAGTAATGTACATTTTTTCTTCTTTTTATATGATATTTATTATTTTTATTTTATCTCCTTATTTTTTTTTTTTGTGTTCTTTTTTTCATTTATCTTGTATATATGGTATGAATGAATTCTTATAGCTCTGATATTGCCCCTGAGTGTGGTAGCTTGTATTCTTTTTAAAATAATAAAAAAAATTAATATAAGGTTTATAGTTTCTTGATTCTGAACACGAATATCCCTTTCTCTAAATGTAGGTAATAAATATATTATCTAAAGCTCTATCTAAACCAATCAATTTCTTCAGCTAATGGTACGTGTTCTACTTAGAGATAATATAACAAAGGAATTGATAGACGCAAAGACAAATAAAACGCAGGATTTAGAAGACATTAAGGACAGAGGACAATACCAAAGGCTGAGGACCACGCAATTGCCCCAGTGAGTTACAACCGTTGCGTGACTCCAGTCAGCGTTCGAGGTATTGAAGGCAAGCAATATCTACTGATAAAGGAAGTCATCAGCTGCTGATGCGTAATGGCCTGGAAGTGGAAGAGCATCGAAATTATTTGCCAGGTGGTGTGATGAAGACAAAAAGGGGACCTGGTGTACCGCGGTATTTCTCACAATGAGGAAACTGAATCCCGAGAGAACAAGAAACTAAAAAATCCCAATGAAACTGAAATTTGTAAATTAATTTATATTTAATATAAAAATATTCATGGCAATAAAGTTTGTAAATTACAGAAATACGAAGATTGTTCTTGTTCAATTTTATGGGAAGTCTATCAATGAGACTATAGAAGATTATTCGTATTATAAATATCTAATAACACAGGCCAAACATGAAAAAACTTTTGTACTGAAAATACCTTATTCCTATAGTTTTTAGGATGCTGAATCCAAATATGATATTAAAAAACCTGTATCACCCACAATTTCTTCACATTTTATAGTTCAATTTATTAAATTAAGCGATTTTTAAAGAATTGAACAGCTTTCAGTCTTATGCCTCATGATACAATTTGTAAAGGCTTTGCATAAAGATGGGCCAGGTTTCCACGGCTTTCAGAAGCTAAACTAGAAGAAGGCGTCTTTGTCGGACCTGACATTAGAAAAATGATGTTTGATGTTAACTTTGAATCCACAATGGCCTTAAATGAGAAAGAAACATGGGCATCATTCAAGCAAGTCGTTACAAAGTTCTTGGGAAATGAAAAAGACCCAGATTATGTTTCTATTGTAGCTAACATGTTACAGAAGTTTTAAAAGTTAGGATGTTTGATGAGCCTGAAACCTGCGGAAAACTATGGGTGATATATGAGTGACAAAACTAAGGCCAGATTTAAATTTAGCAGATAAAAATCTATAAAGATCAATTATTAAAGTTAAAAAAGTTTAAAAAAAAAATTTTTTTGTTGGCCTACATAATTATTCAATTAATAACAATTATTGCTGTAAACAAATAAATCGCACGTATCAATTTATAAATTAACATTAGAACTGATAGACGCTATTTTTTTTCAAATTTTCAATCCTGAAACTTAATTAAATACATACAACCTACTAATTTGCACAAAAACATACAACCTACTAATTTGCACAAAAACATACAACCTACTAATTTGCACAAAAACATACATCTCACACATATACGATACAAACAAAAAGATTCACGAACAAAAACTACAAATTTCTTACTAAAAAAAATATTGACTGATAGCAAAAACACCTGGCGAACAAAACTATACAAACTAATTTAAAACTTACTAATAATCTACCTAGAAATAAATAAGGACTGTTCGCCATTATTATTCCCAACAATAAGAGGAGAATAAAAACGAGCTGGATGAGAAATCTCTAATAAACAATTGTTTTAATTATTCATTTTATTTACTAGTTTAGTTTAATTTAAGTACATACATTAAGATGCCCAAAACAAGAATATGTTTTATAACCTTGGGGTTCATGAAGAAAAACCCAAATATTCTAACAAACATATTTCGTTGAATTGAATGGAGTCTTTAATGATAAAACCCCTTTTCTTCAGTTTAGTTTGAACTGTTAAACTGTGCATTATATTAGTTATTCTGCACTAGGCAGATAACTTGGGATGTACTATCTCAATTTGATAAGTATGCTTTAATGAATATTTTGGTTTGTTGAGCTGACAATGCCCAAATTTACGAAAAGGCAATAATGTTTGCTATCTGTCAGTAATAATCTATTTAGACATTAATTTAATCCATTAAGAAAAAAAAATTCAAGGTCCAATCAACGCTAAACATAACACCGGACACCTTTTCTTTTTTTTTATTATATATTCATAGTTAGCACAACTCAACATCAAATAGCTATTAGTATTTAAGTACTTTCTTAAAAAGTGAACGTAAATCGCGTTGTACATTGAGAGATATGACGCAATCCAGGATCTTGCAAAAGATAAATATTTCCCCAATGACTAAATACCAAGCTTAACATGCTAAAAAAATATTTGTCAGCAATGCCTTGGTATTATTCTGTCTGGAAGTAATTGAATTGCCTTTGCGTCTCGAAAACGAATGCTAAATGCATAGGAAACCATAATTCCCGAAACGAAGAGACAGGTGAACCTTGCGAGAAGTTATAAATATTTATGCAAGAAAATGTTAACGAAGCGGACCACCGGAGACGAAAGGTCAAACCGTTCGTGAACGATATTGTGCAAGCTCTTTTAGAAATCTGGTCTGATTTTTAAATAATTTTAATATGGGCTTAGGAAGTTCGTGATAATGCCAGAGACCGTAGCCGACTGTGGCGAAGCCTGGGAGCCAGCTGGGGAATGTCAAGGGCCCAAGAGCTATCTACTGAAGGTGGTCTGCCACGCAACTCTCACTGCCATGCTATTGTGCCATACATCACAGTGCAGTAATATTACTAGGGAAATAGTTTTGAAATTTCACATCGACTTAGAGAATCAGGAAAATTATTGGCACGAAACGTAGCAATAACAATATTTTATAAATGCCAAGAATGGTAGAAAACATTGTTTTGAAAATGAAAGTATTCGTCTGTAAAGAGTTACCAGATAAATTAAACAAGTAATAGTTTCGCACGTTTTTTTTTTTTAATTCCTTGTACGCAATAAAGGAAGTATTGTAATCGTGAAAATTTTCGACCATCCCTGAATCCATTTTGACCAGTTTCGTCGTGACGCACGTTCGTACGTATCTCGCATAATTCAAAAATGGTTAGCTGCAGAAAATCAAAATTTTGTATTTAGGCTTATTGTACAATCTAGTAGTGAACTTCCCTTTTTGATCATTGCATGATTACCAGAAGTGGTAATTTACTTGAAGTCTAATCATATTGGACTTTCATCAAAAACTATATTAAAATATAATGTAAAACATCTCAAATTTGATAAATCAGACTTGTATATAAATGTAAGTAATATGATAGATTTTGGTTGAAATTGATGATCCGAAAGAGGTACTTTACTTGATGGTCATAAGAAAATTACATCAAAAGCTATATAATCATTTATTACAGAGATCATATGTTAAGGTGATAAAGGTTATAAACGCGTTTTTCCACTGTAATTAAACAATTTTATTACTTGTTTTAAGTGTCGAAATTGAGTGTAAAATACTGGTTTTCCTCCCCATTTATGAGCTGAACAAGTCAGCAGTAGGAGAATAAGATATAAGTTAAGCGCTTTCTTCCGCTTAAAATGTTAAAACCTCAGATTTTCAATGGTTTATGTAGTGACATAGATAGTTCTAATGCTGTCAAGGAAAACGAAGAAACCTCTTGGGAACTTGTTACCAACTGAAAGAAAACGACATATAATAACGGAATAAGATCTCAAGAAACAAGAGCTTGTGAGTGCGTCGCGACGCCGAGTGTCGTTTTTGAGATATTGCAATCTTCGGAAACTGATAAACAAATTCATAGTCACTTTTTGAGCCACCGATTTATAGTTTAATAGGCGTACAAGGAAATCATCTGGTATTCTTCTTTTATAATTATTTTTTTATCCATTAAGTTCAATAAACTGTTTATTTAAATGGAAAAATTATAATTAAATAGAAAATTTTACGTTATATTTAAAAAACAAAGGGAATATTATTTAATAAAAATACTAAAATAAAAAAATAACTCTTATATTTAATAAAATGGATGGTAGGTACTCCATTTTCTTTCTCTGTTGGCACTATAGACCGTGCAGATCTTTGGCCGCGCGATGTGGTCTTCTTACAGACATTTTATCGCTTACGGGAGCACAGACCGCCTGGAAGGGATCACCCAACGTCACAATGCTGTGAACTATGGTTTTCATGGTGCAGTGGAACGGCAGCCATAGCTCCATAACCAGTCCCATTGGGGCCAATTCGGCAGTGTCCTTCCCACCGACTCACTCGGGTTCAAGAACAGTGACAAATCGGTCTAGATCCACTGATTATTGGATTATATTTCTTCCTCCGAAGCATGAAAGTCCATGGACCAAATCTCCGGGCGGCTATTTGGCATTCTGGAAAACCATTATGCGATTCGCAATTTAGGGGGTCATTACTCCTACGCTCGGTCTGTGAGAGTTGCCTCCACTAGCCTGACGGGTCTCACATACCGGGAAAGGGGAGGAGGAAGGGAGGGGGTTAATCACCTATAGGTACTCCATTAAATGGAGGAATTTTAATTTAATGGTAAAATTAACAAAAAAAAAATTTTTTTTAAACGTTTACTATAGCATCGCAATTAAGGTGTAAAACTATAGTTAATTAAAATATATTTTAACAGATGATATAATCGAATCAAGAGGTAATGCCTGGTGGAGGAAACTAAAATTAATGGCTGGTACTGGTACTAGTCCAACAAATGGGCCTTATGATCCTTTTTGGCAACCCCTGACTTCTACTTTGAGGTTGCCGCCCCTAACTCACCAGAGTCGGAGAGTCAATGTCCGTTCTCGAGACTCCCGCGGAACAAATATTAACTGACTGAGGTAAGAATCGAACCCACACAGATTACTTATTGCTGTACCAATACATCATGTATTTATCATAGAGGAATTCCAAATCGAAACAGTAACTCGGTGGGCTGAACGCTAAAGACAAATCGATAAAATTATTTAAAAATTCTTGACTGCTGCGCTCATTTGCCTCGCCCATTCTGATGCGAGACGCGGAAGAGATCGGCGAGGGTTGGTATTGACGAGGGCCCTACCCCAGCGAGGGTGGCTCAGGCCATGATCAAAGGGAGTGGGCTGAGTCATATCGGGGCATGCCGCGCCACGGGCCGGTGGTTTGGCTGCGAGGAATGTGGAGTTATATGTTCTGATGGTGACAAGGGCTACCAATCTGCATTTACACTAGTAGTTAACTATCATTCCAAAAATACTAAACAATTCGTCTCATAAACCGTCGAAATCAGAAATATTAAGTATCTAACAAAAATTCAAGACAAATTTTAGAATTTTTAACCAAAATAGGACTGAAACAATTTACAAATTTTCGTTTTAAAAAACGAGTCCCCATTCCCACCGCCCCACAATGGGTCTGAAATCAAATCTAGGTGGAAATTTTTATTTTTTTAAGCAGAATTTATTCCATTTGTGACTACAGTGCTAAATATAATTTGAACTGATATTTTATCACATATTATGAGTGATACCAACATTCAATGGATGTTGTATATTATAGTATTTTAGTATTTTTTTAGTATTTAAAATATTTGCGCCCTTTCTTGAGTATAAGATAGCTATTATAATTTTATAGTAACTAATATATAAAAAGAATGTTTAACGGATAGTATTCTTCATTGAGCTCTTATTTCTTGACAACACAACACATACAACGCTTCTCGGGTCTGATGTCTGTAAATAAATATTTATTTCCAAAAAAAGGGACATAAATACAGGGTCTAAAATGGAAATAAAAGTATACAATTAGGGCTATATGATAGCACTAGAAAAAAAAAAAAAAAAAAAACAGATTTGGAGTTTTATTTAAGTTTTTAAAGTTTTATCGAATTTTAATAAAATTAAAGTCGCAATTATTTTTGCATACAATTATATTTAACTTTTTATAATAAAGGAAAAAAAATTGAGCGAGTAATTGCTCATGATAACGCTTTATTCGTTGCAACAATTCGGATAGCAGGATGGTTGGAGCCAAACAAATTGGCTTTTACTTTAGCGCGTAATTCTAATTTGGCAGATGTTTTTATCTTCTTAGGCGAGGGATGGAACGAAAACAAACAGAGATTGATAAACTTGGACGTCTGCTAGTCAACATAAACCTTAAGTATTCGGCCAATTTACAACTCCGAATTTTTTCAAGCAAGATTTGATTTCTGGCCCATATTGAGCCTTCAATATATTGACTATCTCTCGTTCAAATCCAAAATATATAAAACTATTGTATTTGGCAAATTCTTCATTAGCAGTGTTACACCGAACTCTCTTCCAGCCCTAGTCTGCGATACTTCCTTTTTTTCTTCAGTTATACTCTTTTATTTCTCCATCTCCTATCTCTCCAAGAATCATAATTCGCTTTAACCCAGAATCGATATAAATATTTTCAAGTAATAAATAAATTTGATTTTATTTAGTTGACGTCCGCATGATGGTATTGAAGGATCAATCTAATTAGTGATTGATAAATTATTTGCCACATCTATAATTTTGTTTTTATTGAAGACTAGTTTCGAATGTTCTCCATTCGTCTTCAGTTCTCAAGCAAGCGCTACCAACCGCGACCGTGGGCAGTACTAGCGAAAGTCTACTTTAAGGGAAGTATTGTTATCAGGCTTAATTTTCGATGCAGTTTTCAGAGTGAACAAATTCTAATTTGAACTTCAATTAATTCAATTTTTTCATAGTACATTTATATATATACTAATTTTAATCAAACTTTCAATTGTGTTCATCTTGATAAATTTTCTTATTACTCCCCTTGTTACTAAAATCCTTCAAGGGGGGTCTATATTTTATGAATGTTGCTTATAAATTATACTGTACACTATCTGACTAGGCAATGCTTCGCTATTGCTTGATTTGAATACATATATATATATATATATATATATGTATATATATATATATATATATATATATATATATATATATATATATATATATATATATATATATATATATATTAAATGAACACAATACAAAAGTTAAGCTAACAGTTGCTGTTTGTATATTTCATTGAAACTGCTCACCGCAGCGGCCGACTGCTCCCGCATCACCTATCTATATCCTTATAACCTTTTCTATATGTATAGTCATATTATATCGTTAGAATATATCGTGCATATAGAATATATCGTTATAGCTATATATTGTATCCTAAAAACCTTAAAAACCATCTGTTATAGCCTTCGTGAAAGGAATAAATACATGGAAATTTGCAACATGGATGTAATTATTGCTCTTTTATGATAAGAGGAAGTTGAAATTATGTTACAAACAAGAATTAAGGCTAAGAGCATATTCCGGACCCGGAAAAGTGAAGGGTTTTATGCGAAGTTAATAACCGGCTATTTACAGAATGATGAAGAGAGATTCAGAAAGTTTTTTTGACTAAATACCCTCAGTTTAATTTTGTGTAACTTCTCCGAGTCAGTGATTAGTTTTTATAACATTTTATTTTGCAAACATGCTTCTGATAATTTAATAAATCGCTATTATTTTGCTAATCATGGTTCGATTTTGACGATTTTTTTTTTAAATTTAATCATCATTCAAACGAGCATGTAATCAGCGAAAAATGTATAATTTTCGAGTTATGCGCAAATATTCTTTCCGACAGAAGAAGTGGTTATTCGTCTTTTGCACAGCCGCTACATTGATATCGGAAGATTTTATTGTTGCAAAATCATCTAGGAACCATGAAGATGGTATAGTTAAAATTTGGTAAAGATCGGCTGTATAGTTTTTGAGGTTAGCTCTTACAGACGAAAAGCGAGTTGTATTTACATTTAACGATTTGATTACATGATTATATAATTAATACATATGATACAAATTAAATATTTAATTACAGAAATAAATATCTTTTAAAGGTTTCAAGAAAAACGAAAAAAGTAAACACGCGATATAATTGAAATCTATCATTTTAGTTCGTTCACTTGATCTCTTTAATGATGAATCTCTTTAATTCTTTTCCAACACAAATCACATGAGAATCAGGCTTTTCTATTAGCCATAATGCCTGCTTGTGTGGAAGTAGTTTAAGATTTAATCCCTTCATGTCGCTCAGTGGACATCAGTAAATTAGGTGACTGAACAATGACATGCTTGTTAGTCTTTTTTTGTTATTATAAAAACATAGGTATAAGCACATGTCTTCGCATGCTTCGTATATATATATATATATATATATATATATATATATATATATATATATATTTATATTATACGATTTTATATATTATATAAATTTATATATTATACATTATTATACGATATTTATATTATATATTTATACATTTATAATATATATTTTCCATTAATCAGGTTTATTAAAGGTACGAATTAATGGCATTCCGATATCAAATCGATTCAATATTTAATTTCGATATCTTCCATAGAAATGTATCAATAACTATATTAAATGTTGGTATCATAACAAGTTTTCTGGCGCCTAGAAAATTAAAGGTTTGCTTGTGGTATAGATTATAGATTAGAAACCTTTAGCCACCTCATCAACTGGAATTTGTTTCAAGACGGATACGCTTAAAAATTAAGTGCCCCCCCTGACAGCTGAAATCGTTAATAGACTATTATGTTTAAGAGATTATATTTAAAATTGATATATAAAGCAGTGTATTATAAATAATCGAGATTTCAATTGTAACTGATAGTAAAATCAAGCGTGACAGGTGAGAATTAACTGTCAGAGAAGATTTGATGTGAGATTGTCGTGCGGAAATGAAGACCGACTAAAATGAAGGGGCAATAACCTAGAAACCTATCTTCATTATTGACTCATTTTCAAAATGCATTCAACTTTTTTTTCCATAGGTTTCACTTTATTTTTAGCTTTTGGCTACGTCACTTTGAAGATGAAATTTTACAGTTAAAGGATTACTAACATTCAAGCTAAACAGTAAAAACAATACATTGACGTCGTTTTTTGAAAAAAAAGGCTTTTGTTGAAAAAATTCGAAATTTAAGTTTCTACTTATTATGGGACGTAAACACCCCATCTATCTGGGAATCGATATAAATCGAGAAAAAAAATTGGAAGTAGTTTTAAAATCCATTGTCGATGACGTAAGCACCAAATACTAACGACTCCCTCTCGTCACTCTGGCCTTGACCAATATTGGAAGCCATAAAAATATATTATAATTATAAATGTGTTTTCTGTAAAGTTTGCTAGATGGCGCTTAGGCCTTTTTTTAAAAAAAGGACATCGATATATTCTGTTGAAGCTATGTAATAATATGCTTTTAGGAGAACCAGTAAAATAGGCTAATGAAAGATATAACATAAAAATTATTGTTAGAATGCCAGTTTATCAGAGTTTTAATATACTCCTAAAAATCTGTCATGAGTTTTACTTCAGGATAGATATCTGGATAAGTGAGAGGTGACTTTGCACACCAAAATTATATATTTTAATTAAACAAATTAAATAAAAACAATAAACTATTTTTAATCATCATTAGAGCTCTAAATAAACTGTATACTTAATTTAATATTTTGTTCAGGAAGGCTGCACAGATAAAAGTTTAACAACACTACAAATTGTTTGATTGAATTAAGAAATCAGCTGTTTGGAATGATAAGAAATGATAAGAAAAAAACTGAGTTAAGTTACTCCGGAGAACAACAAGAAAAATTAATTTTGGCAGTTTTCACCGCGTTTTCATTGCACAATAATAAGTAATAAATAAATTATTTTAAACATTGAACGGAAATTTAGTTCTGTTGCATAGGTTTTTATTTTTCCTTATTAAGTAATGTGTTTGCTTGTCAAATACTCTGCATTTATAAAGTCTATCTATTCATATGTAATTAGTTTTAAATAAATAATAGGTATTTGCTAAACCAAACAAAAAATCTATAAATGTTATGTTTATGTGTATAATCGCTAGAAAACCTAATCACTTTATTATTTCAGGTTTTCCTCATAGTTCAATAAATCAGAAAGTAGAGGACGCATATCTAAAACACAGCAATGATTTACAATTATTCCATTGGCATTACGATTTTTTTGTTCTTTATTTATTTTGACTTTTGATAAATATCGCATTATACGTTTAAAAATTAAAACCTTTAGGAAGATTGAGCGTACGGCCTTGATGATTTGACACACAAAGGCCACCAGAAGCATTAATAACTACTCTCTTTAATGCACATTAAAAAAAATCCTCGGAATTCAGGGAAGGAATCGTGTATAACATCAGGAGGGGGGCATTAGTGCATTAACTGGATGGGGAGAGGGGCGGTAGGGGGGAGGGTGTAACCATAGCGACGGGCAGTGCTCCGATCAGCTGCTCGCTTTGATCTCTCGCTGTTTATTTAATATCCAGGATTGCTGGAGCTATGTCCGCTATTGAGAGGCATATTGTCATTACAAACACTGTTCCAATAATCGAGTCGCACCTATAATAATAAAAACGGCATTTTAGACAAGAGTATACGAGTTTGCGGTAGGAGACGGAAAAAAAATATTGATGTGATATCAATATAAATATGTAACCTATAGCATGGCGTAAAAATTTTAGGTGCCATTACATTGCATCAAAGATATTCTTAATAAATGCTATCGCTAATTCCGTGATTAAGTTATGTAAAGACAAAAACTACTATCCGACCTGGCAATGCTTCGCTATTGCTGGATTTGAGTACATATATAATTTAATTAAACACAATTGAAAGTTTGATCAAAATTATATATATATATATATATATATATATATATATATATATATATATATATATATATATAAATGTAGTATTCAAAATTCAAATTAATTGAAGTTCAAAATAGAATTAGTTCTTCACCTGTTCAAGAAATAATCGTGACACAGACAGACCAATGACCAAAAATATATTGTTGTTTTTTAATCAGGGGACCCTGCAAAACGAAGAACTGTTGAAAACTGCACATTCAATATTTGACGCGATAACAATATTTTCCTTAGCTTAGCAGCGCGCTAATGTTCTACAGTTCCTCCGACCTGGAGCGGTAGGAAAATAAAAATATGGCTACAATATCTTTGCTAATAATGGCCCGATTTCAATGATTTTTTTTTTCGTATGGTGTTTATTTATCTTTCAAATGAGCATTCGAATAATCAGAGAAAAATGTATGATTTTCGATTTATGCTTAATGAAATATAGAAGTGGTTTTTCGTTTTTGGCGCAGCCGCATTATCAGTATCGGTAGATTTTATTATTGCAAAATCATCTAGAATACATAAAGATGATAGAGTTAAAATTTGGTAAAGATGGGTTCAGTAATTTTTGCTGTAATTTTGAAACGAAAAAAGGGGCTGTCATTTTACACAGTTTATTATATTTTAAATTATTTTATCTGTGTTCTAAAATGGAGAAAATTTGTCTTAATTTATAAAATTTATCATTGTCAAAATATGGAATATGAGAAGGGAATTAATGATAGCTACATATTTTATGATCGGAAAGGCATAATAGTCCTCAAGAGACATTAATAACATAGAGCTATTCAATAACAAATGAGAGCCTCCAAAAAGTGAAAAGAAAAAGTTGAAGTAACGATATGGATTCATCATATATATATATATATAGTGTTAAAATATTGGATTGAAAATATTGTAGTCTTTATTTCTGTTTGCAGAGTGATAACAGAAGCTCCTTGGAATGTAAACAACAAAATTATTAAATTATTAATAGTTCTTATTCAACTACAACCTGGGATTTCTCTTTTTTTTATATATATGCACCTCGACCAAATCCTTAAGATAATAAAAAATAATAAAAAAAATAACGATAAAACGAATAGAAATACCACAAAACAGTAACTCGTGATTAAAATTTTCATTGAAACCAATGAATAGAGAAAAGTAAAGGTTTTTTTTTTATTCTGTAATAAGTGCATCTTTAACGATAAATAATTTACAAAATTTGATAAAAAAATATATTTGTATCTATAAGAAAATATAAAAACAATATGTGTAGAAAGGTACATTATACTTTTTTGATAAATCTAACAAGGATTTGGGTATTTGTTTATGAATTTTCATAATGGGACTAAATAACGCATATTTTTTATAAAATATAAAGAAAAAGCACATGAGATTTGTTATAACAAAATTTGATTAATTTATTCGAGTCAATTATAAAATTTAGTAATAGTAAACATTTAAAATGAAATAACAAACGGATTTAAACTTAAAGTAAAAAAACAAACAAAAGAAACAATATGGCAATGCTAGTGCAAAGTTAATTTTTAAATTGTTGATATTTTTATTCTATGGTATCCTTGGCTTTAGAAAATTGAAAATTAGAAAAATTATTTTCAATTTATTTTCCCGCTTCAATGTCCTTTAAAAAATATTTTTAAAACATTTCGTGTATTCTACACCGATATAAACGATGTTTTAATATGAAGATAAATGTCCCTTAATCAAAAGTTTCACCGTGTTCTAAAACAGCACAGTACACTTGTTTATCAAATACTTACAACTGATTATTTTCACATAGCTCTGAAGTCAGACCCTGAGAAAAAATAACTAAATGATATTTCTAGAGACCCCCTGCTGATAATCCCACCATCTTTCACAACATCTGTTGCCACATAAAAAAAGTGTTTACTCTCCTGTCGACGATCTTTGACCTCCCGCCGTCAGACTCTAGAAGAGTCCGTGAGTAGAAGATTGAACAAGAAACAGATAACCCCTAGAAGAGGTATCATCTGGAAGAGTGGGTATCGACCAGGAGTCGAGGCTTCTATAATTTCACAATATACCTAGTCCCCAGAGAGACTCCAATAAATCTTAGATGCTCATTCGCCATTGAAAATTGTTGGCTTGAGATAAGCAAGTCTTGGATTAATTCCCACTTCATCAAAAATTTAAAATAATTGATCTTATAAGGCCCATTTCTATAAACAAGAATTGAGCACAACAGTTCGATGAATAACAATTATCTGATTTACTAAAAGTAGAGACCGTATTTCCATGTTACTGCACATTTTATTCCGTTGTGTGTAACAGCTTTAAAATCGATCATCTGTCCGATTCATGATCTATCGGTTAATAAATTAAAAATTTAATATGACATGTTTTGCACTTTTTGGGCTAAATTAGGTAATTTATATTCCAATAGCATAAAATTGAATGTTTAAAGAAAATTTCCCATATTACATGTTTAAATATATATGTAAATATTTAGTTTTATAAATTTAATTTTATAATTTTCTCCTTATTATATTTACGATTAAATTTCTAAGCTAAGTTTCACTTTCGTCTAGATTTAGATTAATGTTAATTTATTTTTTTATTAGAATTAGGTTTTTCTCACGTTGCTACACGTTACATGTCGACATCGTTTAATGAAAGATGCGTAAGTGCCATTTAACAAACTTTACAGTAAACACATTAAACGATTTTTTCCCAAATAACAATGTACTTTGTTTTAAATTTTATTCTTTATTGTATGCAGTGCGAGTTTATTAAGTTGGCAACACCTTTATAATTGCAATATATTTTTAAGGTTTCGAGCAGAGTGACGACTGAGAGTAGTTGTTAGTATTTGATGCTTACGTCATCAATCATTATTAAAAAAAATTGGAAATGATCTAAACATCGATATGTTTAGATCATTTCCAATTTTTTTTTCGATATATCGTAAGCGAGGATCGATTGAGGTGGTGTTTATTGTCCCATAATCAATTTAAACCTAAATTTAGAATTTTTGGCGCTTAAACCTTTTTCAAAAAACAACAACGTCGATGTATTTTTAATTAAGATACTAAAACTCTGAATAATTAATTTATCTGACTAATTATAAGTGATAAATACGAGGTTAGACAAGCTTCTCATATATTGATATTATAAATTAATTAACTCTTATTAAAAATTGTAAACATTTTTGGCCTCTTCCATTACAAGACACATTACATTTCTCTACAGCATTCTAGTGTCCAACGTTTCGGAGTATTGCCCCATCTTCAAGAATATAACAAATTAACTCCTATTTTGCCTATACTTAATCCATAGCAATGTTATTCTGTCTTATTATAAAGGGATTTAAAAGTTTTCTTACATTTAATAAATAAAAATAAAAATTAATGTGAGCATATATACGTTTATTGCACTGTTACATTGACCTTAAACATTTTAATAATAATGTTTAAAAGGCATTTAATTTTTTTTTCATTGAATAAATTAAAATTATTACATTAAATTAACACTGTCAGATTGGCTTTAAACCTTTTAAGGTTTGAGGTCAATGCAACAGTACTATATACATATATATGCTCCAATTAATTTTAATTCATTGAATGTAAACAAATTATTAAATGGCCTTATAACAAAACGAAATAACATTGTTATGGATTAAGCATAGACAAAATAGGAGTTAAATTGTTATACTCTTGAAGACGGGGCAATACCTCGAAACGTTGGATACTAGAATATTGTAGAGGAATGTTATGTGTACTGAAATGGAAGGATAAAATAAATGTTCATAATTTTTAATAATAGTTAATAAAAAAAGAAAACAGTTATAGACATTTTTCATAAATTAACAATTAAAGAAAAAGATTTAATTATTTAATGTTTAAGTATTATGTACACAATTTTACACCTTTTGCGTTCTTACAGCACGATTTTGTATATTTTGACTTATTTACTACAAGTTTTTTTTTTCAGTTTTTGCTTATCAAGCCATTTTTTAAAACGATATTTGTACTTTATCAATAGTATACTATAGATATTCATTATTATTGAACATTGTAGAGAACATTGAACTACTACGCACGAGGCGAGATGGCGTGTTCTCGGCAGTCTAATGACCCCTGTTGTGAAGTCACAGTAACCAATATAACATAAACAACCGACTGTTCAACTCGATTAAAATCGATTCTCAGCCATTTCTTAAATCGAATAATCCAATTATCGTGTCGCCAATTATCAAAAATTTTAAAAAGTACATAACTTTATAATAAATAAAAATAAGAGTAAATGATATAAACCTGGTCATTCAATGAACATATGAATAACCAATAAATTTAAAAATTGTTAATAATGATTTTTTTTTTAGATATTACATTAGAAAAAATTAATCGTAGGATCTGTAACCAGAGTAAGATTGAATAATAAAATTCAAATTTTTATATAATATTCTCATATCAACAAACTTTTTCGAAACTTTTTTTTTTAGAACACTAAATTGTTAATTATATCAATTTTCAAATTATATGTATATAAATAGGTCTGACTTTTTTTTACCATCTGTTAGAATAAAAAAATCAATTAAAAGTAATGTTCACCTAGAACATAATTTTCTGGACCTCAATTTAGTGAAGACCAATTAAAACTGGCAGGAAGCTCTCTTAAACGGTGAATTAGTGAAAGAATAAATCATTTAGGGTACTCTACCCAAGAAATTGTGGAGTTATTCCATTTGCTCCTTCAATAACTGAAAAAATTAATGAGGTAATGAGCTCATCAAGTTGGAGAAGAAGCGGTGAGATGGCAAGACACAACTTTATTTTTACATTATAATTTAAGGCCAAATGTGTCTAATTTTATTTTAGTTCATCTTCTTTTGCATAAATTTTCTAATTTCAAATCTATGTTAAAGTTTGATTTGTTCTATACAGTCCACTATCATTATTCTAATATGGATCTATGGATGATATTAAATTGCCGAGATCAATAAACACTATATCAGATTTTATTTATTTTTTTTTTTTTTTGGCTGCGAATTGGTGATCTGTTGAGAACGTTCTAATTTCAATTGCTAATTTTTTTTTTTTCTTTTCTTCCAGTATGCTTTCATCTGTTCACTGCCTTTCTTCTTTCTGTCGTCAGACCATTTTGAACCAGACTTCTTAGCTACCCTACCTTGGAATCCTTCCATTTTCAATATTTTTTCCCGAAAGGCTTCTCTGTTGTATATATCTTCTGTTTGTATATTGTTTCTTTATAAATCCTTTTTTACTTCATTGACCCAGCTTGTTGTGGACTTTTTACCCCAGAGATATTTGAATATCTTATTGGTTAGTCTTCTTTTTCCCATTACGTTTGAAATATTTTCTATATTTTCGTATACTTCAGCATTACTTCGTAATTTTCAACCTTCTGGTGTGTTTTGTGATCCTAATATTTTCCTTATAATTCGCCTTTCTAGAACTTTTAATTTATCTAAATTGTAGTTTAATGCCAGACATTCACTCGCATATAGGCATTCTGGCTTCACTGCTGTATTGTAATTCATATATATATATATATATATATATATATATATATATATATATATATATATATATATATATATATATTTTTTTTTTTGTGGTCAATACTATGCACTTATGCTCATATCATGAGAATGTTTCTGAAGTTAGCTAAGGTTACGCGCTCACCTCTTGGTGAATAGAATTACTGTAACGGAAACTATACGCCACGCTGTTGGGATTCGTAGTGCTTCCGGTCAAGAGTTCACGCATGCGTGGTAGTGCCGCACTAACCGACCCATATCTATGATTTAGAACTTCTCAGGGCATGATAATTTCCCAGGTCCAGGAGTAAGTTGTTTTATCAAGTTACTGAAATATTTATTTCCTTTTAACATGCAAAATATTTAATAAATAAATAATAGGCTGGCTCATTATAATCGTAATTATTAGCCACAGTGACCCTGTAATAAGACTATTACAGCTGAGGACTGATTATCACCATGGTTACGTTAAGGTTAACCCTCCATTTTGTTACAGCCAGTGTTGTGTGTTCTTGCCCAATTATGTACATATTTGTTTACATTTGTGTAACTAACCCTTTAAGCATGTGTAGTAGTTTTTAGTTGATGTAAAAAAATAGTAAAACAGCCTGTTTATTTTAATTTTACTGAATTGGTTGCGCAACAGACTAGTAAGCTGTATTTACATTTTCTTTATGTTTTCTTTGGCATGCAAATAGTTATTTTTTTATAGTCAATTCAGGAATGATTAATTCTCTTTATTTTAATTTAATTAATTTTTTCTTGTAATTTATGTTTATAATTTGCATGTTGTTTTTGTTTAAAGATTTTAAATATATTGATATTTTCTCATGTAATTTGCTTATTTAATGAAACTAACCCTAACAACCCTTACAGTACTTTTAAACGAGATTATGCAGAATCGATTGCCACCATTTTAATATTTTGCGTAAATAAGGTTGCTCATTGGGACATCTAGAAAAATGGTAAATAAAGGTCGATAAGACAAAAAAATTAGATATTACCCAATTCGACGCAAATGTCCTAATAAATCACTTCGCCATCCGCTGACGGTGCCTACTGTATAACGCAGCTGCTCCGGATGCATTTCCGCCGGCGCTGCACCGTTGACATCCTCACGACGACAAGGGGACATGGAAACCTGTTCGGCTTCCGCTGGATATTGCAACAGTAGCGAGTCCCTGAGGTTTGCTATTGTCAATATTGTTCGCAATTAAATTAATCGTAATTTAATTGTAAATTAACTTAACTTAATCTTCAAAGCTTAATATCTCACTTAGTGTATTAATTAATCATATAGTTCACGTATGAAGTGCAATAATTAATGATAGACCTAATTTAGCTAGGATAAAATTGGAAGATTGCAAAACAAAGCCTTAATTCTCTAAAATAACGGTAAATAACTAACCAGTCAATGTTTCGCCAATTAAGGAATCATCAGGACAGAAAGAACAAAATCACAGAGGGGAGACTGTTGTATCTTGGATCACAATTTACAAATCATGACTTTACTCGACGCCCGAATGAAAGCCTGCAACTTAGCCCAAAACGTTGGCACACATTAAAAATAAGTTTACACTTACTGAGTAATTTCTTTCTTGGTCACGCCTTCCCAAACCAACTAATCCCCTGATTATATCTAAGGTCAACAGCATACACTCCACCATTACACATTAATTGTATCCTAATTAGTAATAATTACTGAACTAAAATACACTAACAAAAAATTGAAGATTTATTGTATGTGGACAGTTTATGAACAATAACACAGGCCAAAAAAAAATTTGATTAACTTTAATAGTTGATCTTTATAGATTTTTATGTGCTGAATTTAAATCTGGCCTTAGTTTTTTTGTATCGCCCAAAGTTTTTCGTAGGTTTCAGACTCATCAAACATCCTAACTTTTTAAACTTCTGTAACATGTTAGCTACAATAGAAACATAGTCTGGGTCTTTTTCTTTTCCCCAAAACTTTGTAACGACTTGCTTCAATGATACCCATGCTTCTTTCTCATTTAAGGCCATTGTGGATTCAAAGTTAACATCAAACATCATTTTTCTAATGTCAGGTCTGACAAAGACGCCTTCTTTTAGTTTAGCTTCTGAAATGCGTGGAAACTTTTGGCAGAGATACTTGAAACATGGTCCATCTTTAGGCAAAGCCTTTACAAATTGTTTCATGAGGCCTAACATAAGGTCTAATAGTTTTATGAGGCCTAAGACTAAAGCTGTTCAATACTTTCAAAATCACTTAATTTAATAAATTTAACCAAAAAAAGGGTGAAGAAATTGTGGGTTATTCAGCTTTTTTAATATCATATTTGGATTCAGCACCCTAAAAACTATAGAAATAAGGTATTTTCAGTACAAAATTGTTTTCATCGTTGGCCTGTGTAATTTATTAAGAGCTATGACGTTATTCTAATGGTAGGTCAGGAACAGTTTTCAACAAAGGAACAACATTTGATGCATAGAGATACCAAGGAGATTGCACACTATAATCGAAGGACGAAGACTGCAACTCGATATTTCCACGTAAAAAGTTAAAAGTCGATTTAACGACCTCTTCGATTTTCGCCGCCCTGTAATTAGCATTTCTCTGTTTTTACTCGAATTCACTTAGCGCGGACATTTCGCCCCTTTAAAATAGTCGTTCGAGTTTCAAAAATGCAATTAAGTCCGGCCAGTTATAATGCACATTGCAAGGAGGAATGCTGTTGCCAGCTGTGGTGTAAATTTGATTTGTTATTCAGATAACCTCAAGATCTTAGAATGATTAACACTGTAATTGTCAATAATAATTTCACAGCCTTCAAAGGCCATAAAAAAAAAAAGGACGAATTGGAAAGTTCGTTTAAACTTACATTTGTTTTTAGAAATATGAATTAAAAATAAAATAAGTCTGCCAAGAAGATGATTATAGCTTCCTCAGCAGTTCTATTGGCTACATCAGGATAAACTGTTGCAAACAACCATTTAATGTTTTAATTGTTTATTTCGATAAGTTTCGGATAATTAAAAAAAATCTGACGTGGGCACCACGTGGCTTTCTTGTACGACTATTAAATTATACATCTGTGGCTCAAAAAAAGATCCAAATCACAATTTCAAATCACCTATCAATATTTTATCTTTTGTGAACGTACTTATTATTTTTTAAATATATTTTGCTGTATTCTGTAAAATGTGATAAGTGCTGATTTAATAATACTTGATGCGGTACACGCAGAATTTAATTTTCTAAAAATTTTATTTGAAACATTTATTTCTAAAATTAATAGACACACTTTTTCAAAAAAAAAAAAAAAAAAGAAAAAAAAAAGGAAACTGTACACATCTTCCAGTAAAGTACCACTTTCGGTGGCCACTTCTAACCAAAATCTAGTAGGCTATTTGTATAGATATAAAAGCCAAATTAACCAAATTTGAGAAGTTTAAGTCTATTATGAACTTCAAGTAATGTGCCACTTCTGGTTATCCAATTTTAAGAAAAATCCTATATGTCATTTATATTGATGTAAACATCTTATCTACCAAATTTGAGAATTTTCGCGTTTAATGGAATTTTTAATGAAAGTCTATTATGACCTTCAAGTAAAGCACCACTTCCGGTTTGCTAATTTTAACCAAAATCTCGTATGTTATTTACATTAATATATAAGTCTTGCATACCAAATTTGACAAATTTTGCATTGTATTTGAAAATAGTAATTATTGATAAAAATCTATTATGACCTTCAAGTAAAGTGCCACTTCAGCGGAAAACGGAGTTGCACAACTAATTAAAATGACTACTAGTATGAAGGTCTGTATATTTTATTATAATATTTATATATTTTATCATAATATTTATATATTTTAATATATCATGAATAGATAACGCATTATTTTAATTTTATTTAATTTTTAAATTGTTTTTATATTCATTAATCACTTGTCGACATTTTTAACATCATTGTAATCATTTACAAAACTTATAATTTCATAATTATCTCGATATGATATACTTTACATATTTTCAAATCTTCATACTAGTAATGATTTTAATTAATAGTTTTGATATATTTTATTGTATCATGTATAATGTACTTTATTGTTTCATGTAATTCACAGTATATCCTTGACTCTTTTCACATTACTTTAATTTTTCATTATTTACAATATCTATATTAATATATATATATATATATATATATATATATATATATATATATATATATATATATATATTTTTTTTTTTTTTTTTTACTTCATATATTTTAATCATGCTTGTCATTTCTGTTTATTACCATTTTTTTTTTTACTGTTACTGGTACTGCCTCCATTTTTTGTCAATGTTGTTATCTTGTTTTTCTAGTTCTAGCCCTGATGATGGCCTGAAACTTAGGGCGAAATGTTGGTACAGAATAAATAAGTTATACTTATTAGAGTGTTAGTCTTTGACCGCACCCCCCGACCAATTTCTTCCTTAATTATATCTAAGGTCAACAAAACTTACTATAATAATAATATTAGCTGCATGGGAGCTGTTTTCTAAATTGAATATTCCGAAAAGTTCTCATATAATCATTCCTGCTTTAATTGACGTTATCAGAAGCTGTGATCAAGCGACCCCCTTTGGCTATAATCAAGCAGTGAGAGACCAGCGCAGGGCATTAATGACAGGCAGTGCTGGGGACAGACACGCTCTGCGACTGCTACAATGGAGACCACACTGCTGTGACTGATGCCCTGTCCAAAGCAACTGTCTACTCAAGGATCTGCTACTGTAACAGGATCCTGAGGGGGGAGGGAAGGGAAAAAGGGTTAATTCCCATTGCTAGTAGTAACCTTGATGGGGTTCACTAAAAAACGTTCATTTTTCAACTAGCTCACTTTTAAAAATACTCGAGTTCAAAAAATATTGAAAATATTTTTGGATATATAAAGAAGATATTTCGAAATTTTTTTGAGATCCAGAATAGCTTTTGAAACAAATATAGGAATTAAATTTCGATCGATACATGGTACAGAGATTTTTCTGCTTTATAACATCCAATTAGTTCAATGTGGTATACTTCCAAGTCATTTTCAGATTTAAATTGAAAAAAATCCTCAAAAAATAGGTAAAAATTCTCAAGAAATAGTAAACAAGCTAAACTAACTATAATGGAATTATTAAATCTGCCGTTAACACAAAAATTCATTCAAAATATAACTACCAGTAGTTCTCATAAAACAATTCCAAGAATTCTCTGTCCCATGTCTGAATTAGATTTTCGATTAACCCATTGGACTGAGCTTATGTTTCTCTCGTGGCACTGAGGTTTCTTCATTCTCTCACGGGACTGAGGTTTTTTCAAACTACAAAACTCATGAGACTACTATTAATGCCAGGAAGCTATTAAAATTATGATAACCAATAAAATAAATGTCCTGCTCATAAAAGGTAATAAGCCTTTTGCATTAAATTATCATCGTCTAAACAAATATTTAACTCGATCATACTCAGAAAACAAGATTGGATACACCCATAGTACTGAGAAATCAAACATTTCAAGTCAAATATGGAATTGAAAATCGTTAAAATCCTTTTATTTGGACCTAAATTGAAGAGAAACTAAGTGATCTTATTGGTAAAAAAACAAAAACTATCTGAGGCAATTTAAACCTTTAAATGGCCTGGTGAATCGAAAATTAACGTTTTTCTTTTTTTTTATCATCCTTGTAACTACATGTTTTAAATAAAATAACAGGAATTTTTATTTTATTAACGAGAATTCTATTTATTAATATACATCAATGTTATACCTTTCAAAAATATTATATTCTATAATTATAAAACTTTAAATTATATTTATATTAAAATAAGTATAAATATTTTAGTCTTTTAGTCATCTAACTTGCATAATAGTAATATTATTACAACATTAAAAATAATTTATTATTATATTTATTTAGACAGTCTTCATAAAGTTACTCTTTAATCACAGTTTGAAGGAAGTCATTACGTTTGACTAGTAAACTTATTGACTTTACATCTTTAATTTGACCATACCAGCATGCACAAATTAAGACAGTATTTAATTTTTTATAAAATATATTTATGGATGTTACCATAAATATAATAAGTATTTGTCATATATTCATAAAAACAGTGAATTGCCCAATAAAACCTGTGGCTACCGTGTGCCGGTAAACTGAAACAAGTGTAGAAAAAAAACTGAAAAAAAGTGTAGCCTATTAAAGTTTTCGACTGTTAAATTAATTTCATTCAATACAATCAGTTTTTTTAACTTTTTTTTTTCATTAATCCTGACCCGAATAAACATTATAATATAAGTAACTTAATTTAGAGTGTAAAATTTAAAATTTTGGCTAATTACGAATACAAAAATATAACAATTGATTAAATTCAAATAAAACTAAAACAGGTTATTTTAAATATTTAACATTTTAGGTCATTTTGAAACTAATTTAAAATAACCTAAAATAATGAAATAATGAGATCGAAAGATGAAATTGACCATGAAAATATTTTAGAGTTTCCTTCCTCGCATACAAGGACGCCGGGACGTTGCATGCGAATGCAGCAATCATTTGTGGTCTGGCACCGGAGTTGAAATTGAAAAAATAAAAGATGCTATAGCCTTCGATTTAGCTCACCGATATCTCATAACAGCAGCAAGCCTTTGTTACATATAGCCACTAGCTAAAGTCGAAAGACACTTATTCTTTGTGAACGGAATGTTTTTTTCGAAATTAATATAGAGTATAATTCATGAAACTCCTGGAACAAATAACAAAGTTATAGGCGGCCATTGAAAATCACTCCAAACGTCCTTAATCCCTGACTTGAATGAGTGACGCTAATCAAGAATTTCAACAAAAATATTGAATAATAAACGTCTATGCCTAAACAAAAGACTAAGATAGCTTTATTTCATTCTTCATGAAAGATCGGCACTAATAATCCAACGAATAAAGTGTTAGATATATTAAACACTTATTAAAATCTTTATAGATCTATGCATCACAAATTTTCAGGACAGCTTAAAAGATTCATATCCAAAAAATGAACACTTGTCAATCAAAAAAACAGAAGTCCCTGACAGAGGATCATATTCATAAGTCATACTAAAGATTTCATATCAAAGGTCATACGAGTACAAAACTGCACCGACATTAAATATAAAATAACCGATATTAAACAAAAATATAACATATGTGGCAAACACCTTGACTTATAATAAGGTGAGTACATAGCAATATTATATAGTAATACATTATATAATAATATAACTATCATATATTATAATAGATTGTAATTATCACGTTTTCTTTACATTTCCTCCTCCTCATTGTTTTCTATCCTTCTTCTTTCTTCACCACATAGGATTTTTTATCTATTTTTATTTTGGGGCTTACATTACTTTATATTTTACTCCTTCATCTCATAATTATTTAATTACAACAATGTCAACTTCTTTAACATCATTGTCATCTTTTGCATAACTTGTCACATCACAATTATCTCTGTATGCTTTACACATTACCAAACCTTCATACTATTTGTCTTTTTAATTAATAGATTTCATATATTTCACTATTCCCTGAGTAAATATCGCATTATTTTTATTTTCAATTAATGTTTAAATTGTTATTTTATTTATTTTATTTTATTTTACTTTTTCATTTGTCTCTTGTATTATGTAATTTAGTGTTATCTTTTTCTTTTTATACTTCATACTTTTTTATCTTACTTGTATTTTCTGTTTTTTATAATTTTTACTGTTACTGGTACTGCCTCTGTTTATTTTCCTTTTAGTCCTGAAGATGGCCTAAAACTTAGGCCGAAACGTCGGCACAAAATATATAAGCTCGCTTATGGTAGTGTAATTCTTTGACCGCACCCCCCGACCAACTTCTCCCTTTAAATATAAATATACGGTCAACAATAACTCCCTCTATCATATATTATAATATATAATAAACTGTGAAAAATGAAGGTCTACATTTTTAGAGAAGTTTTCAAATTATGTTTTAAGGGTTTAGATCAAAACATCCCAATATACAATTTTATTATTTTTTGCAAATGATTATTAAATTATTGGGTCTGTAGATGTAGGTCCGTGTTTCAATTAAAGCTAAATAGATTTGCTATAACTTCACTCCTAACAATCTTTCTCATAGGATCAATATTTTCCCAAATATTTGGCTCAAAAGTTGAACAAAAATTTAAAAGTTACTTTTTTGAAAAAAATTACAAATTTTCAAAGTGCTCTATCTCAAGAAGTATTAGAGCTACAGATTTATGGTTGTGCTCAAATTGTGGAAAATTTAGTCTAATGTAAAAATAATAAAACTTTCTTTATTACCACACATGCTTTTTTAATTCCTAAACAAGCCAAAAAAAAAATTAAAAAAGTGCGAATAATTCGCTGTTTTTGCGAATATCTCAAAACCCAATGGAAAATTTTTGTTAAATAGCTCCGGATTCGAATTCAGCACTCCTAAAAACATAGGAGACAATAATAAAAACGACTAATGGATATTTTTCAATTTAAAATTTTTCTAGAGTAATTTTAATTGATGTCAAACAAAGAATCCTCCATGAGTTGAAACACTATACACATAATTTTTTCGTTAATGTTATCCTATAACTTTCTTAATTAATGATAATGAATATTTAATCTGTTGGTAAATAAAATAAAATAATGGCGAAAAAAAATATATAATTATAATATGGATGAAGTGAAAAAAAAAATACCTTAATATATTGTGAAGACTGGCATTCAGCAATTGCAATCCAACTCTACTTCGTGCCAAGAAACTGAAACAATAAATATTAAATAAATTAATATAAAAATAAAAAGAGCAACCAAAAAGCATGTTACAACTATATTATGTTTGAGATAATAAGTAATGGTTATAAAAAAGGTTTCTTATTTCATATTCAAATATCAATAATCCAAATATATGTAACAATAAAATAATCGATTCATCGACCTGTATGTTATAGCAAGATTCTCCTCAGGTGGTCCACGTGACGTCATATAGAAAATAAATTCACTAATAAATCAACAGTAGATGTTTTAACTGCTAATTTAGATTCACAATTCTGCAATCTAGTCAAAAACAATATTTTTTTATTATTATTTTTTTTTTATTTTTTTTTTTTATGTAATCCACATTAATAATAAGACAGGCAAATACAAATTAAAGCGTAACTACAATTGCTCTTCTACAATTCATAAGCGATAATTATCCATTGTAGGTATAGCAATACAATTAGGTGTAGAATTAACAATGGATACAATATTAATTAACACTAAGTACCTGTCGGCAGGTGGTCCTCGTCAATATCGCATTACATAATCAAACAGGGGGGAGTGCCCTTTGATTATAACTATCGATTATGCGGGCCGAATTAGCGACAATGTCTTACAATCGATAGTGCATAACAACACCAGGTGCAAGTACACATCAAATAATCAGGTGCTATTAAACATTTTATACCGTTTGAACTGTTAGCTGAGACTAAATAGTGTGTATTTGAAGTTTTATATATATGTATATACATATATATATATATATATATATATATATATATATATATATATATATATATATATATATATATATATATATATACAGTAGAGCGTCGATTATCCGAACTAATGTTGTCAGTGGTGGTTCGGATAATCAAAAGTTCGGATAAACGAAATTCACGTACTCGCAAACTATATATATACATATATATATATATATATATATATATATATATATATATATATATATATATAAATTAATTTTTTTTTTATATATATATAATAAGGAAAAGGAAGATCTAAAACAACAACTTTGTAAAAAAAACATGTTTTTTAATTTATAAAAATATAGTATGTATGTGCTTAGTGAAAAAAACAGTGTCAAAAGTACATATAAATTGTTTAACTTAGTCACATGTACATGATGAAATTAACAAAAATATGTATTACGTGTTTGCAAAAAAATAATCAAAGTGTATCTAACCAAAGCTTTATCAAAAAAATTAATGCTGTGGCATATAAAATGTCATGATCAAATTAATTAAAATTACACACATAAAAAAAAAAAACCGTTCCTATAATCGAACGTTCGGATAACTGACGTTCGGATAATCGACGCTCCACTGTATATACACAGTCGAACCTCTGTATATAGAACATCTATATATCGAAATTCTCTAGATAGCGAACTTTTTTTAAGAAAAAAATATTCTGTACATCGAATAAAGTTTCCATATAGAAACAAAAAATTCTCATTTAAAAAAATATAAAATGTGATTATCATCAAAAGAGACCTTAGTTAACCAACATAAGAATGGGTAATAATTAAATAAGAAAAAAAAATGTTCCACTGATTTGCAAAGGAATGGAAATTCAGGGAAGATCTTATTTCAAAAGAAGCACAAGAGTACCTTAATTTTCTGAATCTCTTTCCTAATATAGAAAGTAAAATTTTCATTTTAAATTCAGTTTAACTTTACATGACTTTTTGTGAACATTAATCCTTAAACATGGCTTCGTTGATGAAAACAAAATTAAATCAATTTTTATGTATGTTTGCATATTTTTAATAAATGTTGTTATTAAATTTTAAATGCACATTTGTAAAAAATTTGCAATAACAAATGTGTACAAACTGCATTTGTGATTTTCAAATGAGTGTTATTGATCGTTCAGTTTTGTTTTTCTTTAACGCTATAAAAATTGCCTTTGTTACTTCATTAACCCCGAAAAATTGCCTTTGATAATTCTTAAACCCCAAATAATAGCTGTAATTGTTTTTAGTCTGAATAGGATGAAAAATGGTAGGTTTTCCATATATCGAATTTTTTTCAAGGAACCTTCATGTTCGATATATATATATATATAGCTTCGACTATATATATATATATATATATATATATATATATATATATATATATATAATTGCCGATTAAAGATCTTATATGCCCATAACTCGGTCATTTATAAACATACAGAAGAAATGTAAGGTGTTTTGGAATCAGCATAACAAGGCATTAAAATAAGAAAAAAGAAAAAAAAACGAAGAATAAAAAAATCTCAATCTGTAAATGCTTTTGGTTTTATATATATATATATATATATATATATATATATATATATATATATATATATATATAGTGAATAAACTACCATTTTCAAAATAAATAAAATATTGAACCATTTACTAGCTCATTAGACAATATTATTGTTTTGAAAATTATTCTTTTGGACCAAAAAACAGAAATAATGAAATCGTAATAATTTTAAGTTCAGTAATGTCTCTATGTCTTGTTTTAGATATTTTTTCGCATTAAAGAAAATTTCGAGCTTTCAGTTTTTTATTTTAGTAACATTTGTTTGATTTTAAATTTTTACACTCAATGGCTCGTTGTAAGCATCTTGCTACAAAAACACTCACATTATGTCGAGAAAGGTTATCTGTTCTTAACATCGGGATAAAATTGAGTGTAAATACTTTATTAAATAATTAATTAATTAATACATAATTACGGAATGTAAAATTAAATAAAAAAAAACAAAAAAATCAAAAAAGTGATCTGCACGGGTCTAACAATAAAATGGGAACTCAGGAGTTTATTTATTGTAAATAATTTTTTTGTGGGTTCAATATAGCATCTATTATGAAAATTATAGTTATTCACTGCGTAACTGAATTTTTAAAGATATCTTCCATACTTCTATGAGCGGTAGTGTATATATATGTAAATACATATGGATAGATATATAAATACAAACACGCGAGAAACCCAGAACCAACAGAGCTAAATGTGTGTTATTGCGGAGAGACTAGAGGAGTTTGGTCGAGACCACAAAAACCACAAACGTTAAAGGCGGTGTAGAGATGGTGTATACTTAGCGGATGGAATTGCCAGTGCCTCGTAAATATTACAGGATCGATTCCACGGAATTGTATGCGAAGTGCAGAGCTGTTTTACATCAACACGAGAGAGATCCATCAATGCTGTGTTGTTTTTTCCGATTCTTGATAAATAATCTATAATTGACAGAAGTAAATATAAAAGGCAAGGAAATTCCAAAACCAAAGACTTACTTATCTCAAATAGCAGTAAATAACTAGCCAGACAACGTTTCGACACGCCAGAAAGTCACAGGTCAGAAAAATAAAAGATCACATAGTTGCAAATCAAAGGCAGCACATCTCACACTAACAGCCAAAAAAAGACTTAACAACACTAGACATGTTTTTTAATTGTTTGTTACTAAATTTGAGAAATGGAGATGCAAAAGGGAATAAATTCATTTTTTTGCAAATGCACTCTTTTAACCGTTCTCTTCAAGGTGATACAATCTTAATCCCCCTCAAAAACTACAAAATTCAATCTAATTATACACAGTTTGGATTGAGTTACATTAGGGGATTAATCCCTGTTTCTCAAAAGAGCCACTTGGAGCGCCACAAAAGACAATAACATTGAACTGCAGGAAAAGGTAATGTTACGTTATTGTGTGTGATCTATTTTGATGTCGTAACTATGGAGAAATAGCCTGTAGTAAATACGAAACCATCGAGAAAAAATTTGTTAAAACATCCGAAGATTGTACAATCTCAATTTACCATTTTATTAAAAATGTTTTCAAATATATCAATTCCAATTTAATTAATAAAATTTAACTTATTAGATATACTGTTCCTGGAACTTGTGCCTGGATGTTGGAATGTAAATATTTCAAACAAAAACAATTAAAATGTTCAATTATCGGCCTATTCTAAGTTCTATTCTATTTTATAAATTATTGTTTAATATTAATGTTAAATTAAATCATAAAATACGTTCATGAGTTTTTTCTTCATTTATTTATTTATTGACTTTTTTTTCATATTTCCAATTTATTTAATTTTTTTTTTTTTTTAAATTAAGTATTTGGAAAAGCTGAAGTATATTTTGCAAACCTATTTATAATTGATTGTAGTTTAGAAAATTCTGGTCCAATAATAATTGTTGAACAAAAGAACAATAACCTGAATTATGCATATTTTTGTGTTTCCTGAAAAATTTTTAACTTTGAATTTATCTCCTTTTGCTTCTCCATGCCTCATTTCATTAGTATTTTTTAGACTGTTGACGAGAAAGATGTGCCCTTGAATTGACTAGCCGTTGACTACTCAGTTATTTAATGCAACTTGAAGCTTTGTTATAGAACCTTCCAATAATATCCAAACAGTATTTTTTTTTTTTTTTTATCTCATAAGCCAATGTTTATTTACTATATTTCTATCAATATTTATACTTATCACTATATATTAATCCCGAACTATAGATCCCTTTACCGTGTGTCAGGAGCGATGGATTTTGGCAAACGAGATGTCAAAAGAAACGGAATTTCATGGAGGAGTAACGAATCCCAATTTCGATTTTCACAACAACATTAATAAAAGCAATTGAAAAATTCGGAAGATTCAAAACTCTTAAGTCTTGACGCGGACATCAAGGCTCGAGCCCTAAAACTTTTCGAGATAAGGCACGATATAGGGTCCCACCAGCACCATGCGTACGTGTCATTGCCATGGCAACTTCATACATTTGGAAGCAAGTCGACCATACAAACTTGTTAATAATTGAGAGATTATTCTGGGAAAATGTAATTTGTAAATACATAAACATTATTTCCGTTTATACAAGTTTTTTTGTCATTTAGAGGTTGACCCTAATTTATCGTAGGTAAAACAATGCGCAACAGCTGGTTAATATAAATTTAACGACGTCTAATATCGCAACAACACACTGAGGATAACAAAGCGATTTCACGAACTATGGAACAGCGAACTATGCCGTATCTGTGACTGGAATCGTAGCTATCCATTACTCCAAGTCATGGAACGCCTGGAGGCACCCAGCTGCTAAGACAATGGTCGTTGATTGCCCACCTGGATTACCTCAACAGAGTGTTATTAGTGTGGAGGTTTCGTTTCAATAGCAATTGTTGAACAAAGGAGAGAGTAACAAGAATACAGGGAGCTGCATTTGAAATAAAACAAGTAAATACAGGGCCGGAACTTGGGAGGAGGAGGCCAAGGGGGCACTTACCCCTGGAAAATTTCGAGCGAAATTTTATTTTTAGGTTAAGTAAAAATATTCGATTCTGCTTTTTTATTTTAATTTAGTCAATAAAATGTGTTAATATTATCAGATGATGATATTTCTTTCGAAATATATTACCAGAAATACTGTTACAAAACGGTTGACTTGGAGTGGGGGTGGGGTGAAAGAAGGGTTTGAAAAATTAAGCTTCACCCCTCCCAGCTAAATTTCAACCCCTGAGTAAATATTTAATTGCATATATCTACTTGAGCATTGGTAGCTGACGAGACCATAAAAGTATTATGGTTTCGAATACTATTTTTTTTTTTAACACTACGTAATACAAGTTCAAGTAATAAAAGACGATGTATAGGTGTGTTTACACGAGCGCATTTTACTCTCGGGATTATATATATATATATATATATATATATATATATATATATATATATATATATATATATATACCACTCTCGAGAGTAAAACGTGCAGGTTTAAACGCCTCTGAGAGTTTGAGGGTGAGCTCTCAAAGTAGCTGTACGTCTTCCGACGTTCCTCTGGCTGAATACTGTCAGAAAATTCAAACCTGGAATGGTTGAGACTTCTCTCCGAGGAGAGAGAGAGAGAGATCGTTTACACGTGACATTACAATTGTCGAATTACAAACATAAACAAATTACATTACCAAGCTGGCTTTCGAACTCTCAGAGGCCTTTTTTACATTTCCGAATTTTACTCTCGAGAGTGAAAACTCGCTTGTTATCATATATAACCTTATCATTAAATTCCAGGATAAATTTCTTTATTTTTAATTTCATTAAAATTCAAAATCATCAGAAGTTAAAAGCAAAGAATAAAAAAAAATACATAATATTAAAATTAGATGTTTCAAATTTGTATTCAAAACTTTAGAATCATACTCATGGTATTATAATAGATATTTGTGATCCAAGAAAACTGATTTTTATACAAATTTGAATATAATGGTTCATATATTTCAACAGTTCCGTATTTTAAATAAATGCTACTTGAGCACGTGTATACATAAGTAAGGATATAGGATAAGGATATAATTTTTAAAATATTGTTTAGAAAAGAATTTTGCATTATTTAGTTGTTTTCTTAATTTATTTTCTCAGTTCTTCCTATTTTATTGAATTTATAATTTACTGTTTTTTTATGTGATCTTTAAAACAACAATCCTTTAGAATAAATACTATTTAAATTTTATGGAATAGAGAGACAATTATATATATATATATATATATATATATATATATATATATATATATATATATATAAAATAGAAAAATAAACTTTATTCTAGGACTAGGTCCCTTAAGAATAACAAGTATGTGCAAGTAAAAAAGATAACAGGAAAGGTGTCTGGCCAAAGACTACATTAATAAAGGTCAATTAATATTTACAATAATCTCAATTAAACATATTAGTAACGAGAAAAAAAAAGAATATCCTTCTAGTAAAAAATAAATTAAACATAATTTTACTGACTAAAAAAATGAAATGAGAAAAAAAAAAATATAGCAAGAGTGAAAAATCTTTATATATGTGTGTGTATGCTCATCGAAGTTTGTATTAGGTTTCCTTTTTTATAAGTTTCGGTTTATTTATTGATTGCCACATGCTAAAACATATAGTAAATAGCATTATACAAACTGCACTAATTAAAGAAATAACAAAGATAAAGAGATAGAATGATATTGTTTTCAGAATTGATAAGGCTCAACAATGTACCTCCCCCGCAGCCTAGCGGCAGTGGGTGGAACTACCAGCAGCGACTCCAACAGCTGCTGCTACCTACCGGCCACTCTCTGCACCGTTCTCCGTCCTCCCTTATCAATAGTACCTACGGCATCAGGGTGCCTCATGTCAAATCAGGTTAATACAAATGCATATATTTTAAATAACGTATTTATATATGTTTTAAAAATAAATCTTAAACAATGAATAATAATGGAATAAATTTAGCAATATTTTCTCACGTGTTTGATGATGAATCGCAAAGGAATTTTCAATATTCTATTTCTTAAAAAGAAACATCTATGGATTTGCCAAAATAAAAAAGTAGGAATATTTATTAATAACTAGAGGATTTATTATCTACGAATATAAAAGGCAAAAATCTAACACACAACAAAAAAGTTCTTACAAAAATATTAAATAAGTTCTCAAAGAAAAGGAGGACGTCGATATACCAACTTTAGGGGGTACTATAATTTTTAGATAAGAAATCAAAAGAAGAAAACAGTAGGTCCTGGCTTCAATTAAATAAAAAAGTATGTTCCTTACATCGAATTTTGAATTACATTAATATTTACATATGCTGTGAGATAGATTATAATTTTTTGCTTAATTGTACAGGGTGTAAATGACCGGAAATATTTAAACAGGAAATCAGCAGACCTCAAGAGGAACGAAAAAGTTCCGATTTTACACAGAAAAGTAGGAAATACAGGTTTTGTATTTTTTTTTTTTTTTTTTTAATAAGCCACGTTATTTGTTTAATAGGAAGCGATCAATCAAACACTGTTCAAGGTAATTAAGTTTTAATTGCACCAAGCAATATTTCTTAAAGGGAATTATGTCTGCTTTACTGATGTTGGAATAGGAACTTAAATAGGCTACCTTGAATATTTTTTGAGTGATTGTTTTCTACTAGGTTGTTACAAAAGTCCTTGTGCATTAGCATAGCTTTATTTCAGATTACATATTTTAAACATTATTGAATACTAGTCTTCAAAGTAAACGCCATTGTTTTCAACTACTTCCACCCGTCTTTCTGCCAGTAATTGGATTTGATGCCGGTACCACTCCTTTGGTTTTGAGGCAAAGAATTCTTCACACCCAATTTTTACGTCCTCGTAATCATCAAAGATCCGACCTTTTAAAAAATGAGCCATTGATCTAAACAAACCATAATCTGATGGTGCAATATCTGGGCTATACGCAGGATGAGGCAAAACGTTTACTCCTTGCAGTTCCGATAATATTTCCTTGGTCAAACGAAAACGATGTGCAGGGGCATTGTCGTGTTGCAAAATGGCTTGGTTCCTGTCGACCAAAGCGGGGTATTTTGCACTCAAAACTGCATAAACTCTGTATAGCTAAAGATTTGAGTCCCTACAACGGCCGATAAATCAGGAGTACTTGCAAGTGGATTCTTGTTCACACATTCAAGAAGAACGTCATCATCAACGACCGATGGGCGACCAACTACTTCCTTATTTAGTTTTGTTTACATGGAATAATTAACTGTCTTTCATTGCTAGTAGTGACAGAAAATGGATAAATATAAAGTATGAAAGAATTTGATGATTAACTAAAGAAAAAATATTTTTCCAGGTGGAAAACAAATTTCCAGAAATAAGAGTAACAGCATATGGTCGATGAATAACATACCGTTGGAATCCTAAAGATTTAAGAAAAATTAATATCTAACCCATAAAGTCATATAATGTAATGCAGTGACGAAAAAAGCATAACTTTTGTTGTAGTTAATAATTTCTAATTTTATATTATTGGGGTGAATAAAAAAAAAATCCGTGAGCAGCAGAACTCCGTCACTAAAGTCGTATTTTCACTTTAAAAAAATATTATAAAAACGGGAGAGTAAGAAGTTGAGACCCACAAAACACAGATTTACTTTATTATACACGAAATTTACCTTATTACTTGATACTTTTATTATATAGTTCTGCCTTTCAGCAGACCGAATTTCAACTCATTTGACTCAAAGGGGGGCGCTAGAGTTGAAATAGCCATAACTTTGCTAATACTGGTCCGATTTCGATGAAACTTTTTTATTTTATGGGAAATTTAATTTATTTTCATCTGCAACATGTTTTGAGCCCCCTTACTCAATTTGGAGGGGTTTTAAAGATGCAAATGTTTTAAAAAATCGGAAAACCCGGAGAGCGGGGAACCAAGTTGAGACCACCAAAAGATACTTTCCTAACACCAACTCAATTTGCATACAACTTTTCAGCCCTATAAGCTGATATGGTGGAGCTGTAGAGATGTTCAAAACTCTAAAATCGCCGAAATTTAACCGAATTTCAGCTCATTTGACCGAAAGGGGGCCGCTAGAGGTGCTCAAATGTAGAGGAGAAAAAAATATATATATATCAGACATCTCCAAAACTTCCGTAATCGTGCTCTATGGGGTTATGAAACGGATAGAAAAAGCAGTCCCGCTCCTCACTGCAATAGTCTTTTTTTTCGGGGAAAACGCGACCAAAAAATGACCGTTTTACGGATTAAAATGATGTTTATTTTTTTTTTTTTTACATTCCTGTTAATTCTAATGTTGTTGCTATTGGTATCTATTTAATCCTAATACTATACTGAATCATTTAGTAAACATAATGTCTCTCTGTGAGGCTCAGTACTGGTTTGGTATTCTTTCAATCAAAATGACGTTGACGCATGAAATTCAAGTAATTCTGAGACATTACTGTAAAGAAAATTTTCATCAGCCGAAATCATCGAAGTTGAAGAGGAAGCTATCCTCCAATTAACAAGTCGATGCGTGCAAGTCTTAAAAAATACTTTATTAAACAGAGTACAAAGTTACATGATATTACAGTCTTATGCGGGAAGAAGTAGCCGACTATTAAAATAGACTATTTTAGCGTCTATTCTGATGTTCCTCTACTCGCTAATATAGTCCGTTCCCATTAAATAACAAGGTAGGATCAATAACTAGCCAAGCCTTTAAAAACCGGCTATTTTGATTATAAGGACCTCTCGAAGGACCTCTATCCTCATCAAAAATAGTATTATTTGTAGAGCGTTACAATGTATGTATAAATTTTACCCTCCTCACGCGATTCCTAATAGGCTTTCTGGCCCTAATAGCTCCAACTGTATGAAACGGAGATTGCTAAAAACAGTGGCTTTTAGGCAGGATCTATCAGAGCCTGTATCAATGTTAAAACCGACTATTTTTGTTATAAGGACCTCTAACCTCGTCAAAAATAGTATTATTTGTAGAGCGTTACAATATATGTATAATTTTTTTTTTCTTTTCCTAACCCCTATATTTATATACAGACTGTATTTCAAAAATGTTTACATCATTTTCTTTTCATGAATTATACTTTTGCTGTAGCTTTGCTACATTTTAAGCAGTTTTTGTTTTTACTATTGAGTTCTGAAATTGTTTTTCTGGAGATTGTGGATCGTGTTGGGTCACACTTCATTTTTGTTTTGTTGTATAAATATAGACTCTATTAAAGATATTACTACTAATCTTAAAGTTAACATAGTGAGAGTGTACTGTTTCACATTCTCTTATACTCTATCTTACATTCTAATTCTTACACTCTATCTTACATTCTGATTGATCTGACCATTTCAGAGAGGTTCTTATACATGCAAAAAGGGAGGGGATGGTTTTGGATTATAACGCTGACAAGGAGGAAGCAAAACAATAACTTCCTAGGTTATAAACCCTATTCAATAACTAATACTTCCGGGTCAATGCCGTGTGTTAACACTCCGAACTTGGTTTGTCACAGTCAGGTGTGAATCGTCACTTCCACCAATTAGGTAAAGAGAAGAGAGCATGTAGAGAAGTTCCATATGAGTTCACCTTGCAGCAGCCGAATGTAGCCTGGAAACATGCCGTTTGCTCCTTCAAAATCTAGCTGGCGAACGTTTAATTAAAAGGATTGTCACCTGCGACGAAAAGTGTATATACAGACGCAATCCTAACACACCAGGCCGAACCCAGCCTGCTCCACCGGTCGCAAGGCGAAGTCAATTTGAAAAAAGACAATGCTGTAAGTGTTTCGGAATTTTGAAGGTGTAATCCACTACGAGTTTTTTTTTCCCCCGGAAGGACGTTCTCTCGATTCGGAACAGGTGCAACGAATGCACGAAGTTTTTGAGAGGCGATGGTGAATAGGAAGAATGTTATGCTGCAGCAGGACTACGCCCGGCCGCACACTTCGCGACACATGAAGCAAAAACTTGCTAAGATGGATGCCATCGAACCTCTAGCGCAACCACCCTACAGCCCCTGGCTCATATCTTTTCCGAACAATGGCTCACTTTCTTAAGAGGAAATCATTTCAAACATCGGAGGAGATAAAAATTGGAGTAGAAGACTTTTTCCAGTCGAAACCCAAAGAGTGGTACAGGTAGAGAATCGAACCGCTGGCTTCTAGATGGCAACTAACCATATAGCATAATGGAGTGTATTTCGAAAGTCGGAAGAAATTTTTTCTTATAAAAAAAAATACTTGTTTATAAAAAAATAAACTTCATTTTAACCCTTTTTAAACGGCCATTTTTTTTTACTCTCCCTAATATTAAATGGAAAAAATGTTTCCATGGAAACAAAATGGAATTTCAATAGAAACCGAATGGAAACATTTAAAATTTATTTCCATCTCAACAAACCAAACATATATAGAGCACATAATTGTAGTACTAATTGTTTAAAAAAAATACTTTATTCTACTTTTCTGAGAAAAGACGTAAAGAAACGCATGCTGAAAATATTTCAAGTAATTTTTTTTTTTGAATTCCTTAAAATTATTTTAGAAAATGGTAAACTAATTATGAAAGGGTGATAAGTGAAAGTTGTAAGATGCGCGCACCAGATTTTTTACTATTAATTAATTAAGTATTGTGGGTAACAAAGTTGCTACCACCCTACTGACTATATAATTTTTATAAATGACCATCAGTAGGATTCTTGAACTAGCCTTCACTCCAAGCAATCCAGTCAGTAGGGCCCTTGAACTAGGCTTCACTCCAAGCAATCCAGTCAGTAGGGCCCTTGAATTAGGCTTCACTCCAAGCAATCCAGTCAGTAGGGCCCTTGAACTAGGCTTCACTCCAAGCAATCCAGTCAGTAGGGCCCTTGAACTAGGCTTCACTCCAAGCAATCCAGTCAGTAGGGCCCTTGAATTAGGCTTCACTCCAAGCAATCCAGTCAGTAGGGCCCTTGAACTAGGCTTCACTCCAAGCGATCCAGTCAGTAGGGCCCTTGAACTAGTCTTCACTCCAAGCAATCCAGTCAGTAGGGCCCTTGAACTAGGCTTCACTCCAAGCAATCCAGTCAGTAGGGCCCTTGAACTAGGCTTCACTCCAAGCGATCCAGTCAGTAGGGCCCTTGAACTAGTCTTCACTCCAAGCAATCCAGTCAGTAGGGCCCTTGAACTAGGCTTCACTCCAAGCAATCCAGTCAGTAGGGCCCTTGAACTAGGCTTCACTCCAAGCAATCCAGTCAGTAGGGCCCTTGAATTAGGCTTCACTCCAAGCAATCCAGTCAGTAGGGCCCTTGAACTAGGCTTCACTCCAAGCAATCCAGTCAGTAGGGCCCTTGAACTAGCCTTCACTCCAAGCAATCCAGTCATTTCATTTTTATCATCATTCTATCATTTATTAAGACATGTACATACGAATTCTATATACAGACAATTTTCAAAATTTAAACTTATATAGATTGTAATATTTTACAATACCTATGTCCATTATAGCACGATCTCACCAATAGTCAATGATGAACTATTTTCTGTGATTTTTTGTACGCATTTAATACTGACACAATTTTTAAATGAGCACGCAAAAAGCAAATTTTGATTTATACGGATTCATTTTACGAACTCTGATACACGTCACTGTTAAGGACAAACCTTTCATCACATTCTTTATTAAAGTAATATTCTTCATTAATCAAATGCTTACCCAAAAATATCAGATTAAGAATAAATCCTGAATCATTTCGGCAAGATGGTTTTCAATTTAACGAATAATAACACAGGCCAACAAAAAAAATTTTGGGGCTAATATTCCATGGTCCGCGGGAAGTAGATTTTTCATTCAGCTCGTTTTTAGTCTCCTCTTTTTGTTGAGCATAATTGTAATCAGCCCTTACTTATTTTTAGGAAGATTATTAGTAAATTTTAAATCAGTTTTGTTCGCCAGGTGTTTTTGCTATCAGTCAATATTTTTTTAGTATCGTTTCTTTAGTATCTTGTTTGTATCGTGTATGTGTGAGATGTTCGTTTTTGTGAAAATTAGTAGGTTGTATGAATTTAATTAATTTTCAGGATTGAAGATTTGAAAAAAAAAACATCGTCTATCAGTTCTAATGTTAATTTATAAATAGATACGTGCGATTTATTTGTTTGCAGCAATAATTGTTATTAATTGAATAACTACACAGGCTAACAAAAAAAAATTTTTTGAAATCTTTTTTAACTTTAATAGTTGATCTTTATAGATTTTTATGTGCTGAATCTAAACCTGGCCTTAGTTTTTTTTATAACCCATAGTTTTCCGTAGGTTTCAGGCTCATCAAACATCCTAACTTTTTAAACTTCTGTGACATGTTATCTACAATAGAATATTCTGAGTTTTTTTTTCATTTCCCAAGAACTTTGTAACGACTTGCTTCAATGATACCCATGCTTCTTTCTCATTTAAGGTCATTGTGGATTCAAAGTTAACATCAAACATCATTTTTCTAATGTCAGGTCTGACAAAGACGCCTTCTTTTAGTTTAGCTTCTGAAAGGCGTGGAAACTTTTGGCAGAGATACTTGAAACATGGTCCATCTTTAGGCAAAGCCTTTACAAATTTTTTCATGAGGCCTTATTGATTCATGAGACCTAAGACTGAAAGTTGTTTAATTCTTGAAAAATCGCTTAATTTAATAAATTTAACTATAAACTGTGAAGAAATTGTGAGTGATACAGCTTTTTTAATATTATATTTGGATTCAGCACCCTAAAAACTATAGGAATAAGGTATTTTCAGTACAAAAGTTTTTTCATGGTTGGCCTGTGTAATAGACAAAAAACCACACAAACAGCGCACATACTCATTTATAATTTTGGAACTGGAAAAACCTTGAATTAAATAAAAGCTCCATTATACTTGAACCTGAGGAAAGAGGATGCACGTTTTGACCAGAACCAATGGCCCCTAACCTCCGGAAATACTCAATTAAGATTTCCACGCCAGGGAAGGAAAGGCAAAAAAGTAAATACATAGGTGCATGCATCGTTTGTATATATGGTTAGGAATATATCGATTTATGGTTAGGAATATATCGATTTATGGTTAGGAATATATCGAAAACAAATAACACTGGATCGTTACAAAAGTCATTGTGTATTAATTCATTGCAGACGTTAAAGTCTACATTTTAATCTTAATTCGACTCTGAAGTAAACAATTCATATATCGTTCTTTAGTTTGACTAATCCTTTATTTAATTATGTATAAGGTACAACTTTACAATCGGGACGCTCAGTGGCTCCTGCCGAAGTTACCTGTAGGTCGCCGCAGCAGCACTCTCTAGCACAATTTGTCCAAACTAACTGCTTCGTTTTCAATTCTAAAATTCTTATTCATTGGAATTATTATTGCTTCAATTAGATAGTATTTTACATTATTAGTGTTGTCGACTTCCCCAGACCACTAGGGTCTGTCCTAGCAGCTGAAAACAGAACTTTTGGGGGTTCGTATATGTCTTAAGCGAGCATAGCGAGTGGAAGTCGACAGCTGTGATTCCATTAAAGAAGTTAAAGATCCAAAGGGCTACTATGAAATACTATACTATGAAATAGCTTATTAATAACATAATATAATAATAATAATATTACTGTAAAATAATAATACTAATAGATTCGATTCCTACTATGAAATAAGAAGGATTCACTCAACCTGTACTAATGTGCTAAGTATGCTAGAGTCGAGAAACTGACATACCAGTTGTGCGGTAAATATAGCCGCTCGAACACTGGACGCTTGTAGAGTCTGGGGTCAGGTAACCAACCCCCTGTTATTTCGTAAACGCACAATGAAGGTTATTGTGAGATTTTCATCTCAAGTGTTTAATTTCGTCTTGCTTATTACTTTCGTTTCGTTTACTTGTGTTTTTTTGTAAGTAAAATGTAAAAAAAAAAAGTAATCGGCATAACATTGGACGTAAGAGAACAAAACCTCCGGTTACTCGTCATTGCCTTCTTCATCTTCTGAATATTTACCAACAATAAATCAAGGCATTTTTAACAATATAGTAAAACAACTCCACGTTTTTATTTCGCTTTGAAAAAAAAATAACAAAAAATTAATAAATAACTTTTATTAGATCATGCATAACCTTACATTAGCAAATAATACTTTAGCAGGTTAACACAGAGAGGTCTCACTCAATATTCGTGCTAACTGTTTAGCATCATAATACATTTAGCATTTAACACAAGTTGCGTGAATACCCCAGTGATATTTATTTTCTGTTATATCAGTCCAAGATCGACTCTAACCTTCAGGAGAACATCCTGGAGCATGCTCAGTCTTTTCAATGGTTTAGGAGAAAACCTGGAAATTAAGTGTGGCCCTGGTCATATCATTACCGTGTATAAACGTTGGACAAAGTAAAAATATATACAAAGTACTCAACACTAAAACGATCACAGACTTGTTTTGGTTTTTTTAAATTTATTTATTTATGCATGGGATGAATTGAACAAAGTAGGGGTAATGATTATTGATATAGAAGAACTGTAGTGGATCTAGACTTTCCAGGAATCTGGGGCAAACGATATTGCTGGGCCCTCTTAATTAGAACAGGGTGCTGTCTGGGGGGTTGGGGAGGTATGGAATAGACCCTAAGAGTAAGGGATGATCCGGGAATCCATAACACTATAAAGTCGTCAGTAATGTATTATTCATTTATTTAATTTTTCTATGGTGCAAGGCCCTCCTAAAGCGCGGGGCCCTGGGCGCTCACCCACTTCGCCCCCCCCCCCTCTCCTGAATCCGGAATGGAAGATTCTCCACAAGAACTCTTAGGAAGAAGTCTCTACAATACCGTTAACCTTATTAAACAGTTAACCAATCGACGTCTCGCGAATTGAAATATCATCAGTGCAGAAAAAATAAGATCACATAAATGCAGACAAAACGCAACACACCTCACATCAACTAGAGGCATTACCTAACACCAAAGCATCTGCACTGCACACATACTCAAGTGTAGGTAATGATCATGATGATGATGATTTCAGAGGAATCTCATATTCCTGATATTGCCGGAATTAGCGAAAGGTCAACCGGTTTGTTATAAACTGTGACTTGAAGCTTTGGTTTGTTTTGTAATTTTCATAAGTAACATAATTAGATAAATTATTTCTGTATAATTAAGATGATTGATTGAGTTATTCATTTAATCATCATCCAAGTTACTGTGATATATCTATGCCTCAGATGGTATATTGCAAACAATACATCAAAGTGATTTTATATCAACATATACTAATCCAGATTGAAAACCACTAATTGATGGAGAGTTTACTAATAATGACAGATATTAGTAAATTAATTTCATATTTAGGTTATATCAAAACCGTTTTTATTTAAATTATTTATTTATTTATAAAGAAGGAAAGTATATTAATATTTTTAAATTATGTAAATATTAACCCTCAAACGCTAAGTTTAGGGTCAGATTGATGTATGAATGAAATGCATACGCCCTTTTAGGGTTTCCGCCACCAAACTTCGGAGGCTCTTATTTCAAATATCAGTCTAGCTATTGACAAAGCGGTATAATTCAGGTAAGCGGCATTTTTAATCTATTCATAATAAATCACTACATATTGAAACTCTGGGTCAATTTGACCCGCCCTTACCGTTTATGTGAAAAAACGTTTGCTGTTTCAGTAGTTGAATGCTTATTTGTTTTTATATATTTAAGCTAACTAGTTCCGACAATATTTATTTACCACTCCTGAAGATTTTTTTTGGATAAATTTACCGCCAAGAGGAGGGATCAGAAGATGGGCATACAAACCTGTATTGAAGATTTGAGTTAAGAAAGGAATAGAGGTTAGGCCAATAACAAATGATGACAATATGAGTTAATTATTTCGCGCAGAAGAAGGAATAAACCCACCAGGTATCAACATAAATATAGATTTGGAAAAATATTGTGAAACTATTTGGGCAGATCAACATGTACAATCGAAATAAACACTGACCCCAGCTTCCAATTCCTTCTAAGAGAGCTTCAGACCACCGTAAAGAAACTGAAAAATACACGTACAGCAAGGTGTACTACCTGAAGAATAGCCAAAGGGAAAAATATGAAAGAGGTGTTACCTGTGAGTCTATTTTATATGCGAATATTGCCGTTTATATTTTCCCACTTTATAATTATTTTTTTTTAATATAACAACAACAATTATTTCAGTAATAAATGTTCTAGAATATATTTTTGAACTTTATTCTCCCAAAAGTTTACTAAATAGCACAAAAATGAAAATTAATTAATGTCGGATCAGATTGACCCAGCCTTACCGTTTGTCCTAACCATTACATTTACATAGTGAATTACATTGTTCAAACCTTCAATCCTAACCATTGTAATTAATAATAGTAAGAAAATTTTGTTATTAATGCTCAAAATTCTGACGCATTCAGTTGGCGCCTAACTATACGCTATTATTAATTAATTTTTCTCCTTCCTCCCCATCTTGTTAATTCTTTCCATCCTATTAATTGTTTGTCCATCCTAATTGTTTTATTTTTCTTCCCCATAAATGATAATTACTTATGATTATATTACTCTATCTTTATATCTTACTACTTTATTTTACTTTGTTATTTTCTACATACATTTCATTATATCTTACATAGAAATCATTTCACATATTATTATATTATCTTGAGATACCTTTAATACTCCTAAATCTTCATTCTAGTATTTATTATAATTAATATCTGTCATGCATTTTACTATATTATTTTTCCTTCTATATTTTCACAATAATTTTAAATACCTTGTTATCATTATCATATTAGCATATTTTTCATTGTTTCTTACTAACGTTATTTATATTTTATTAACACAATTTTCGATATTTCTTTTTTTCACATTAATGTTAGCATATTTTTCTTTATACTGCATCTTACTATTTGTTAACTGTTTTTTTATTACAAGTACTGCCACTGTAGTTACATCTTTTGTTATCTTGTTTTTTCTTAGCCCTGAGTTAAAGTTTGGACGAAACGTCGGGACACATTATGATAAGTTTTCTTATTTGTGAATTCATTTATTGACCATAAACCCATCCAAGATTCTCCTTCGTAAGAAAATTTTGTTTTCTCCTTTGGCGCAAAGAAAGAAATTTAAGAAGCAGACATACAAAGCACACGAATATTTTTCTTCTTATGAAACGGAATCGAACCAGAACAGATTGCAGTGGTAGCAACTCCCTCACGTAAGCTTAAATCTGCGCCAAGTACAGCACGCTATAACTGCAACTACACTTTCTAAGTTAGAAAGCGGGCTATCCATTTCTCTTCTCTGTAATCTGAGGAGACTACTCTACTCTGTCCAAGTTTTGTCAGGATCTCTTGTAGAACAGTATCCGGAACATAGCTCACCCCGAAATAGGCAGAGGGTAGAGTACGGAAGACCAGAGCTCGCTTTGGATATAGTTTCAGGGCCTGTTCTCGCCAGAGATAGGAACGAAGATGGAGAAGCTATTTTACTTTATGCCGTATTTGTTGTTTTATTAGGGTTTAACGTCGTTAAGTACTCCAACTAGAGCAGAAAATACGATGAATTATAATTTTAAGGGAAGTCGTCATAGGGGAGCGAAAGGGAGTATCATCCCCTCCCTCCTCCCCCCCAATAATTCGAAAATAAAAAAAAGTTGGAAGATTTGAGATCCTACTCAAAACTGCAAAAATTATGACGAAACATTTTACTCCAAGAGTGGTAACTAAAACTTAAACCCAATACCAATATCTTTTAAGCTAAGAACTTGGGATTTTATCAATATAATGTTGCGTTTGAATAGAAAATAATATTATTGTTGTATAATATCAACATTCACAACAGGTAAGAGTTCAAATAGTTCAAACCTAAACGAGGTGAGAAAATTTAAAATAGTTGGAATCGTTGGGAAATTTTAGATTTTTTATATTCATCAACTTCCGAAGGGTACTGGACAATAAAAGCACAAAAATAGCGGACAACAAAAAATAAAATGCCTTAGAAAATAATAGAATAGAAAAATAAACTGGGACTAGGTCCCTTAAGAATAATAAGTATGAGCAAATAAAAAAAAATGTTTGCCAAAGACTACATTGATAACAGTCAATTGATATTTACAATAATCTCAATTATAACATATAAGTAAAGAAAAAAAAAAGAACATTCTTCTAGTAAAAAAAAATAAGAATAAAAATGATTGTACTGACAAAAAATAAATGAAAAGAAAAACAATAAAAGAAAGAAAAACGAAGAAAATTAAAATATAAAAATAATGAAGCAATCCAGAGTTAAAATAATGCCAAAAAAATTACCCACAACTAAACAGAATTTCATGTTTGGAGGACATAAAAATGATATAAATAAATAATATGTTTAACAAAATATAATAGAACTTAAAAAGAGAAAAATAAAAAAAATATATTAAACAAAAATACTAAAGACCCAAGATGTTAAGTATCCGTTTGAAACATAACCTAACCTCAATATTAATAGTGGCTAATAAGCGATAATACGATAATGACGATTTTAAAACGCAGCAAATTATTGCACTATTTACTATATTTCACTTTATTATTTTCAAATATTTGAAAACAATTTATAAATCACTATTTAGTGATATATATATATATATATATATATATATATATATATTTTTTTTTTTTTTTTTTTTTTAAATATTATTTATTTAAATACATTTGTTAAAGGCATTAGTATAATGATTTCAAAACACATTACACTTTACCACTAATTTCATAAATTGCGGAGATGAATTCTTTAACCAGCCGCCATTTTGAATTTAAAATGGCGGATGGTAATGCCGAGTACCGAAAATCACCTGGGATGATCTGTGACTTTATTGATAAATGTAAAAACAATCGTGCCAGTAGTCTCGGCCAGTGGATAGCGGACGGATGGTTTTATTTTATATTCAATTTTAGGATTCTACCTATCGTGAAACGTAAAACCTGAAACTTGGAGGGGGAATTAAAAAAATTGTTTTTTGGTCGATTACAAAGGTTCATTATAGAAAATAATAAACCAAAAACAGATATAATATTTAACTGAGATTAAAAAGTACATAGGGTTTCTCATATGAATAGATATAGTGAAAGTGGTGCAATAGACTGTAAGCTAGGATTCAGACAAAATAAGTGGAACACGAAATAGCTTTGGATTGAGCTGACCTCGCTGACAAAATAGAGCTCGTTGAGTCTAATTCAGCTGTAACAGGCAACGGTTGAGCCGCTGATGGGGGTCGTAAAGCCGGGTCATTGGTTCGAGTCCCGCCGATGGGGGTTCGATCGCTCTAGTGGAGCTTAATGGCTGCAGGTTAGGCTCCGCTGCGTCTGTATCGGGATAGCATGGCTTTATTACCGGGAAGGAGTGTGGGTCCTTTGCAGGATAATGGCATGCCCTTGTAATACGTAAGCTAACCTTTAACAATTTTAAACAGGACAATCCAATTTTACAACCTTAGGTAAGTTAAAAGATGTACATGGGTCAATCTCCCATTGAGGTGCTATTTCAGTCGCAGACATTTTTAAAAATGATCAACATCAACCATCTGAATGAGGATGATTTTTCCCTGTTATTATCCCTCTTAAGGCCAACATTTCCTTCTCAAATTGAGGTTCCAACAATTAATAAGTTTATAGTTATAAAATATACAATCATAGTTTTGTCACTCCCTAGCTGGCACTACTTTATTTCTCAATAAACCTAAAATAATACCTGCCATTTATGTCAGCTTTCTTTCGCGTATTGAAATAAAATATAATATCTATAAAATTTGGCAAAAGTTTTAAGGATAATCACGAAAATTGAATAAAAAAATATTGTTAAAATTACCACAAATATTAATCAAAATACAAATCGTATGTTGGTGATTATGAAAATTATATTTTTCCGTACATTTCGGGTAGGATACCTCACTTTGATCCTTATCTCTGCGTACGCAACTGCCTCTCTCATTAAGGTAATGGAAAAAATAAATATCTTATTATGCATAGTCTATTTCAAATCAAAAATATATACATATAGCTAGTTTGAATAAATGTATTAATCTTTATTGTTATTGAGGAGTAATTCAATTTCTTATTAAAGAGTAAATATAGGAAAAAGTGGCCAAATATCGCCCCCTAAGACAAATCCGAAATTTCAAATATTAAACTAAAGTTCACTATTCATAAAAAATTAATGCAAGCAGTTCTGCTCTATACCAACAAATGTATATATCGTTATTGGACAGAGCTAAATAATCTTTACCCCGAGTAAAAAAAACAGTTCTTTCCTTAAGTGTAAGGATTTTAAAATAATCGCCCTAATTTCGTCCTCCAAATTAAATACACAATTTACTATTTACTGAAGTCAGGGACATTTAAATAAAGGTATATAATTCTCCAAAACCATTTTTTTTTATATTAAATACTTAAGACATGTTAATTGAATGAATGAATGAAAATTTGTTTACTAGCATAAAATATACAAAAACAAAGGTAATTATTACAACACATAGGTAATGGAAAAATCCGTCTGTCGAAGTCTGTATGCTATTTTTTTTTAATTATCTTTCTTTTAAAAATGAAATAAGCAATTATTTCAATAAACACTGTAACTATAAATAACTTAAAAGTAATCTAAAATCAATAACAACAATGTTTTAAAACACATTCTTCGTCAATATTTATGTTAAAACTATAAAAACAAATGCATTAAAAGCATGTAAAACCTAGCAAGTAAACAATTTAAAAACAACTATCAGTTTCCTATATTAAAATAAATTATAAATAAATCAACTATATTATATGCTGTGCAAACAATATACTGCATAAAAACAACAATTTACAAGGCACAAAAACATTTCTCAACAGTAATATAATCTTTCAAGAACTAACTATTTCTGCTCTTTGAACTGAGGCTAGTCGAACATAGTTACTTAGAGCTTTACAGTTGGCACCGCTTAACAAGCAAAATAATTTTTCTGGAGAACAGGACCTCCCAAAATATTTTTTTTTTAGCTCGCTATACTTACTGCAAGTCTCTAGAAAGTAAATAATATCCACTTAATTCAAAAATTAGACAATTAATTGCAGATTAGAATTAAATGTTTAATTGAAAATAGGAGGGGGGAAATGACATAAACAAACGGTGACGAATTTCAGAATGCTAATAATCAGGGGTTCCTCAATCCGTCCCCAGAAAGATGTGAAGAAGGTTGTGAGAGACGAATTTAGGACCCTGCCAATGAAATCAATGACAGCTTTCCCTACCTTAATGAGTGAGCATACGGAACCACAAGCACAAATCGTCACTAATATTTTGCTATCAAAAGTCAACTGGGCGGTGCTAAAGTATTTCCTGAGTTTTTCAGCAGATAGCAGCAATATCGACGCTTGATAACTGGGGGAGGGACGAATTTAGGCGACGGGAAGTTAATAAACAAAGTAAGAATAGTTACATTTGTATTGAGGACGTTACGTCCGAGTACGTTGGGGCGAGGGTCCCCAGAATGCCCGGTTCGGAACGTTGTGGGCTCGATTCCCACCTGCGTCGGTTAATATTTATTTCGTGGCGATACCGCGAAATGAATCTTGAAACTCCCACTCTGGTTAGTACGCGGCGGGGACGTAAAAGTAGCCGTCAGCGATTGGCAAAAAGGACCATAAGGCCCACTTGCCGGACTAGTTCTCCCCACCAATACCAGTACCAGTACATTTGTATTCTAATATATACATTTTAGAAGACTCATTTATAAAATGATATATATTATTATCTTCTTTTGCTATTGTGGAAGAATCTTCTTTTAAAAATAAATTTAATTATGGGTATGAAGTCAATTTTCTTCCTTTTTATATCATGCTTTGTTAAAAATGATATCACATTTTTACACTAACATCTCTATCAACATTTCCCTATCCTTAGGACAACCCAATATAAAAATTATAGAATAACATTATATTTTACTCTTATAAATAACCAAAAAACGCTAACAAATTAACAAAAAACTACGAATAATAATCATTCAAATATAAAATTGTTATATTTAAACATCTTTTATTATTTACAATATTTATTTTTTTTTAAATATTAATTACTCACTAATTTTTTATTTTTCCACTCTTTTAGTTAGCTATAAAATTTTATTTTATATTGACTTATAATAGCCATTATTTAAAAAAACTTCATAAAAAGAGTATACAAATTTTTTTCACTATCATTAAAGGGATGAGAGAAAATAGTGAGTAATATATATATTTTTTTTTTAAATTAACTATTGTAAATAGTTAAAGATGTTTAAATATAACAATTTTATATTTGAATATTATTATGTATAGTTTTTGGTAAATTTGTTAAGACTTTTTTGGTTATTTATAAGGTGAAAATATAATGTTTTACTATAATTTTTAGAATGGGTTGTCCTGAGGATGGGAAAATTCCACGAAATGTGGATGATGATGTTAATTTACAAATGTTATAATCATTTTTAATAAAACATAATATAAAAAGGAAGAAAATTGGCTTCATACCAATAATTAAATTTATTTTTGAAATGTTATTATTACTCGAGATTTTTTAAAATTTGTAGTTCTAGTTATTAGCATAATTTGATCCACTCTATTTATGCATTCATTATACAACTATAACAAATATTATGCTACCTCCATACATCGCGCATCAAACGCATAATCACTTTCCCTGGTCCCACAGATGTGAAAAAATTACGAAGAGCGACTGTTGGAGTGGGAATGTTTGCTCAGTAAGGCATAGGGCTCCCATCACATATTATATAATTACCCAAACTATTAATTAATAGTCACATAATAAAGGCAAACATCAAAATTACTTTCAGATACCAATTGCAAAAATAAGTAATTAAAATAATACAGTAAATCATATTTTAATTATTTTTTTTTTTCGTTCTTCACAAACCTATCATTTATATCTAACGAAAGAAAAATATCGACCATCAGTGATTAATATAAAAAAAAAAAATGTAGGATTATGTGGAGCAAGTGCGCACTAAATTTTACAAAGTCTGACTTTACAGGACTGTAAAATTTTTATTTTTGAAGCTAGATTTTTCTTCTTTTTTTAATAATTAAAAAAAAAGAAAATAATATCTTTTTGGACATATACAGTATAACTGTACACATTGCAATGAAGACTAAGAGGTAAAATAATTATAAGTGTAATGCGCAGTATTGTATGTTGTGGGTAAAGATGTAATTAATTGTCCGTGTTGATATAATATGGTTTTTTGTTTGGTTAAATCTATAGAAATTTATCCTGAAGATGGGAAAAACAACCCCAAAACGTAGATACGGTTAGAATGATGTGGATGTAAGAAAAGAAAGAAAAAAATGTAAGGAATTTCATCATTGCTATGAGTTAATAAAAAATAAAAATGTAGGATTATGTGGAGCAAGTGTCCAGTAAATTTTACAAAGTTCGGCTTTACAGGGCTGTAATTTTTTTATTTTTGAAGCTAGATTTTTCTTCTTTTTTTTAAAAAAAAAAGAAAAAAGAAAAAGGCCTACAATAAACACCGATACAGCTGCACTACAAAAGTTGATAGGCAAAACTTTATCAAGAGGTTGCACTTCACCTTACCGAACGTTCGTGGCTGATTTCTGATAAATCAGTAATTCGAATTCATGCTCCGTAAAGGATAGCTCTTACCAGTTGAGGTTTGAATTTAACGAGCCAATTACTAACTTACTCCTAAAACATACTTACCCCACCCTATGTATAACAAAACAAATTTGAACAATTAAATCTATAAATTAATTTAAGTTTAACTAACCAAGTAAAGTATTTTTTAAAAATATAAATTACTCACTATTGTTTTATTTTTCCACTCTCATTATCTATAAAATTTTATTTTATATTGTTTTTAATAGTCACTATTTAAAAAAAAAAAAAAAAAGCATAAAAAGAGTACAATAATTTCCTTCACTATCATTAAAGTGATGAGAAAATAGGGAGTGATTTATTTTTTTTTTACAATTAAATATTGTAAATATTTAAAGGTATTTAAATATAATAATTTTATATTTGAATGATTATTATGTATAGTGTTTGATTAATTTATTTTTGTTTTTAGGTTTAATTTGATTTAAGACAAGAATTATAATCGGGCCAAATTTTACGCAATTTCCAAATAAACGCATTATCAGCCATTGGTCTGTCTGTGTTTCTGTGTCGCGATTACTTATATTTGTATTAGTTTTCAAATAATCCGAAAACTATACATCCCCGGAACATTCCAAATGCTCATTTAAAATATAATTAAATGGTCTAAACTAAACTAAACTAAAAAATAATAATAATAAAAATATATATATATATATAATAAAAAATAATAATAAACCTTCTCGGTCCGATATTAGCGAAGATACAGCAAACAATTATTTTATAGGACTTTGCACCTAAGTCTGTAAGAAAAGTCGTTTGAGTGGACAAACCAGATTTTTTTTTTCGTTCAACATCATCATCATTTATATGAAACGAAAGAAAAAATATTCACAATCTGTGAATCGATTCGTTAATTTTTAAATAAAAATATTGCTGACAAGACAAATTTTTCAAAAATTAAATCCATAAATTAATTTAGGCTAAATTAAACGACCATATTACTGTAGCACGTACTACCTCATCCTTCAATCTTTCATTCTTCTCAGACTGCAGGAATCGATTCATCCAGTATCGGCGGGAGTACCCCAAGATTCAATACTGGCGCATTTAGTATACATTGTATATACTCACGATATAACCGTTAACAATAAAACATTGACTGCTACTTACACTGACGATCCAGCAATACTCACAAAGCATCAAGATACTACACAGACCTCACTAACATAAAAATTACACAACTGGTACAAAGCATGGAAAATTCGATTCAATCATGAAAAATCGAAACACGAAGCATTTACCCTCAGAAGAAATACCTGCCCTCCAGTTTATATCGAAAATAACCAAATTCCTCGTACGGATAACCTACTCTAACCTTGGACTTACCTTCGACAGAAGGATGACATGGGGCCCGAATGTTAAAATGAAACGACATACCCTTTCAATTTAAAAAGTTTGCTTTAAGTTTAAAAAGTTCACTCGCTTTTTTCCAAATCTTCAAAAATTAACCTGAGACAGCAACTAAATACATACACATTCCTCAGAAATATTCGGCATAACCAAAAAGAAACTCTTACAAAAACTTCAAACATTCCAGTCAAAAATATTACGACTTATTACAAATGCACCTTTGTATTGTGTATGGACAGGTATTGTGTGTAGCAACGTTTCTAATTTCACAATATAATTTTCATAACATTCACAAATAAGGTTTCATATTTATTCTATATTCTTTTATAGTTCATTTGTAACTGCGTTGGATCGCATCAACCAAATTCGATGTCGTTGTTAATGGCCTGTAGTAATGTGAATCCACTGGGACGATGGATTGAGGCCATTGAAATCGTCTTCACTCAAAGCACTCCATTGTTCCATTTGGAGTGATCGTCAGTATCCCCTTTATTTTCGACTTTCTGAACAATAGACCTCAACTGAGTAATTTTACGACAAAAAAATTAGTTTCTTTTAGAAATCGAAGTCTAGAAATTCATACAATTATCTAAATACTGCTATACATTTCTCCTTAAACCATTCTAATGGTAACTATATACCCTGTATAAGTTGCACTAACAATAATTTAACTTATTGTTATACATTTCTCCTTATACCATTACCGGTTCTACTGGTAACTATATACTCTGTTTAAGTTGCACTAACAATAAGTTAAACACTAGAACCCATTAGCGTTGTAGTATTAATTTAGCCTCTGGTTCTTCGCCTAACACAGTCACGATTACATAAAGAGAGTATAACCGTTGAAAAAAAAACATGCTTTGTGATAATTCTTATCAGTTGAGATTGTCTCAAACCAAAACAGCTTTATAATTATGTCTGCCTGTATTTAAGTGTGCGAAAATGATAACGCTAAATAACTGTTTTTGTTCATAAAATATATAGATATAAATATGCCTAATACAATTTATTAGGCATATCTATAAGAAAAGCTAAAAAGATATTGGTATTTAATAATTAGCGAAGATTTTTAAAAATTAGCATTTCCATTACATAAAAAACTAAATTTAAATAAATAGATAAACATATTGTGCCAATTAACACTTTGTGGGAATAATCCCAAAACTTTGTAAATACTTCACTACATATTCATCCGTAGAAGATACATCCCAAATTTTTATCATTTTTGGCAATGAATAATAGGAAAAAAAAAAACTCAATATAAAAAAATGCAATAAATAAATGTTTTATAACTAATCTTTATAATACTTATATATTATATATAATATAAATTACAAAAGTATATTATTAAAGTAGCATAAATAACTAACTATTCAGAATCACCCTGAACAGTACAATAATTTGTTATTTTTATTTTTTTTAAATCATTTATTTTTCGTTTTTTATTATTTTATTTTATTTTTTATTTGAATGCCTTGTTATGCTGATTCCAAAACATCTTACATTTCTCATCTATCTTTATCCCGAGTTATGAGTATATAAGATATTTAATCGGCAATTATATAGATTCTTTGTTTTTCATTTTTTTTTTTGTCTTTTAATGCTGATTCCAAAATACGATTCCAAATTCCCCCCTTATCTTTATAAATGGCCGAGTTAATGGCTTATAAGCTCTTTAATCGGCCACCATTTTGAAACAAACCGACGGATGGTAATGTCGACTCCTTAGGATCATCCTGGGGTTACCTGTGACATTGGTACCGAATCTCAAGAAAATCAATCCAGTAGTCTCAGAGAAAAGCCGCGGACGGCGTACGGCGGACGGACGGATTTTTTTTTATTCGATATTTGGATTCTACGTATCTTGAAATGTAAAACCTCAAATTTTGAGGGAGGGGAGGGGATCACAAACATGTTTTCCTTGGTCGATTCCAAAGAGTTATTATTGAAAATAATAAACCAAAATAAATAATAAAAACGTAGTCAAGCCGTGCTACAACATAGTTCTTCCCTTAACTTTTCCAAGTAAGATAAGTCTTATTATCAATTGAGTAATGACAAAAGTAATGATTGAGTAATGACTTTTTAGAAAATTAATATTTATTTTATAAATTTCTGACAAAATAAACTATATTGTTTCTTTAAAAAAATATTCCTAAAATTTTAAAATTATTCAATTTCAGAAAATTATTCCTTATATAGGAGTTTAGGACTTTAATCAACCATTTATCACGACGTTTCGGCCTTATCTTTGCCCATTTTCAAGTAATCTACAAAAAGTATTTCACATCAACTATAAAGCATTTATAACCACAAAATCAACCAATCAAAAATTAATATGCATATGTAATCAATAAATAAAAAACATAACATTCTATACACAATTAAGACCTTCAAAATATTCATGTCTACATAAAACAATTTCTGAAAGAGAATTCGACAAATAACTAGTCAAATGTTGAAAAACGTTTACAATATTTTATCAGACCAATATAAAATTTGTTATGTTTATCTTCCATATTTTCATCCCTATTTGTCCAAAATGGGCACGGATAAGTCCGAAATGATAATGATAAATTGTTGAATAAAGTGAGGTATAAAGAATATAAGGGATAATTTCCTGAAATTTAATAATTTTAAAATGTTTATATGTCCTTATAGAAAAGTTGATTGAGATTTTGAACTCATTTGGAAGAATTCCTAATATTAATTATTTCATGATTTTTTTGTAATCTTTCAATAATTGAGTCGTCGAAATATAAAATAGCAAAATTTGTCAGAATTCAAGTTTGAACTTGAATAATTTTAGATAAATATGGCTTAATTTAAAATAAAAACATTTTTTTCTGATTACCTATGGTTGTATAAGTAATAAAATCATATTTATAATGGTATTAATCCGGCACATAGACCTATAATCAGCAAACAAAAATAAAAAATGAGAAAAAAGGCACTTGGAAACTTTTACATTTCCGCGCTTCAATTACACCTTAACACGTTATACATGTCAACATTATACCTTAACATGTTATACATGTCAACATACATGCGCGCATATAAATGTTATAAAAACTGCTTGAATTTTTAAATATGTATTTGTGATATTTAAACAAAAGCGCAATGTAATTGTGAGCGAGACAACTTCAAACTCAGGTTCAAGGATAAGTAGTTCTCACAATGCCAATGACACCACTCCAATAAATAAAATAAAACTTATCTCAATAATTTTTGTAAACATACTTGTTAGTAAATCAAACGCCAAATTATGAGTTATCCATCCGCAGTTAGATAAGAGATAAGCATACCTGAAAAAAAAAAAAGGAATTAATGTCTTATTTATGAAAATATCATTAAAAGTTTTTTAATGATACTTATGTAGTATAATATTTTAATAATTGGTTAGTGAACTCCAATTACCCTGATTATCCTTGATTATCCTTAATATCTATATATTTACCATATTTCACACAACTAAGTTGCTATTAAGGTTTTATAATTTCAAAACGGGACAATAATCTCTAGTATTGTAGATACGATGGATAGATATGAAGTTGATAAAACTTGATGTTAATGAAGTAGATACGAAGGGAAGATATACATATAAGGACTATAGAATGATTTCATATTAGTATGGATGGATGTAGTTGACCATAGATGAAATTGAGAAGTTGGTCGGAGAGAGAGGTTTATTCTGAGCCAACCTTTCGAGCTAAGTTGCAGGTCTTCAGGGAGTTGACAACGTGTGGCTATTCGTCTCGACCAGGCCTGGCCAACTCAAATGATTTCAATGACAACATTTATGACGTGCAAGGTGGGCCACACTTTAGGTAAACATGCTTTTAAAAAATTTAATATAAATAAATATCATCTAATAGCAATATCTCAAAAACGATATTCGGCGTAGCGTTGTCTATAAACACACACCCACACGCACAAGCACACACACACATTCTCACACAGAGGCGGGAGGTGAACAAACAGAACAGTTTCAGGTAAAGTACCAGTACAGGTTATCCAATTTTAACAGAAATCTATTATATTATTCATATTGATACGAAAGTCTTATCTACCAAATTTTTTGGATTATATTTTAATATAATTTTATATGCTAGATTTTTGCTTCTTAAACAGAGGGCTCAACGCATCGTCAAAAATAAAAACTACTAGAAAAGACAGTACAAAAACAATTTCAAGTGCAAAAAAAAAAAAAAATTCACAAATGGAATAAATTTCACCACAATTTTATTCATAAACTTGTTTTACGCAACCAAAAAATAATCATAATAATAGGAATTGAATGAATCCTTCCAAATCCATAATCTTGTCACTTCACCCTCAGTCTTAAAGACGAGGCGTGAGCCGGCAAACATATTATAAGACGAGGGCTAATCAGTTCAAAATAATACTCGGAGCTGTTTGGAACTAGTACATTATTTTAGCGCAATTTTTACCGTTCGATAACTCGAGCGAAAAATTCAAGCAGAATTCACGATCTTCAAGGATTTCAAGGCTGCTGTATACGCTGAGTAACATTTGGCATTCATGGCCAAATATACAACAGGAGTCCGTAGTCGCAAAATAACAATAATACAGACAAATTTTCACTTATTTAATATTTTTTAGTATTCGTACAACGAGAAACTAGAATACTTCAATATAAATATAAAATTGTCCGGTGGGCCACACATTCTAACGTGGTGTTTTGGAGAGATCTGGTCCAGACGATAACAACTGCCCTGATGAAGCCCTATAACTTATTTCGAAACGTTGGCACACAATAATATTAATCGCATATTATTGTGTTTTTCTGAGCGCTCCCCTCGACCAACTTCTCATCATTATACAATGGTTTACTCAATACTTCCGTGAGACTTCAGAGCAGAATAAGGAATATTTGATATCCAAGATTAATTAAATTTGAATGTACACATCGAACTAAAATATAACTATCTTAAATACGTCGTCATTCCCACGTTAAAATTTTTCCGATAGTATTTCACTTGATACAGTCTGTAATTTAAAGTTACAAATCTGTTAAGGCTTACGAATTTTAAAGTGCTGAAATCGCAGTTGTATTTTTAGAAATAATGTCTGAAAGTCTGAAGCTTCCATGTTAACGCATTAAAACTTTTGTACTGAAAATACCTTATTCCTATAGTTTTTAGGGTGCTGAATCCAAATATGATATTAAAGAAGCTGTATCACCCACTATTTTAACTATTAAAGATGTTCAATTCTTTAAAAATCGCTTAATTTAATAAATTTAACTATAAAATGTGAAGAAATTGTGGGGTGATACAGCTTTTTTAATATCATATTTGGATTCAGCACCCTAAAAACTATAGGAATAAGGTATTTTCAGTACAAAAGTTTTTTCATCATTGGCCTGTGAAATCGGAGTTAGATGAACAAGATGATGAAGAATTGCAATGTTTTACAGAAAATGTAGAGCCTAAACTGTTTACTCAAATCGAGCTTAACCACTTGGTTAGGGACTATAACCATCCTTATCATGTAACATAGTGTTTCATTAATTCCCCCGTATACCGTATAGGGGTTTATACTATATAATACAAAGCATATTGCTGGAAAACTATGGGTGATACAAAAAAACTAAGGCCAGATTTAGATTCAGCACATAAAAATCTATAAAGATCAACTATTAAAGTTAAAAAAAGTTTTCAAAAAAATTTTTTTTGTTGGCCCTTGTTATCAAAAAGGTAAAACAACGAATACGCATGAAACTATGTGATAAAAAAAAAGAAACACCAACAAAAAATTTTTAAATAATCGAAATTGGCTCTTTTACATAAAAGAAATGTTTTCCTCCGGATAAAAGTGTACTGGGTTCTTTTAAAAGCATGCTACTCTCCACATAATTGGTCTAGGGCACAGTTATCTATAACAATGGGTAAAGCAAAAACGGTTAAATTCAAATCGGCAAAAATGCTAAATTGGCAAAAAAATAAACATAGCGTCCTATACTTCCGGTGTACAGATGTATAATCCCCAATTATTTGGTTAAATGTGATAAATTATTGAATATTCACCAAATTAACTGACTGGATTTATATAATTCCCTACCCGTAGTGGCGAATGGGATAAATATCTGATCTAAATATTGTTGATCGATTATAGCCATGAAGATGCTCCATTTGGGCCAAAACATCGACTTGTGATAATAAATATTGAACTCAATATTTTATTATTTAGTCACTTCGACTGTAAAACTGACAATATATAATCTAGAAATTCTATAAACTGAATCACTCATCTTCTTTAGTAGTAGTATAATAAATAACGAACGGTAGTATTAAAGATAGTAAAATTAATAAAGAATAATGGTTAAGTTATGTTTCATTGAGAAATTCATTTAAATGTAGGTGCCTTCACTTTCATACTTTATCAAGTCATACTAACCAGAATGAGAATTTATAAATATTGATGTAGGAGGAAGATCTATGAATAATGGTAAAATCTTTAGCAGAAGACAGAAGCAATAAAAGACTGCCTCAAACAGACACGCCATTCAAGTTCAATGAACTCGAGGACTTGAGTGAACGATAAGAATGGAGCCAATAAACCCATTGAGGAGTTTAGAGAGGTCGGGGATAAAAGTGGAGAGGAAGCGCTATAACTCCCTTCTTTCCTCCCCCCCAGAACTATGAGGATATTATCCTGGTTCTGTTCTTCTGGTCCTTTCGGGATAGTAGAAGTGTCTTCAGGGAATCGTAATGTCTCGAGATCTGGATCACATGAATAAGAAATATGCTAGAGGCGGGCAGATATCCCTGTAGGTATGTAAGTATCTCTATTTTCATGACTAGGGTTATATATATATATATATATATATATATATATATATATATATATATATATATATATATATGATGTAAATATGTCAACGTAATAATTATGAGAAAAATAGTAGAAAATTTTTTTATATGTTTTAGATAAAATCGGTATGTAGCAGCATGCTAAAAAAAAATTGATAAATGTGTCGAAAAGTATTTTTTCACGTTTAAGATGTGAATTTTTTTTAAAAATAAAAAGTAGTACTTTCTTAGGGTATTTGAATACGGAAAAAATGAGTTTTAAAGAATTGAAATCTGTCAAAAAGGTTTCGCAAAAAAAAAAAAAAAAAAATTAAAAACAAAATATGGGCATTTTTGTACATTTTATTACTGGGCTTGTAATTATCACAGGAACTTCTTTTGGGGCGTAAAATGTGGCTTTTGTTAGTGCCTACCCATAATAAAAATTTTATGCAAAAAAAAAAATAAATAACTTTTCTCGGAAATTAAGAAAAGGTAAAAACAGGTGTTCTCGAAAAAATATATGAATAAGGGCCAAAATGGTTCTGGAGCCATTTTTCAAAGCACTATTTGTTCCCGAGGAGTTTCTCTACAGCTCTATTTTCGCGAAGCTTATTGATTCGATTAAATACCTAAAAAACGCGTTTAATCATAGAGTTTATCCTTGCTCCGGCAGCTAGTGGCGAGGAAGGGAAGGGACGAAGGGAGGGGCTCTCTCAATCACTTTCCAGTGCTTAAAGCCCGGCCGTCAGAGATCTTCCACCCTCCCTTCATCACTTATCCTATGCTGCATGGCAACTAGCGGCCGGAGCGCAAAAGAGCCCTTCAATGTTCAAACACGTTTTTTGGGTATTTAATCGAACCTCATCTATATTTCATGAAAATAGGATTGTAGAGAAACACCTAGAGAACAAATAGCTAAAAAACCTTTTATCACTCTCTAATCCATCCCTTATTTTATTTTCCAGTGACCCTCAACTATTTCATAAGTTAAAATACCGCTTTCTTTTATAAATACAACAAAAAAATAAATTAATCAAATATTCACATTTTAGAAACGCACACCTAAGCATCAACATTAGTACACGAAATAATAAATAAATAAAAAGATACAGATAAATAACAATGGCAACAAATATATTTAAAGAAAAAATAAATAAAGAATAATAATCTCTTGGAACTTAGTGTGACCCTTCCTTGATGGAGGGGTCAGAATGACCCTCAGCCTAAATTTTGAAACTCCGCCTCTAGATATAGAACAAATTTTCGACTTGAACATTCGACCAGAACATTATAAGACTTTTAATATAGATAGATTTTGTACTAACGAATCGAGCCTCTCCCCTCTCCCTCCCCCCATTGACAACAGAAGACTGACAGGACCCTCTCACTGTGATATCACTAATGCAGTTATCAGTAGGCGTTACACACGATGCAGTTATCAGTAGCCGTTACACACGAGCCTTCCGTGACATCATTAGGCAAATGAACGTCACAAGAAAATAGTCCATTATTTTAAGGAGATCCATTTACATATTACCTTCACCCGACAGTCTCTACATCATCAGCCTGTACCGCTATCGGATGTAAACCTGGAATTCATGGCGATTTTAAGCATGCATCAAATGCATCAAATTTATTAATGTGACGAAATTCGTGTCATTTATCGCAACGTTTTAATCAACGTTTTTTTTTACAATTTTATTTTTTGAAAAGGTATAGTTTAACGGTATAGATTACCGTGGAAGTTAGTCCTGGTATTTTTGTTGTATTTTAAGGCGATTTTAAGTTAAGAATTAAAATTCTAGTCTATCATTCTTGATATTAATCATACACTTACAGTTCAAACTTGCGAGATAATTAACACATATAATAAGTAATATAGTTATTGAACATTTCTTTCCTAAAACCAATTTACGAAGTCTGGATTTTTTTATTTGAAACTTTTTTTATCGTGAAATATTAACAATCTCCCATACTTCTAAGAATTAATATACTCATATATCTAAATAAGTAACCATTATACTATATTTATAATCAAGAAAACCAATTAAATAACAAGAAATAGATAAATAACCTAAGTCTAGAAGATTAATATTAAACTTTAAAAAAAAAAGTAAAATAAATCACAAATACATTCATACTTATTTACAATATATTAACCCGGAATAGGGTTCTCTCTCTGAAAAGCAGGACTCGAGCAGATCCCAGCAGTTCTCCTCAACCATTTCGGTTGTATTGAAGACCAGAGGAAGCTCTCGTGACCACTGTTTTTTCAACCTTCGAGAAGGATTATAGGTAGAGATTTTGCAAAAGGATTAGGCTAATAAATAAGATTCTGATCGAGCCCGTGGTGGCCGGGAGTGGTAATACATTCAGTGCGGAAGGGCCTAAGGTGAAGTCCACGCTCCCTGGAATCCCATTCAATTTTATCCCACCGTCCCTTGTGGGCATTGTTTTTCTATTCCAGGTAGCGACAGATGGCTTTTTTAGACTTCTAGCTTTCAAGCAGTGTAGTTCGTTCTTAAATCGACCGACGCGTTCTTTTCAAATTAATTTTTGAATTTCAACTTAACTTTTTGAAAATTATGCATACGTCCGCGAGGTATTCTAACAATGTAGTGTCCGAGTGTATCACCTTGGTAACCTCGAATCAACTGCGGCACCGGTTCGAATCCGGCCAAAGCGAGTTGAAATTTATTTGAATAATTCTCGAGCTTCCCGATCTGGTTAGAATAGGTTGTAACCAGTAGGAATAGGCCGTCCTGTTTGCCATAATAGGAGTAGGAAAGGACGTTAAATACCAATAAAAAAAAAATAAAAAAGTAAAGTTCTGATAAATTTTCTCTTGTAAAAAAAATATTAGTGTAAGTCAGTTCGAGGTTCACTCAGTCCAATAATGAATGAACAATCAGGGGCTAAATCCGTTGAAACAGAGTACGTACTGATTCCATCTTTATGAGTGTTTTAAAAAGAAACTGGAATCTCTACCAATACCTACCTCATGCGTTATTAATAGGCCGTTGCGTTTCTAATTTATGAGTATTATTGATAATTATCACAGGCCAACGATGAAAAACCTTTTGTACTGAAAATACCTTATTCCTATAGTTTTTAGGGCGCTGAATCCAAATATGATATAAAAAAAGCTGTATCACCCAAAATTTCTTCACATTTTATAGTTAAATTTATTAAATTAAGCGATTTTTAAAGAATTGAACAGCTTCACAGGCCAACGATGAAAAAACTTTTGTACTAAAATACCTTATTCCTATAGTTTTTAGGGTGCTGAAACCAAATATGATATTAAAAAAAGCTGTATCACCCACAATTTTATAGTTAAATTTATTAAATTAAGCGATTTTTAAAGAATTGAACAGTCTTTCTGAAAAAGGAAGACCTACATATAAAGTTAGACCTCATGAAACAATTTGTAAAGGCTTTGCCTAAAGATGGACCATGTTTCAAGTATCTCTGCCAAAAGTGTCCACGCCTTTCAGAAGCTAAACTAAAAGAAGGCGTCTTTGTCGGACCTGACATTAGAAAAATGATCTTTGATGTTTACTTTGAATCCACAATGACCTTAAATGAGAAAGAAGCATGGGTATCAGTCAAGCAAAAAGTTAGGATGTTTGATGAGCCTGAAACCTACGGAAAACTATGGGTGCTACAAAAAAACTAAGATCAGATTTAGATTCAGCACATAAAAATCTATAAAGATCAGCTATTAAAGTTAAAAAAGTTTTCAAAAAAAATTTTGTTGTTGGCCTGTGTAATTAACCTCTGAAATATAGAAATAATGTTAATAAAATAGCAATTGCTCTATACCAAATATTAGAAGAGATTAATCCAAACAAGGCATCTCTAGCAACACTATCTGTTTAATGATCTTAATCTGCTGACAGCCATGGGAAAGCTTCTGTGTGGGAAGATGTTTAGAAGAGTTAAGACCTCTTTGGAAGATAAATCTTGAAATGTGGCAATTTGAACTCAGAAATTTAAAAATAAATCTATTCCGGATACCAAAACATAGTATTTTTTCTCTTACAATATTATTCATTCTACATCATGAAATAGTATTACGATTTAAATTTTTATTATTAAAAAAAAAAATATTTTAACGAAAGATTTGCCATTTGCAAAGTTTTAGTACCGTGTATAACGATTAGATAGGTACCTCAGTCAACCTCTTGGCCAAAGCATCCAAAGCCATTGAGGTGGGATGTATGGGTTCGTACAGCGTCTCAGTGATTGTGCTAAAGGGTTAAAGTTGTAAGCCACTATGTAATAGGTATTTTTGTAATATTCAATGACAATATCTGAGGCAGTTAGGATGCTCAAGACCTTGTACAGTAATTTATTTGAGGCATATAATGGCGCCTACGATATTTTCCACTTGATTGAAACGTCGCATCCTTTGGATAAATGAGGATTAGGCAGAACCCTATAGCTATTATTCGTATGTCCATAAATGTTTTATTAGCCCTTTGCAGATTTTAAACTTACGAATGTGAAATTTTTTATGTTCGTGTTATATTTCGGTTGATAGAGCCTGTAGTAAATAAAAAGCCTGGCATAAGAAAGCGTTGAAATCGCAATTGAATTATTACGAAAAACGTCTTGAAGTCTGAAGCTTCCATGTTTAACTAACAAATATGCGCATCATTATAAAGGTAAAACAATAACTGCACATGAAACTACGAGTTAAAAGAAATACACCAACAAAAAAGTTTATGACTTGATTATGACATGAGCTTTCTTAACACATGATTTTTTTTTTGTATAAACTATTTGCTTGAGGTAAGATTTATTTATTATATTAAAAAATTATTTTTCTTTATAACTTTATATAAAAACAAGTCATGTCTTTATTTAATTTTATTTATTATTTTCTCTAATAAGCATCAGGAATGTATTCTTGCTAAAAGTAAAGTTGGTAAGTAATAAGCGATTATTATTATAATTAGGGATTGATAAATTATTTGTCACTTCTATAATTTTGTTTTTATTGAAAACTAGTTTCGAATGTTATACATTCAACTTCAGTTATAAAAACACACAAAAATTCATAAATCAGCATGTCAAAATATAGTTACGGTATTATTATTATATTGTTATACATATTAAATTAAGTGTAATATAAATTAGCAATGTCAAACAGATTTTTGCTTAAATGACCAAACAAATACCTCCAATAGTCCAATTTTAAATTTATTCCCATCAATAACAGAAAAAACAATTACTCACCGGAATAACTGGAAAAATCCCGACCCCTAAACCATTTACCTATAAAGGGTACCCAACTTTTTTTCATTGCTCGTTCAATGCGAGAACAAACCAATACAAACTTTTCTGTTTGATATAATCTACTTAAACCTTGGTTAGTGCTAAAATGTATTCGATTTCTTGTCTTAATTAAATTCATAATTCATAAATGTTTTATAATAATAATTTATATTACACTTAATTTAATATGTATAATAATACCAAACTGTATTTTGAATTGCTGATTTTTGAATATTTTCTGTGTTTTTAGAACTGAAGATGAACGTATGACATTCGAAACTAGTTTTCAATAAAAACAAAATTATAGAAGTGGCAAATAAATTGACAATCCCTAATTAGATTGATCCTTCTATACCATCATGCTGATGTCAACTGATTATTATTAATAATATGGGGAAGTCCCGAAATGGTTGTTCATCGAACCAAACTTACTGCTTTGGGATTGGTATAAACCATAATTTCGTAACCAATTGAACCCATCAGCCTAAGCGGATTTCATAATCTGCGATAGGCTTCCGATAATTGGTCTTTCATCCGGCAGATCGAGATATTAACAGATTTCCAAACGCAAACATGAAATTACATAGTACACATATTATCCTAAATTATATTACTAAACTTATCAAGGTAGATATAAATATATTAGCAAAAATTATTTTTAAAATTACCTAAACTAAAAAACTTCTCTCTATATCTAAAATTTTTACTCAAAGATATAAAAAAATATTACGATATATATATATATATATATATTATAGTATGTCATTTTCCTTTCTTTATGGCACGCCATTTATGCTTTATGATTATACAGTATATATTCCAATAACAATGCCAATGTAAACATTCTGTTCAAATAGAATGTTTTATCTCTGTATCTGAAATATCCTTTATTGAGGGCCCTGAACCTCTGATAATTGATAATATTGTTGACCTGTTTAAGTTTCATGATAATATTTTGAAATCTATATCATTTTCAGAATATATATTAATATATATTTTTTTTGTTTCTTCAATTATGAATTCGTACCTGTCAATATTTTGTTGATAATCAAGAATATTAATTGGAGGGAATGTATTTCTTGTAATATAAAGAGTAATATAAACTTTAAATGTAATATGTCCTAAAATTTAACGTGGTTATAGAACAATGTGTTTAAAACGATCAATTTTTATATAATTATAAGAAATTTATACATTAAGATAAAAAAAATCAAACAAATATATTTAAACACCAATGAATTCTACTAAAAATTTCTAATAAATTAACTCCAAAATTTTTAGCAAAAATAAATACATTTTTTAATTTTAATACAGTTAACATGCACTATTTGCTTCCCTAAACTTTAATGTTTTTTTTAAAAATTATTTAACGAATCTATCTAGAATTCAGAGGAAAATATCCAATCTTCTAGTAGAGTTTCTAGTATTCGGTGCCCTAATTGATAATTAAGTTAAAAATAAACAGGCCAATGGGACACCAATATATATTTTATTAATATTTAGACAACGTTTCAGCCATCTTGAGCCATTTTCAAGTCTGCAAGAAATAATGTTACACGCATTTGTTTTGATACAAAAAGAATTATTTATTAAATTCAAACAATTATTCCTTTAGTAATCATATTTGGCTATTCACCATGAAACGGACATTATACTTTTTTATAAAAATAAAAACCATTTCAAGTTATTTTCTTTTTAATTTTTTACTTAATTGAAAACAGTCAACGTTCTAACACGATTGTAGCAAAATAGAACATTAAAAATCGTGGAGGAACTTTCTAAAGCAAAATCGTGAATTCAATGGTACCATTTTCGATGCCAATTTGAAGATTTTTCCAAATTGAATCTAACCCTAGTAAATGATTTGAGATAAGAGATCAGAAAAAATAGTTACAATACGGCTTAGACAAAAAAAAAAAAAAAAAACACGTGTATATGGGTATTCTTATTAGAATGTTGTCACCAAAAGAAATTGGGGCAATATGAAAAGATTCTAAGCATCGCTACCAACGCGCAGTGGTTCACAAGCAACAGACAACTAAATACGGAATTTGGTACCCCAGAAATCGACAAATACAACACTGCCTAGGTATAAGACAAGTGAAAAGCTTGTGGGCGGAGCAAAGGTCGAGAGGTTACGCTAAAGGGGATTCTCTGTTAAGTTGTTTACCTATAGCCCATATCCAATCGGACCTGGCAGAAGTCTGTGTAGTTCTTCACCTGTTCCGACAATAGTTAGTTGTTATTCTAATGATGAAAATGTATTTTAAGGACTAAAAGATTGTGTAATGCATTAACGTGGAAGTCCAAAATAAAGAATTTTTTTTAGTACAGTGTAAAATGACAGGGTCCTATCTAGCTTGGTATATTCAAAGAAAAAATGTCTGACCTACATATAAGGTTTCCAACTCAATAAGAAAGGAAGCTAAGTGCTAAGCAGGCGAACTAAGGACATTCAAAGTCCACGGCGAAGTAAGACGAGAAAGGAAACCCGGATAAGTGCAGCCGCCCTTGGAAAGCTGAGGAAGCCAAGGAAAGTCCAAGGCTTCCTTTATATCGAAGTCTTCAGCGTCTGCCGCTCTACCGCTTACACAACCAAAACCAACTTGATCTTATGCAACAAGCAGTTTATTAGCATTTATCTGAGGAGCTGTGAGGGAAACATCAAAAGACCCCACATCAATGTTAGTTTCATTTAATTTATATGCAAATTTCTAATGAATATTCATTTCCTCAGCTATTCGGCAGAACATATCTACATATCATGAAATAACCCGGTGAAAAAAAGCATTAGCCACAAACTCAGAATAATAATAAGCACGAACAGTAAAGATAAAGTAAAATTATTCTAAGCGTCTCTATAGACGTTTTAAACAAAAAATTCTAGCTCATATCTCGTATGTCGTAGCAAGTCCCCTTGACGTCCACCACTGGCTGGTGCCAGGCTTAAGAAGGATATAACTATTTAACGACAGCCCCCTCCCCCCCAACTGATATTGGACCTATTAATCTGATCTGTCAACAAATAAAATCAATGACTCCCATTTTGTCTCAAGATTGTTGGTTACAATTTACTGTTGCTAAAGCCTATTACAGCTCTAAATAAAAACAATATAAAGTTTGGTCTAAATTCTCGTTTTTTTCATATGGAAAATGGAAAAATATCTAGTTTATTATTGTCCGTCATTTTATTTTAAATTAGCTGTACACCCGCACGGAGTTGCCAGTGAAGAGAATTGAGAGTTAAATACCGTCCCAAAATTTCAAGTTTATTTATACTTATTTAATTTAAAAAAGATAAGACGAGTAACTCAGAGACAGAACTATTATTCTTATCATTCCTAATCATCATTCATCATACTGTAAATTTTGTACAAAACTTTTACAAAAAACTTAAAAAAAGAAAGTATAAAATTGATTTTTATTTTATTTTTAACACATTAATTACATATTGCACATAAAATCATAATTATTGCTATATAAAACGAATGGGAAAGTAAAAAAAAAAGTATTATGGCGAACGTAGATTCACAGAGAAAACACATCATTCAGAACTACCGGAATTTTCAAGGAAACAACCGGTTACTAACAAAAATTTTGACGAAATATTCCAAGGCCAAAGGGGTGAGATTTTTTCTTGGTAATCGACTTGCGTTGTTTAGAATGAGTCTCATTTCATTCATATATATATATATATATATATATATATATATATATATATATATATATATATATATATATATATATAGGCGGATATCAGGTTGATATCGTAAAACATTCTTACTGCTTTACATAACAACGGAAAAAGGTTACGTCCAACTCGGTATAGCCATTTTCTCGTGAAAAGCGGGGAAAAAATGTATACATGTTATTTTATTTATAACATTTACAGATTCAGTAAAGAGAAGTAGAGGGAAAAAGAGATGGCCATGAAAGGAATCAGAGCAGATTGATTCACCATAAAGAGCTTTTCTTCATAATTCTCTGATTCAGTAAAAGAGGCTACCGCGAGTTTAAAACTGGAGGTGTCCAAAGTGTGATTCAGAAAACGAATTGTCTCTCGGACTAGGGAGTCAGGGGACTTCTAAGGGGAGGAAACAGTCAATGGGTCAACGATTTCAAGCAAAGTTTTTGTGGTGATTCTGCATCCAAAAATATTGGACATGTGTACCGGCGTTCGTTCCAATGGGCCCGAGGGGCCGAAAAAAAACAAATCAAACACGCTGAATCTGCTTTGTTTTCTATCTCGAGCTAGGCATATGATATCGACGTGATTTTTCTACCAAAACATTTGTTTTTCAATTTATATTAAAGTAAAAATACAAACATAAAAAAAATTATTGCTTTTGGGTCAAAAAATTGAATAAAATGTTTAAATTATAGGGTAAACCAGCCTTACAGATATTTTCACACCAAAAATTATGACAGATTCTGACTCAGCGCATCAAAAAACCTTTATGTTGAAAATATCATCGAAAAAAAAAAAATAATATTTTTTTTCTCAGTTTCGACTTTAGAAAATTTATTTATGTGCCTTTAAATTACGTTTCGATTTGAAGCTCTGCATCTCTTCTTCAGTATACCCGATTCCCATTTTCTTGGACTCGTTGGAAAGGGGGAAGTTTCTTCTTTCCACACACATAAACAACTATTGTATTATGTTAGGTCTCTCTAAAAATTTGTAATCACAATATAAAAACAATATTTAGGTTTTTTTTTTTTTTTGGATAACGTTAGTTTCAAAACACGCACGAACACATTTAAAGAGAATCGCGTAGATTAAGAACATTTTCTGGCTATAAAAAATTGGTTTGAATCGCTCAAAGGATTCCTGATTTATGGGCAATTTTTTGAATCTTTAGAAAAATAAAAAAAAAATTTTAGTCAAAAACTTTCTTTGCAGATTCGCCCGAAAATTTGAATGTAGGGGTTTTTCAGCATTGGCTATAAAATTATAATTTTTAGTTCCCCTTACCTATATATGAAATATATAGCAAGGGGAAGTATTGCGAACGCGAAAAATTTGTGTGGGTGTTAACAACCTAGCTCAAAAATGAAAAGTGCAAAAGTGAAACTACTTATTTAAGGTAGCCATATTCAGGAGATGTTGTAGCAACTGTTTCGTCAAAATCAATTAAACAGAAATGGTAATTACATCATCGATTTTACACTTTTTTACAACTTTCTCGTTAATGGCTCTAACGATTTTAATGAAATTTGCCTAATGTCTCCTTCTTGAAGCTCTTTTAAATTTTCATATATGTAGTATATCAACGAGAAAATGCAAGGGAAAAAGTAAAATAAATTATACAAAAAAAAAAAAAAAAAGAAAATAAAATTTATTTGGGATTAACTCAAAAACTAAGCATTTTATGGTTATTAATTATGTATGAAATCATATGAAAAGTAATTAAATTCCCCAAAAAACAGAAATTATTTAGTTCGGACTTGTATTAGTGAAGATACAGCGTATCTCATAAGGACTACGAGACCTTAGATGAATAGCCGAGCGCGTCCGGAAGGAGACGGATGCGCGCGAACCTCCTCCCAACTACTCGCCAACCTATTGGTAACAAAACGCTCTGTAACAATGTATCGTAATACCATAAAAGTAGAAATTAACAAAATAATTTCTACTTTTATATTATTAAATAGAAACTAAATGGAATTTCCATGAAAACTAAACCGAAAATTTTAAAATATATTTTCAGCTTGACAAACCAAAAATATAAAAAAAACTAATTTATTATACTTTTCTTAGAAAAGACTCGAAGAAGTGCATTATGCTGAGTTTATTTCGAATAGTGTCTATGTGAACTCTTAAAAATTATGTTAAAAAGATTATTATTATAGGGCGGTAAGGGAAAGTTGTGTGATGCGCGCACCGCAGAAATTATTTTCTTCAGTTTTCAAAGAATTTTTCGAAACTCCTTTAGAAGAACGAGGATTACTTTATAGTAAATGATACGATAAAGAATAACAGGACAAGATTTTAACTGCTATCTTTTATCTAGGTTGAGTTTATATATATATATATATATATATATATATATATATATATATATATATATATATATATATATATATATATATATATATATATATTTAGCTGATAATACAGCTGATAAGTCTGTATATATGGATGCCATTGGACAACCATTGAGGATGATTATCCCAAAATTATGTAAACTTATGATCTGTCATCTTTGACATCTATCATCGCCTGTCAGTTACCTTTCTACCTACCTGCTCGTCCCTTATCATATTTTGTTCGCACCTGGTGCTTGTTATAAAATATTAAGGATAATATTGTCCAATATCAATACATATTAATACCGAATTCTATTTTTGGTGAGACAGGCTCAATAACGGAATTTAATTTTAAGATCCTATCGGTAAGAATTAATAATACAACTGAAAGTACATACAAACTATTGATAATTGAAAAAGTCGGACGTTTCATCGACCAGTAATCAAAATATTGATATCTATTTTTAATTTAGCATTAAATCAGAAGGAAAGGTTGCGAAAACTAACAAGACAAACACAAAAAGGCGTCCATTAGTAAAAGCCACAGACATCCATCTCAGTCAAGATTACTATCGCAGTGGCCCTGTTGTTCTCCCTGCTAACTAATGGTGTCAACCCAAACAGAAAATGTTATTTGTCCAAAGTTTGTGGGCCAGGCTAGGCTAAATAATCAGAATAAATTGGAATTGTAAACGAAATCTACAACTACCGATTTAGAAAATACATAACCTGATACCAGACATATATATATATATATATATATACATATATATATATATATATATATATATATATATATATATATATATATATATATATATATATATATATATATTAGAGATTGATAAATTATTTGCCACTTCTATAATTTTGTTTTTATTGAAAACTAGTTTCAAATGTTATACATTCAGTTATATATTCGGGTCTATAAAAATTCAATAATAAATATCTCCAATAGTCCAATCTAAAATTTATTCCCATCCATAAAATCAATTACTCACCGGAATCACTGGAAAAATCGAGACCCCTAAACCGTACCATTTACCTACAAACACCTCACCTTTCTTCCATTACAGTAATTTCCATTACTAGCTCAGTGCGAGAACAAACCAATGCAATCTTTTCTTCTTGATATAATCAACTAAAAACTTAGTGAATACCAATATGAATTTGATCTCTTGTCTTAATTAAATTCATAATTCATAAATGTTTTATAATACTAATTTATATTATATTTAATTTAATATGTATAATAATACCAATCTGTATTTTGAATTGCTTATTTTTGAATTTTTGTGTGTTTTTAGAACTGAAGATGAATGTATAACATCTAATTAAAATTATATATTCTATATCAATATATTATATCAATAGAAAACAATTACTCTCTTAAATTCAAGAAAATATATATTGTATGAAATAATACAGATTGGAATATTTCACCAAGCACAATTGACCTGATACAAAATTTCAAGGGAATCATAGCCCATCGAGGTATAAAACATATAGTACACAAAGTTTAAAGTTATTGAATGAAAACTATCTAAATGAGACCTATCTAGTGCCAATGAGACCTATCTAGTGCCAATGAGACCTATCTAGTGCCAATGAGACCTATCTAGTGCCAATGAGACCATATCCAGTGCCAAGTCTTTTAAGGCATCAGCAACAGGCTGTCTTTTAAAAAAAAAAAATCAAATAGAGAAAAAACATTTCAATAAAATTGAAACGGGTTCTACCCTCACAAAAAATAAAATGTCAGAAGAAAACTCAATTTGTTCCTGTTTAAAACAAAAATCTTTATTATGAGCATAAAATATTCCTTGACGCCATTAATCGTTTGGAGGAAGGGACAAAAAAGCAGAATAAAAATAACATTGGATTTTAATATACTTCTATTTTTTATTATAACAAACTAAAAAGTCACTGTTAATAACAATGAATCGGTGTTCCATATAAAAAAAAGAGACATCGGCCTAGTCACCTTAATGAAGGCTAAGTTTCAAACCCACTTGGAGATACCGGAATATAAATAACATAACAGAGGCCTCAACATGGAGAAGTGTAGGACTCCTGCAATTAACTCGACAGCTGTTGGAATTCGATTAGGGTCAGACAAAAGGTTGATAGGGGCTGCCTGATGTACTTCCAGCTGCTCGATCGTCGTACAAACGCATCTACCGTATTTCATAAAATTTTAAATAAATAAATCTACACAAATATTTTAGAAATAATTATTAAAAAATCTGTCACCAACTAGTAAAAATATATCTGATGTGAACAAAACATGACTTCCTTGTACGACTATTAAATTATAAATCGGTAGCTCAAAAAGTGATCCTCAATTTGGTACTAGTTTCCAAAGATTGCAGTATCTCATAAACGACACTCGGCGTCGCGACATCCATCTATTGGCTATTGACACAAATGGGGAGGAAAACCAGTATTTTACACTCAATTTTAACACTTAAAAACAAGTAATAATAATGTTTAATTGGATTGGAAACCAAATTGCGTTTATTACCGAAACATATGATTTATCTATTTAATTTAAATATAATTTTCGATGTAAGCTTATTATGACCTTCAAGTAAAGTACCCTTTTCGGCTCACCAATTTTAACCAAAATATAGTAAATACATTCACATCGATATAAAAGTCCTATTTACCAAAATTTGAGATGTTTTACATTATATTTTAATATAATTTTTCCTGAGTCTAATATGATCTTCAGGTAAAGTACCGCTTCCGGTTTTCCGATTTAGACCAAAATCTAGTATGTTATTTAAATCACTATATAAGTTATAAATACTAAATTTGAGAAGTTTTGTGTAATATTTTAATATAATTTTTGATGGAAATCAATCATGACCTTGAAGTAAAGTACCACTTCCGGTGATCAAGCAGTGACCAAAAAGGGAGGTTCACAACTAGATTTTACAACAATCCTAAATACGAAATTTCAACTTTCTACGGCTAACCGCCGTTTTTACATTTTTACGTACAGACGCCACGACGAAACTAGTCAAAATGGATTCAGGGATAGTCAAAATCGATATTTCCGTTGAAATCTGAAAACCGAAATTTTTCGCGATTACAATACTTCCTTTACTTCTTACAAGAAAGTAAAAAAAGTATGAAGTGTGTGTGAACAAATTTGTAATTATTTTAAAATAAAACAACCACAACGAAGCCAACAAAAATCTTATTGAAAATTCAATATATATTTACATAGATACATGAAAAAGATAAAACATTTCTCACATCAGTGTCTAACATCAGTAGCTCTAAACGCCTGGTACTACAAACTGTTCGATGATACTTGATTGCCTGATCGTTTTCCTATAGGTTATATTATACATAATGAAAATGCCACTGAAACTGATACAGTTTTTTTATTCCATTGAAGCAACATTTATATAATATCGCATACATACCAGTCCTAAGATAAATAACACCGCATAGGCCATAGTCAGAAAGTTTGCTCTCGATGGGCAAATGATAGTTGTAGGTAATATTAACAGAAAGTTATAAAATACATTGATATGCATAAAAAGTTATAAACATATGGTCACAAAGAATAAATTGGCGAGTCGAAAAATGGTTCTCCTGAGTAATAGTCTTATAGTATAGTATAGTAATAATCTATAGTATAGTAATCTAAAATATATAATCTAATATAGCATAGTAATAGTCTAATATAGCATAGTAATAGTCTAATATAGCATAGTAATAGTCTAATATAGCATAGTAATAGTCTAATATAGCATAGTAATAGTCTAATATAGCATAGTAATAGTCTAATATAGCATAGTAATAGTCTAATAGCCTTCTGAAAACCTTGAAGAAGTTGGTAACTCACAGCTGTACATTTTTTTGAGGTAGGTATAGAGGAGAACTGTGAGTTACTAAATTTTTCACTGCTTATAGAAGACTTGGGAGATGACCACAGTACACATAAATCAAGAGGACCAATAATACCTTACAGATTTATTCAATAGATACATAAATATAGTATAGTATATTTATGACAACTAGGGCAGGAAGGACGGGTTATCGTCTAGGTAACCAATCTATACTCTAGAGTGAGGAGAATGAGATATGTTCTGTGGGCTCACCAAAAAATAATTTTTAGCTCACCTAGGCCGGATTCGAACATGCCTCACCTTTGACTCAATTAAGACGCACGATCACCACCGGGCCTCCATAATAACATTATAATAATTACCATTAGTAACTATGAATATTGGTTAATTTTCAAGATTTTGGATATCTCCTCCGACATGTATAATAAGGAAGTGAGATCCTGAACGAATCCGGTAGTTCTGTTATTACGACCATACCTCAGATAGAAAAGCTGGCCCAACTGGTTTCCGAGTCTGTCCGACAGATATATTTTTTGCTGGATACTGCAAGATCGCTACTTGTATAATCGATAAAATCTGAATATTATTTAAATAAGGACACGTGCAGCTGTTTCTTCTATGGCACTCCTTAATAATGTCAGAACTGGGGCAATAAAAAAGAATATATATATATAAATAAAAATAATGAATAGTTACCTGAATAGAAAACTAATGAATTGAATTAAATATGGGAAAGGAAGGTTGCGAGAATTGTCACATAATTGGGCAATCGCATCGCGTCACAAAAAAAACAAAAAAAAAACGAAAAATATTCTTTCGCAACAATAGATTAAATATGATGCCATTGTGTCCTCCAAAGTTCCTTCACTTTGATTATGGATGCTTGGTATACGGTGGACTGTCTTTGTAGCTATGCATACAGTGGACTGTCTGGTAGATATGAGATGAGACTAAAGAGACACGAAGTTTATCATCAAATTCATCTTCGCGATTCCCAGGCTCTCTCTTGTCTCCAGTTGGATTTCAGTTGAAAATGGCGTAGCATGTTTTTCGATGGCAATACTTACTAGGCGTCTATATTTTCCAATCTTTCAGAACCATAAACCCTCAAAGTATTCCATATTAGCCCAGTACGGTTTACCATGTCCATATACCATGTCCATATACTACTAAATCTTATGACAACCGCCATCTTTTATACGTTGTATATACTATTTCACCTTTTTTCTTTTTCGTTTATAATTCACTAAATTGTCTATACAATTACTAATTTGGTTTTGTTGTTTGTGGGTCATTCATTGCCATGAGACATTTCAAATTCGAGGTTTTGTTGTTAGTGGGTCATTCACTGCCATGAGACATTTCAACTTCGAGGTTTTGTTGTTTGTGGGACATTCATTGCCATGAGACGTTTCGAATTCGCATCTTTTGAATTGGGGGTTGTTCTTACATGCTTCCCATTATTATAGAGTTAGCTCTAATTTTCGTGCATATTATTGGTGATTATACCTAAAATGATAGGTTACTAATGAGCAAACAGTCAATTGCCAAAATATTTATATTTAAAGTAAAATTTTAAAATTCAAAATTGTCAAGTATGTTACAGTCCACATTGCCATACATTGATAAAAAAAAAATCCTAGCTCAAATTGCAGTACTTACAAAGCAAAAGTGTGCAATTTTTAAAAATTGAATGGTATTCAAATTTTTTGAGCCAATGGTTAGGAGGTCATCAAGAACATATGTCTCCCTGGTATGGTGATAACGAGTGCTCAAGTATGTTACCACTATGATTTCAGTTGTATGTTCAGTTTGACACAAATTCCCTAGATTCCAAGATAAAACAGCTATATTATTAAATATTGCATCATCTAATGTCAGAGGAGTTCAGAGTTACCACCTCATAAAACGAATATTACCCGAAATAAAAGCGGTAACATACTTGAGTTCACGTTTTCAATATTTCCAGGAGACATAGGTTCTTGATGACCTACTACAATTTACTTTAAATGTAAATATTTCGGCCATTCAGTATTTAATAATGATAGGTGTATTCACCAATAATATACTCAAAAATTGGAGTCAATTCCATAATAATTATGGAATTTAAAAACAAACTCAGAATCAAAAGATGCGAATTTGACAAGTTTTATGAGAATGACCCTTTTATTTTTGCTTTTATATATATATATATATATATATATATATATATATATATATATATATATATATATATATATTAATTGCTGGGATACAATTGTAGACTCCAAAAACAAAGTCAATTCATCAGGACAGAAATAACAAAATCACATACATACAGATGAAATACAGCACATCTCACATTAACATAATAAAAGGACACATCTAGCGAAAATACATCACTTAAAGACATCTAATCACAAATGTCAAAGGGAGGTAATATAACAACCCTCTAAATTGTCTTATCCTACTTTATGATAAATATATGATTACCTAAAATAATCTAATATACTAATAAAGAGATTGGTCCGGTTCCAATTGTTCTAGGACATAAAAATCTTTGGATAATTTACAACTTGAGTCTGGGGCTAATTATACAATAAGCGGATGCCAAACCACACATAATCAGTCCGGCCAGAGTGAGGTAATGTTCTTGCGTAAGCTCAGCTGAGGTAAGCGGTTATCGAAGAGGTATTAATAATTTTAAGAAATATATTGTTAATTTAGGCAAATGATGTATATAAATTAATATAGCCTATTTAATATGACGAGCCGCGGACCTTGTTAACTACCCATTAGTAGCAATCTACTGACAGGTTTTATGTTAGAAGATCCTGAAACTATGTTCTCTTCAGATGTCTGGTAAGAAATTAGAGGGTTTTTGTGGGTATGAGGTTTAAACTGGGAGAATAGTAATTAGTAATTACTATAATAATAATAATAACTACGGTCCAAATTAGTAACATTTGTTACATTAAGGTTATTTATGGATAATCTTATTTGTTACAAGATAAGGAAAATAGTCAGGATTGTATGCGGGAGGAATTGGATGGCTATTTGGAGCTGGAAATATATTCGATAAATATATGATTCGATATTTATCGTATCGATAGTTTATATCGAAGAAGTAGCTCGAAAAAAAAATTAATAATATATTCAATATTTCAATATATTATTAATTTTTTTTTTAATCTTTAAATGGAGGGGGTTTTATGAATATTGAGAAAATATTGATATATGGAAATATCAATATTTCAAAAGTAATATATCGATATTTTTATCAGATAATTTTAACTCGATATATCGTAATATCAATAATAAAATTTGAGTATCAGAAGCCGATAATTTTTCTAAAAAAGAATTAAATAAACAAAAATAAAAACAAATCCACGAGACTTATAGTCTGGACAGGTTTCAGTCTAACAATTCAATTGTGATTTTCTTCAAACGTTTTTTAATTTTTTTATGTTAGGCAATTTAATTCTTTTTTCTCTATTCTTCTTAATAATACACGATAATACTAAACAACTTTGATAGGTTTTTATTAATTCGTTCAATATTGATTTTCTTCCGCCCTTTTTAGCTTTTTTTTTTCTATATCAAAGCAATTCAATTAATGTTTTCTCTAATTTCAAGAAAGTATTATTTTTTTATTCGCAAATGTTTATAAATTAATACATTTTTTTGTGATAAACTATTTATGAATATTTAATTGTTGCTATTAAAGCTATTACAAATCTAAGACTTGTTAATTAATATTATCATATCCTTCATTTCAATGTAAAAATCCTCTTTTTTTTCAGCTTTCAAAAATTAAAAGCATCGAGTCCCGATATATCGAAATGTCGATATTTTTATTGATAAATCGAACTACTATTTCCATGTATTTGAAAACTCTCGATAAGATATATATCGATATAATCGCTCCATATTTATAGCCCTAACCAGAAACCGTTAAGAAGGTGGCTGACTTGACTATAGATAGACACAGCTACTATAGATAATAACACGAACACACAGCATCACAAGTTTTTTTGGTTCTTAGTTTGTCAAACCTGACGTACTTTGTTAATTTTTTGCGGAAAAATATAGGTTTTCAATACTTAATTTTTAATATCGATCTTACAATATATTAAAAATAAAAACTATCGCACAAAAATATCGATATGAAAAAAATATCGATATATCAATGTTTTCCAACATTCTTACTTGGAATGTGTCTGGAATGTGTTGGAAAGCTGAGCTGAGGCCTGATTATGGTAATGAATATGAGATTTTTGCAATGAATTGGAAGTTTAGAGCATTTGTCCAGTAAATGATAAGGTCTTTTTGGAAACGACATATAGTTGCTTGTTTCGAATTTTAAAGATGTTTACAATTTATTCGCAAATCAAACTCAAGTCCTAAATTGAAAATCTGTAGAATAGGAAAAACCAATATATTATAAAAGGTATCTGTAGGATAAAATGCCGCAAGTTCAAGACAAAACAAAATATAATGTAACCTATATTCGCATTTATATTTCCCGATATGTTGTAATATCGATATTAAAATTTCAGTATCGAAGACCGATATTTAAAAAAATAAATAAATAAATAAATCAAAAAAAATAAAAAGAGAAAAAATATTAAATAAAAAAATTCTACAAGGAAGGCGGGTTAGACAAACAATGAACCATAAAAGCTTATGGTATGGTGTGTTCGCTTTACTATCTATAGTGGCTGTGTTCTAGGGATGGGATGTCGAAAGCAAAATATCGATATTGATATCAGATATCGATTAACAATATCGATACATTGATAATATCGGCATTAAAAATATAGATATTTAAAAATATCGTTAGTATTTCCAAAAGATTGAAGAAAGAAAAAAGCCTAAACGAATTGGAGAAAGTTTAGGAAATAACCTGTTTCTTGATATTTAAATCCTACTGGAAATGAACCTAATAAAAACAATATATTAATTATATCAGCACAGACAAATTAATATTATTTTAAAAAAATCTTAATTATATCGGCACAGAAATATCGATATTATAAAAACAATATCTTAATTATATCGGTCCAGAAATATCGATATATGTGTGCCTCTTCAAAATATCGTTTAATATTAAAAATATCAAGGTCTGATACATCGAAATCGATTTTTTTTTCTCGATATATCGAACTAATACTTCGATATATCCAAACAATATATATATATATATATATATATATATATATATATATATATATATATATATATATATATATATATATATATATTCGATATTCACATCCCTACACCTTTTGAGTAAAGAAATTGAGGATTGATTCGTGGATAACTTCAAAAGATGAGTCGTTCTTTCGACATGGTATTCGTATGCTGCCAGAAAGATGGGAGAAAGTAGTGGCTAGCGATGGGCAATACTTTCAATGACACGTTCTTCACTAATTTTTTTAAATAAAGCATTTATTTTCACGAAAAAACAGCGAGAACTTATTCAAGTCTCTAATAATATATATATATATATATATATATATATATATATATATATATATATATATATATATATATATATAATATCTTATATAGGATAATGAAGTGGAGGAATCTTTGTCATGTCGACATGGTCAACAAGGGGAATGGGCCTTGGCTAGAATAGTCTGGAAGGAAGCCATACAAGATCTAGGTTAAGGAAACCAACTGCTTTAGGGAAAAATACTTATTAAAAAAAAAAAAAAAATGCAGCCTTTTAATTGATAATCAAGATTGCCCGCGCTCTGCCGCCGCACCTCTTAATCTCCCCCGCAGCCCCATCCCTCCCCTTCCAAACCAAGCGGGGCCTGCAAGGACTATATCCGCTATTGCGTGGGTCTGCCATGAAATAAAAGATAACCTACTTAAATCTCCATAATACTGACTTTCTTCACTAACAAACTGGAGCATAAAGGCCTGATAAGAGTAAGTGAAATAATAAGAACAAAAGAGGAAAACTAACCTCTGGTCTCTCAGTTTGCTAGACTATTTCTCTAATACATTTTTTTTTTTATACTTCAATTTAGTATAATTGCGGTTGTTTTGTATATCTTGGTTTGTCAGCATTAAAGTAAAACAATAAATTATTATTATTATATTAGCCTAATACATCTTCGATTTGTTCGAGTGATAAAAGGTAACTAAGGAAACTTGTTTTAGAATTTTTTTTTTTTTTTAGTGAGAAAGGAGTGGAGCGGGAAATATTTATGACACTTCAGTAATAAAACCGAATATAATATTTAATTTAATAAAAAATAAAAATCATGACTGAAGAAATAACTTTAATATCTAACAATCCTATTCGTCCTAAGGAACGGAATGTACTTGCATATCTACTTGAGCGCATTAGTGGGTCGTTAGTGAAGGTGACGTCCATGAATATTGAAACTTGCTGTAGTAATCGGGTGCCTTCCACGCCCAAAATGAAAAAACAGACTCTTCTTTACTCAATGCCTTAATTTACTTTGTTTATGTTTACACGCACGCAGGCAAGGAGCTTCCTGTAGTTTGACGTTACTCTAGTATGGCACCGATATTCATGCGCGTTAACTTCACTAAAAAACCAACAACTCGCTTAAGTAGATATGCAGGTACATTCAGCCCCTTAGGACGAATAAGGTTGTAAGATACAACAGTTATTTTCGTAGTAGGGGTTATTATTTTTTTTATTAAATTAAATTTTATTTTAACCTTTTTTGGTTTTTCAAGTATTGACTATTTATAACTTATTACCATATGATCATGAATTTATAAATGTTATACTATGAAACATTAGCAAAAAGGCGAAAATACTTAAAATATAATGAAATATTTTTTTATTATTTTGAGCTTTCAATATTTCATAACATCCACGGGTAATTTACTGGATAACACAGGCCAACAAAAAAAAAAAAAAAAAATTGAAAACTTTTTTAAATTTAATAGTTGATCTTTATAGATTTTTATGTGCTGAATCTAAATCTGGACTTAGTTTTTTTTGCATCACCCATAGTTTTCCAGTAATATGCTTTGTATTATATAGTATAAACCCCTGTACGGTATACGGGGGAATTAATGAAACACTATGTTACATGATAAGGATGGTTATAGTCCCTAACCAAGTCGTTAAGCTCGATTTGAGTAAACAGTTTAGGCTCTACATTTTTTGTAAAACAGTGGAATTCTTCATCATCTTGTTCATCTAACTCGGATTGCAATCCAAGGCCACAGGCCAACGATGAAAAAACTTTTGTACTGAAAATACCTTATCCCTATAGTTCTTAGGGTGCTGAATCCAAATATTAATATTAAAAAAGCTGTATCACCCACAAATTTCTTCACATTTTATAGTTAAATTTATTAAATTAAGCGATTTTTAAAGAATTGAACAGCTTTAATAGTTAAATTGTGGATGATACAGCTTTTTTTAATATCATATTTGGATTCAGCACCCTAAAAACTATAGAAATAAGGTATTTTCAGTACAAAAGTTTTTTCATCGTTGGCCTGTGTAATTGGATCCATCAAACATAAAAATCGGTCGTGCAGTTCGCTCAAAAAATCGTTAGATAACATCAAAGGGACAGATTCAATAAATTAAATACAACATTTCTTTAAAATTTTGAGCTCAAAATGTTTCAAAACATTCACGGGATGACAACGAATAATTTGAGCCATCAAACTTGAAAATCGGTTGAGACATTCTCTCAAAAAATCGTTAGATAACCTCAAACGGACAGATTTAAAACATTAAATACAACGTTTCTTTAGTATTTTCAGTTCAAAATGTTTCAAAACATCTCACGATTGCTCAAATTATTCGTTGTGATCCCGCAACGAATAATTTGAGCCATCAAACTTGAAAATCGGTTGTACCCTTTGCTCAAAAAAATCGTAAGTTATCGACTATACTAACGGTCAAACTAAACACATTGTCCTCTTTGTGGCTTAATAAAATATAGTCATCCTTCAGAACGGTCTTGAACATGTATATACATACTTTAGGGAAAGCATCGCTAAGAACTAAGACTATCGGCGCCAGAAGATAATAAAGGATGTCATTAAAACGAAACGGCCCTCATCCAGACAGAAGATAAGGAGCAAACTGGACACGACAAATATTACGGCATGTCCTTTGAGCCATAACAGCCAACAATATATTTCTGCGCAAAACAACTCTCCAGAAGGCCGATCTGAATTTATACGTCACAAGTTGGAGCCATTAAACAAATTAATATTTTAAAGCTGTTAAATGTTCATTGTTGTTTTCATAGATAAAAGAATTACAAATTTTACTTTCACTAATCTTTATATGAAATATAGATCGAGTAAAATTTCGAAATCTAGTTTTCAACGAATATACACGCTTTAAGGCCCAAGAATTCAAACAACCAAGTCTCGCAAAATGGTTTCTGTGTGTGTATGTGGAAAGCCTAGCTCAAAAAAAACGAAAAGTTGTACAAAACAGAACTTGCACAATTAAGTTATCTGAGGTGATACAGGAACTTTTTCGTAAAAATCTACTCACCACAAGGGTCACTTAATATCATTGATTATACACTTTTTTTTTTTACAATTTTCTCGAAAAATGAATGAATGTAAGGCCTTTAACTTTTCATGAATGTATTAATATCACCAAGGTAACACAGAGAAAAAAGTTATGACCAAAAGAAAATTTTATTTCGCATAACTCAAAAAGTATGGCTATATATAAATTATGTAATAACATCATAAGAAAAGTAATTAAATTCACTTGTAAATAAAAATATATAAATCGCACCGACCATTATTAGCAAGAACTACAAGAACTTAGATCCCGAAACTAAATTAAATGCCAAGTGTGTCCGAAAGCAAACGGATATGACCGAACTGCGTCTTCTCGCACATAGAAATTCTGTTCTCAACAATACGCTCTGTTTAGCTCACTTATTAATTTCATACTTATTATTATTATAACACGATTCACGATAATTATTATATGATCGTAAGAGACCGTTGTATGGTGCGTAACAAAAATATATTAAAATTAACATTGATAAAATTATCATGTTTTCGTAAATATTGGAATATATTATCGAATTCAATCAAGTTGCAATCGTTCCTCAAAATATATTATAAAGCTTTTAACTGAAACTAGTTAAGTAGGATAGAGCTTAACAGACGAAATGACCTATTATATAAATTACTAAACACAATGTCCCACCCTTCAATCGGTAACAAACTACTAATTTACAAGACAATTCTGAAACTAATTTGGACCTACGGGCTTGAACTGTGAGGGTTTCAGTATAAAGCCGAACAACAGTCAGTGTTCATAATAAATATGTAAGGAACAATACCCTGCATCGTGACCTCAATATTTCATATGTTTTAGATATTTCATGTCTGTTACATTTTTTATATTTCTTCCAAAAACTTACACATCAACCTAATCTTAAAACCACATTTCTATTTCGCTCTCTCTATCTTCATAATCCTCCTTGGATGTTGAGACGGCAGTGGCCCCGAGATCTTTTGTAAATATGTTACAAATATACGTCGGCTATAGACCTGCACTAGTTTTCAATATAAGCACTAAGAATTTCCTGGAGTCCTGCTTTCAACTTCACAAGTAGGGGGTGGGGTAAATCTTAGTTCGACTTATGTCTAAAATTATGACTGTATGTTTTATTTTATTAATTAAAAATTAACTTTAATCTTCTTTATTTTATTAGAATTATTTTTAAATCATTATTTCCTTTTGTAATTAATGGGTGGCAAATTCTCCTCATATAATACTATATGACAATGAAAACAAGCAGTTTACATCAGTTAAGCTAGATGAAACCACACAACGATTTCCAATCCGTAATAGGATTTAGTAAGTATATTTTATTTTAAAATAAAATCAATAATAAAATAAATGTAACTAACGACAAAAAAACCAAACCGAAAAACGATTTACTAAAAGACGATACATCATATTTAGTGGAGATAAGAACAGTTTTGGGGAAATCCTTTAAAGCCCTTGATGACAGGCAGCTGTAAAGCTCTCTAATTCGGGATTCACAAATATCTCGAGGCTTGTAGGATTCTGAGCCTTTAATTTAAGACTATTAAAATCTCCGAGAAGCGAACACCTGTTAAAATATAGACTTCATGTGGTTATTTATTTATTTATTTTTTTTTATATCATTTCTATATATGAAATGAAAACAAGTAAACATCTTTTCTTTGAAACATTGAAACACACACACACATTTTTTTTTTAAACTTCCATAGAAATCTTATGGCAGGTTCATGGATTTATAAAACTTACAGCTTCATGCTGCAATAGGAATACTTACCTGTATGTACGAGCTATAAATATATATATATATATATATATATATATATATATATATATATATATATATATATATATATATATATATATATATATATACTTACAAACCCCCTAAAGTTGTGAGTTAGAAATACGGTGCTGAGATTCCTCAGATAATTAATCCCTTCCCTCCGAAGAAGTGAAGCCCATCAGACTACTGGATGCAACTCAACCGAACGGACGTTTGAGTTATGACACTATTCCGTGTTTTAACGCGGAATCGCATTGCGATTTTTTAGGATGTCAAAAAGTAACCCGAAGATTTGATCCGTGATCGAGCAGCTTCAGAGGAAACAAAATATAGATCCTCGTGCGCCAGCTGACCCTGAACAGCCATCATCCGGAGATCTAGTCCGATTTGTCACTGTCCTTAAAGCCCAGTGAGTCGGTGAGAAGGATGCTGCCCTATTGACACCTGATGGTTATGGAGCTATGGTTAGCCTACCAATGCTCCATGGAAACCATGGTTCATAGCTCTCGCATTTTAACTAATAAACAATAAAAATGCAACAGATAAAATACGAAATTTGATCAGAAGGTTTTTAAATGAATATAAAAATATCACTTACTTACTTACTTACTGGAGAACACTACAGCCCGGGGTGGGCCTTGGCGTCCCTCACGACATCAGACCATTGCTCTCTGCACCACTCCTTCCTTTTCCAATTTATCACTCCTAGCGTACGCAAATCTCCCTCTACGTCATTCAACCAACGTCGTCTCAGGCGACCTACTTTACCTCTTGTGTCTTGCAACAAGATCTTCTTTGGCATTCTATCATCTGGCATTCTCATCATATGGCCTAACCATTCTATTCGCCTAGCTTTCATGAAGTTAACGATATCATATTCGCCATACAGCTCATACAGCTCAATGTTTTTTCGTATTCGCCATTCCCCCTCGTCTAGAACAGGCCCATAAATTTTCCTGAGCACTTTCCTTTCAAATATCCTTAACATTTTAATAGTGACACTGGATAGGGTCCATGTTTCCGAAGTATATGTCACAACCGGTCTCACTAACATTTTGTACAAATTTATTTTTGTTTTTTGTGACAATAAGGAAGAACGGAAAAGTTTAATATTGACGTAATAGGCGCGGTTGCCTGCCATTATTCTTTTATCGATCTCTGCATTAATTTTATTTTCTTCATTAATCTCCGCCCCTAGGTAAGTAAACGTTTTCACTCTTTCGAAGCAACAGCCTTCCATTTCTATGTTTCTGTCTATCGTTGAATTGCCATTTGGACTGACATACATATACTTGGTCTTACATTCATTGACAGTGAGGCCAATTTTCTCTCCTTCGGCTTTTAACGCTTGAAAAGTCTCTCGCAGTGATCGAATATTTCTTGCTACCAGACAAATATCGTCTGCATAAGCGCAGATTTGATTCGAGGAGTATATTATGGTGCCTCTGACATTGAGCTTGTTCACTATACTGTGGAGGGCCATGTTGAAGAGTATGGTAGATAATACATCTTCCTGTCCACCCCAATTGAGATCGGAAAGGCATCACTGGCAAAACCATTAAATAGAACTTTCGCGTTGCTGTTATTCAGAGTCACTTTTATCAATCTTATTAATTTATTTGGGATGTGAAAATCCCGCAACGCACTAATTAACTTGTCTCTAATCACGCTATCAAAGGTCCGGCAATAGTCAATAAATAGTAGATGGAGGTCAGTTCTGTACTCCCAGCATTTTTCCAAAGTTTGCCTCATTACAAAAACTTGATCAGCGGTACCTCTTCCTCTCCTAAATCCACACTGATATTCTCCAAGTATATTTTCGGAGAAGTCGCCAAGTCTTTTAGCTATTATATTTGAGACAATTTTTTATGTAGCACCCAGAAGAAATATCCCTCTATAATTCTGGCACAGCTGTTTATCTCCTTTTTTATGAATTGGGCATATAAGGCTGGCGCTCCAGTCATTAGGCATACTTTCTTTTTAAAATATAAAAATAGCACAATCAAGTTAAAAAACTGGCTTGAAAAACTTGATTGAACTATTTTATAATAGTTCATAAAGTTTAAGTTCATAAAAAAAGTTACTTTGCCGAAAACATGAAAAAAACGCCACATCAACCTCTGTCACAACGCAACAGATTTCTTCCTGAAATTGAACAAATCGAAAAATTGGACATACCCTTTTCGAAAAATAATGAATTACACATAAGAAATATAAATGTCAAACCATAAAATTATTAATTGGTGAATATTTCTGATGTTTGGTGTTTAGTGGCATTAATCTTAGGGAAAATGGATCCATTTCCGATACTAATGAGAAGTTTCTTCGAAACGGAAAGGATCTGGGTTTTGGATCAGCCTATCAACTTAAAGAAGGAACAGATAGGTTCGGAAAACCATGATCAAATTTGCTAAGCATTGCAAACAGCTTTGAAGACATCAATATCAAGACTAAAAGACAATAGTAACTGGAGGCCTCGGGAGAGAAAGGAAGAAGAGGAAACTGAACAAAGCATGGAGGTCCTTCACCTCCCATCTTCTTTCATCGAAGGGTCAACACCATTTCCTCCGCATCATCCCTACTCGCTCGTAGCCGAGCGGATGGATATCTTCATACATAATACTCCTCAGTGTTCATAATGCAGTAAACCGTCTAAAATGAGCGCCAGCAATTATGAATTTATTCTAGACATCTCAAAAAAAGACCCATTTACTTATGTTTTAGAGAGAATCATCCTTATACTGAGATAAGTGACTATGGTTTTTCAACAACGAATCGTCATGCACATCTATATATATATATATACATATATATATATATATATATATATATATATATATATATATAAATATATATATATATATATAAATTAAGCCTTTGTAGGGAAGGAGCGAGGGAGGGAGGGAGTGTGTGTGTGTGTGTGAGAGAGAGAGAGAGAGAGAGAGAGAGAGAGAGAGAGAGAGAGAGAGAGAGAGAGAGAGAGAGAGAGAGAGAGAGAGAGAGAGAGAGAGAGAGAGAAATCAGAAGATAAACCAAGCGAATTAACAATGTATCTTAAGTCTACGTAACACTTAATAGGTCAGTGGTACACATGTTGTATCGAAGCCAAATAAGTCATTTGAATTTTTTCAAACAGTTTCATTGGGATCTACTATAATAGATGACCTCATGGCTAGAAAAATACGTACTCTAGCACCACCGAACTAATCAGTAGAGAAAGATTGGTACATGGTCTGTACCAGTAGCAATATAGCGATTGTCTTTAATACGTCTCAGACTAAGATTGTCTACTCTGTTGTGACTATAATTGTAAGCATTATATCATTTTACTTTATTAAAGAAAATTTATAACAGCATTATTATTTTATCATTTTTTCTCATCTGCAGATTTGTCCACATGATAATATTATCAGGGAATATGACACCGTTAGAAGACAACAACTTGGGCGAAAATTTTCAATAATTTTCTTTGTTATTGTTATTACAAATTGTTATTACAAATTGTTATTACAAATTGCTATTACAAATTACAATAATATATATTATTCAGTAAGTTTTTATTTTATTTTTTCCCTTTACCGAATATTTTTCCTTCTCAATTGTGAAAACACATCTGCCAGAAATATTACAAAAATTTCAAAATAAGCCATTTCGCAATTTTTTATCATGTAGCCATGCAATATTAATCATTATGAATTTAAGAAACGGTATTCATTATATTTGTTTTAGATGGAAAAGAAAATTTATTAAGTATCAAATCTGGAAGACATGGAAGAAATTCATAAGCTTCTTTAAGACAATAAATATGTAGTTTAGTTGTAATTTAATTTTAATTATGGCATTATTTTAATTTTATTATATAACATTAATTTTAAAACAGAGTTTAGTTTCAATTAATTCCAATATGTATTATTATTGTAATTAAGTTCAAAGATTTTCAAAACACAAGTAGAGTTATAAATAAATACATTTTTAAAAATTTAATTTAGTTTATTTATTAAAAATAACAAACAATCTACACAGTTGTGGTACATCATAAGTGCCAGTGACCGTTTGTAATCTCTTACAGATAACGCATATCCAAACGGGTACGAGAATGAATGTTGTACCAGCCTATTATTTCCTAGTAAATTTTCTTTTTTCAATGATTAACACCGAAATTATAATCAATTGACATCCGCATGATGGTATAGGAGGATCAATCTAATTAGAAATTGATAAATTATTTGCCACTTCTATAATTTTATTATTATTGAAAACTAGTTTCAAATGTTATAATCCATCTTTAGTTCTAAAAACACACAAACATTCAAAAATAAACAATCCAAAAGACAGTTTGGTATTATTATACATATTCAATTATTTTACATTACATTTAATTTAATATGCATGATAATACCAAACTGTATTTTGAATTGCTTATTTTTGAATTTTTTCGTGTTTTTAGAACTGAAGATGGATGTATAACATTCGAAACCATTTTCCGATAAAAACAAAATTATAAAAGTGGCATATAATTTATCAATCCCTAACAGAAAATTGTATATTGAATACTTTTTTTATTGGTGTTAAACGCCATTTCCTATCCTATGAAGGCAGACAGGACGGTTTATTCCCACAGGCTACCATACTATTCTAATCAGAGTGGGAAGTTCCAGGTTCATTTTCCGTGAGTCCGCCACATAAATGACCTAATTTATGGCTAAATCTTAAAATTGTACATCACAAAAACAAAATATGTTAAAATGATGCTTTAGTCTAGTCCAACTCACATAAAACATTCTTATTTATTTATTTTTATTTTCAATAATTATTATTTTCTTATAATCCTTTATAAACTGGTATGAGTTATAATTACGCTGTATTGTACTATTGATGTTTACTTTGTTTAGTTTCTAAGAACAAGGCCGACTCTTTTTATTTGGGAGAATCCATGAAACTAATAAATCTATCTATCTATAAATTAGTTTTTGAGATATAGAAACAACTCATCCCTCGTGGATAGTCTATTCCAGAGGTGCCCAATCCTTCTATAACGCGTGTCACAACCAAGGGTCCTCCATGTTGAGGCGTGCCACACACAACTGTACCTCCCTTACTCCACAAAACCCGTCTCAATAATTATTTCTACATAGTATTGGCGGTTGTTTTCCCCCTCTGATGAAACATAACGGAATCAGTTAATAACACTATTATTTATACAAAAAAAACTTTCATCACAGAAAAATAATTTGATTTAGTTTTTGATTTAGAACCTTACTGGCCGGCCGCGTGCCAATAGTCTATCTCCAGTCTTGGGCTGGGCACTCCTGGTCTATAATATAAATGATGAAACTAAATTTAACAAAAAAACAAACTGAAATTCTCTTTAATCATTATTAAACATACAGTCGTTCTGTTTAAAAAAATAAATAAATAAAACTTGAACATTTCTTAACTAATGAATACAATAACTAACAAAAAAATACAGATACCGAATACTAAAACTAGACTCTTATATAATAAATATGAAATTGGATCGCAAAGAGCTATAAATAAGGCTATAACTTAGCTTGATTATGTGAACCCAATTAGACTTTTAGGAACCTTATAAAAATTTGATACTCCTTTTAACGATCCCACGGAACAAGATCGGTCGTTAACTGGATGATTTCGTAACTAGTTGAATAGAAGACAGCTCAAACACCAGGGTTTTTCTTTTATAACATTTCGAAGGATCAAATACCCACTTTATAGAAGTTTGGTATGCCCGAAACGAAAATAAGTTACAATCTATAACATTGACTCGAACCTGGGATTCCATTGGCCGCGCCTCCTTCCAAATCTCCAGAATATCAATCCTGGGACCATCCTGTTCGCTAATCCTTCCCAGAGCCGCCGCGGTTTGGATAACCGTGATATAATAGAGTGCGTAACCGTTAACGAGACCCGAATCCAGGACGCGCGGCAGTCACCTTTCACTTCTACCGAACGAGGTCACTCCTTCTCGATGCAATAGGATGCAACCACGCTCAAATAAGATTCAGTTGACCAGAAAATAATGCGGGATTTTAAATTTTCTTCAGTTTAATAATCTTATACATCTCTGACAACACTAATAAATCAGTTGACATCCGCATGATGGTATAGAAGGATCAATCTAATTAGGGATTGATAAATTATTTACCACTTCTATAATTTTGTTTTTATTGAAAACTAGTTTCGAATGTTATACATTCATCTTCATTTCTAAAAACACAAAAATAAGCAATCCAAAATACAGTTTGGTATTATTATACATATTAAATTAAATATAATATAAATCAGTATTATAAAACATTTATGAATTATGAATTTAATTAAGACAAGAAATCATATGACATGTTGGTAATCGTTTGTTAAAATAATCATTACATCAGCTGTTCTTTTAGTATAGTATTAAGTCAGCTGTTCTAAATCCGCCATTTTAGGTAACCTTGATGAGTACCCCTGAGAAAAAAAGGCTTTTCGGTCATTGGTCTATGTCACGATTATCGAGTGAACCGAATTTGTTGATATTTTTTATGGCTTTGGTCCACAATCGACACAATTTATTACTCTCGATTGTAACAGAGGTAGAGATTCAAATTATGTCTATTCTTTTGAATGGACATAATTACCTAATTACATAGGTACTGTTCCTTTGAAAGGAAAAGTTTATATATATATATATATATATATATATATATATATATATATATATATATATATATATATATATATATATATGACTATATATATATATATATATATATAAAATATAATATATATGATATAATATATAAAATATAATATATAAAATATAATATATATATAATATATAATATACTATATAAAATATAATATATATGACATAAATGGAAAAATCCAATAAAGAAGCCTAGAGTCTCAAAATTAAAATAAATAAGAAAAAAAATCATCTGCCGATATTTCGCCAATTCAGACAAAAAAAAAAACAATAAATAACAGAATGTAGCACACCTCACATCCAGAGTCAAAAAAGTTACCAACCAGAGACAGCACCCCACACCAAGACACCCAGCCACATACTAAGGGAAAAGGGAGGTTACATGACAACAGCTGGGAAAAGTTAAATTACAAACAGCCGATCATTAAAAAAAAAAAAAAATAGTCATACTAAAATCTCAAAAATATATAAAAGATCATGAAAATAAATGAACATTTTTGGGATTTTAGTATGAGTATTTCCACCTCTTCTTTTTTTTTTTTTTATGATCGGCTGTGTGGAATTTAACAATTATTTATGTCTCTTTGTGAGCTTCTGCTCTTGCATATACATATACATACATATATATATATATATATATATATATATATATATATATATATATATATATATATAAAACTCAATGAGAGGAGAATAATGTTATTTTATTTTAACTACTCATTTAATAATTTTTCCTTTTTTGTTAAATTAATCTGGGAGCCGAGAGGGGGGGGGGAGGGGACAATAAATGGAGTTGGTGTATATTTTATACATGAAAATGCGAAAATAGATAATTTATGTAAACCATAAAAATTCCGATTCCACATATTTTTCGGAATTTTATTATTTAAAATATATAATAAGTAGCTTTTAGTGATTACTTTTATCTTCTTCCATTATTTTGTTAATTATGAATTATCCTAGGAATCTAACCCAGCTGTACATTGAATAGGAAGAAGTTATTGATTGAGAAAGATGTTATTCATAGGGTCTACTATATAGGGACACTATAAATCTCTAGAAATTGTTTTGATGTTCCCGCTACAATCAGATATATGTATATGTATGTATATATATATATATATATATATATATATATATATATATATATATATATTATTCATATATAATAGTAGGAAAGAGGAAACGACAAAAAGTGCAGCACAAGGCCCCTGCATGGAGAGACAATGAGAAGGTCGCCCTTGGGCAAACTAGACTAGGTCAGTACCAACACTAACACTAACTCGCAGCTCACCACGGCCAAATACGGTATCTATTGGTAGGCTACTACAAGCCAGCATTACTTCATATGGTCACCTCTATCAATCTATGCAATGATCTAACACAATCTTAGGCAATACCTATATTATAGTAACATAATTATAATATACGTAATATTGAAACGTAAGACATTCGGCAATCAAGATTCAGCGATCAAAAAATAAAATAAAACACACTAAATCCCTCTCTATACTACCACATGACTCACTTTTTCACATTACCTGCAAAACAACACTCAAAAAAAAAATTTTTTAAGATAAACTAACCAAAACAAACCCAAACAACATACAAACTAATAAAAAAAAAACATAAACATAAAAAAAAAAATCCATATTCAAATCTCTAACTACTCAGTTTCCTAAATTATATTTAAGATATAATTATGTTTATTTTTAAAACAAACTTAGAAATAATAACCTATGTCAAGAACAGAAAAAAGTCTAATATCGCATAAAATTTCATCAAACTGTTGAGAAAAGTCAATAGTTTTAGACATTAAAGAATAAATTTTGTTTCGTGAATGTCTGAAGTTAAATCTACGTGACGGGAAAAACACATTCTACCGTTAATCTGCTTTTGATGAAATTTTCAGATATTTTATAACCCGCACCGGGTTGTCCCATATCAATTTTATCTAAATTGCTTTGGCTTACACATGTGCAAACGTATTTTCCTTGAAACGCCAATTTCAAAAACGGCTAGTTCGAAGGAAAGTTAGGGGAAGAGGCCATCCCCACCTATATATTTGCTCTTGTATATTAGTAAATATAAATATATATATATATATATATATATATATATATATATATATATATATATATATATATATATATATATATATATAAATCGATGCGTGAGCGACAGATTTTAAAATCTATAGATTTTTCATAATCAGCACCTTCGAAAACCTATTAATAGGTTATCAAGGAATTAGGAAATACTCAATATCAAGATGATTCGTAATGTTAAAATAAAGAAATACGTAAACCCGCGATTTACTAGCGTACAAATGATGCAGTATCAATTTTAATAAATTCATTTTACACAATTCAAATTAATGTAATGTTTAGTTTTATTACTGTTCAAACACATTTTTTATAGTTTTTTTTTAATTACTTTTTTGTCATTTTTAGTATTTTATTTTTCCACAAAGCATATCTATGTTAATATTATGTCATATGTCGTTTGCAAACTAATTGTCGACTGGACTACGTGAGTAAAATCAGAGAGAGAAAGGATGTTGCAATGCGATAACCTCTCGTATCTTCGAAACGTCTGTGACTGGATAAAATTTCAGTATGAATAGATTAAATTTCACATTTCTTATATTATAATAAACACATCATATTCTGATGAATTTATTATATTATACATTCTGTAAATGATGGATGGTTGACAGTGCAAATTATACCAGGATTTAAGACTCTCAGTCAACCAGAATCTAAAGGCCGTTACAAAATATCTGATGTAGATACCCCTTGACTTCCTTGTCGTCTATTAAACTATAAATCTGTGGCTCAAAAAATGGCCCTGAATTTTGTTACTATTTTCTGAAGATAGCTGTATCTCAAAAACGACCCTCGGAGTTGCGATGGTTATCTATTGACACACACATAGACACGCACACGAGCTCTTATTTCTAGAGGTCTCATTCCGTTATTATATGTCGTTTTCTTTCAGGTGCTTGCAAGTTCCTAGTTCCTTGGCAACATTAGAATTGTCAATGTCACTAGATAGAGCATTGAAAATCGACGGTTTCAACATTTTAAGCGGAAGAACTCGCTTAACTTATATCATATTCTCCTGCTGCTGACTTGTTCATCTCACAAATGTGTAGGAGAAAAGTATTTTACAGTCAATTTTACCAATTAAAAGGAGTAATAAAATTGTTTAATTAGAGTGAAAAAAAAATCGCGTTTATAACCTTTATTACCAAACCATATCAGCGCTGTATTAAATGTCAATAAAACTTTTGATGTAAGTTTATTATGACCTTCAAGTAAAGGACCCCTTTCGGCTCTACAATGTCAACCAAAATCTATTATATAATTTATATTGATATAAAAGTCTAATTTACCAAATTTGAGATGTTTTACATTATATTTTAATATAATTTTTTATAAAAGTCTAATATGACCTTCAAGTAAAGTACCTCTTTCAATTTGCCAATTTTAACCAAAATTTATCATGTTATTTATATTCATACGTGAGTCTTATTTACCAAATTTGAAATGTTTTACGTTATATTTTAATATATTTTTTTATGAAAACCAATAATGACCTTCAAGTAAAGTACTACTTCCGCTAATCATGCAGTAACCAAAAAAGAAGGTTTACAACTAGATCTTACAACCATCCTAAATACGAAATATTAACTTTCTACGGCAAAGCGTTTTTGAGTTATGCGAGATGCGAACGTACGTACGTACAAACACCACGACGAAACTAGTCAAAATGGATTCAGGGATGGACAATGTGAATATTTCCGTTGAAATCTGAAAACCTAAAATTTTCGCGATTACTATACTTCCTTTACTGCGTGAAAGGAAGTAAAAAAGAACAATATAGTTAAGTTTAATTTTTTTGTTTTTTTTTTTGCTACTACTAACTTTGCCTGATTGCCTGATAATCTAAAATACTTATACATTTTAGTCCTTGCGAATGTTAAATTTATTAGATATACTTCTAGTATATTAAAAGAGAAAAATAAAACATACCCTGCCAACTTTCAGTGCCTAAAGGTAACACTTAAAACTGGAAGAAACTCACCTGAAAAAAATAAAAATAAACATTAGGTATTGCAATTAAAAAATAATATTTATAAAGAAAAAGGGAATAGCTTTGAATTTTGTGTCCCAAGAACGCAAGAATATGTCGTAAAAACACCAAACTTATTTTTTTTTTTATATATATATATATAGTATAAGTTATACAAGAGAGGTAATAAAGTCTCTTAACTCGAAACACCAAAACGTCAGCAAACACAAAATATCATCACAAAAGACGTTATTAAAAAAAAAAAAACTATCTGGGCCCTATTACATAATGAAGTACAACAGTACAAGTACAAGTGGTAAAATTGCAAGTGGAAATGTTCATTTTTAGAGGCTACAGGTTACAGGTTACAGGTTACAGGTTACAGGTTACTTATCGTCATTAGATAATAATAATTAAATTCCTTTTTTTATTTACTGTTTTTTAATAAAACTATTTTAAATATTGTCGTATTTCAACATTAGTAAATCATTAGTTAACTTATACTTGCAGTTTGTACTTTATTAAGAAATAACGGGTGTCTATAAAGTAAAGTACAAGATGTTATACAGTTCATATACATTGTTATAATGTTGAAAAACGATGACATTTAAAATAGTTATATAAAAAAAACAGTAAGTTAATAAAAAAATGAATAAAATTATTATTATCTAATAACGATAAGTTACTTGTAAGATCTCAACACGAACCTTTAAACTTGTACTTTTCTCGTTTGTACTTGTACTTTATTAAGCCTTGATCTTTATATCAATACCGAACAGACCAAATACATGAGATCTTCCAGAAATAAAAGACAAAAGAACCCTTAAATTGGTTAGACATTCGCTAATGTGGACAATTTCAAATATCTTCTCACAGCGAAAAATATAATAACATTAATGAAAAATAACATCCACTCCGCATAGTTCTCCAAAACTGGATCGTAAATCGAAAAAATAAATTTTCACAACTATTGCTGTATAATTACTTTTTTCATGATAAATTTTCAATTTTTGTTTTTAATTAGATTATTAATCCGTTATCCTCAAAATAGGGCGTAAATCGAAATGGTAAAAGCTCTACTTGAAAAAATTAATTGTTCAATTTCTGTTGTTAATTAGGAGGTACGGGTAACTAATTTCCTTCATCTGTAAAATTAATACTGAATTTTGTTTTTTGTTATATCCATCAGTTAATTTATGTCCAATAAATTATAAAACATATTTTTACGCGAAAAACTAAGTGTACGAATATTTTTTTTTCTACCGTATATGGTTGAAGCGAAACCTGGATCTTGACTCAAGAAAAGGCAAAAATTATTAACGGGGAAGAAAGAAAGGTACTCGGAATGATAAATGGGCCAGTAAATGAATCAGGACAATCGCAAGCTAGGAAAAAAAAAATGAAGAGTTGTGGTGAACCAGATATTGTGGTATACATCGAGATGGTAACCATAGGATGGCTTGGCGACATGGAGAGAATGTCAGACAGCGGCGAATCAAGAAGGGGCGAGAGGGGTGTGGTCCGCCCCGAGCACCGTGGAAGGGGGGCGCAAAAGCTGAGAATTTAAAAAGTTACAGAACTGAAATTGGAAGTTTATATCAAATATTATTTTTGTGATTTTTGCATGACATTTTATATTACTGTTATGATACCATAATGTATAATTTTATGATGTAGGCTACTCTAATTTGTAATGTAAAATTTAAAAGAAGAGGTAAATAATCGTTTTAAAAAGTTAAAATATTACTTCACCATAGATTATTAAAAATCCACAGTTAACAAAAAAATATCTATTCCCATATTTAGTTAGGGCTGAGAACATAAATGAAGCGAAAAAGGGGATTAAGAGAAGTGGATCGCCCCGGGCGCACAAAGACCTAGGTACGCCACTGATGCCGGAGGATCACCTACCAAGAAGGCTGCTATATAAATTGCCGGAAGGAAGGCGAACGAAAGGAAGACCACGTCTGAGATTCCTTCTTTTTTTTTACTATTAATTATGTGAAAAATATAAATAATAATTAAAAGGAAATTAACTTTTTTAATGTATTTATAATATCCTTAATATTTCTACTTTTTTTTTATGTTTATTTTTTTAGCAAAGGTTAGATTATTAAGTTTCTTTGCTATTGGAGAGGCATTATTTATATCCCAATAATTTTCAGTAGTAATATTAATCTATACATTAAAATATTTGTGGATTGTAAATATTATAAAAAAAGGTGTTTACCAAAGTTTGCCATTTTACTGGAAAACAAAAGTGTGACCAAATTACCAAGTGTGGATGGCAAATTTGGTATTGCCACGATTCTGACCGTTAAAATAATTTTCATAAATCTCAAAGATAATGTTTCTTATCAATACTTGGAATTATAGTATTTATGAGCTCGAAATAGTTCTGAAAATGGCCTGTAGGAGCGGGCATCACTCACGCTACCTGTCGGTGGAAAATGGAAAGATGGAATTAAACGATCATCAGTGGAACCTTTAAGATTATTAATGCCAAGAAAGAAGGAATTTGTTCAGTAAAATAAATCGAACATGCCACTAAATCCAATCACTAAATCGATATTTTAAAATTGCCCAGGCGATATATATGTAAGTCAGAGTTTAACTGTCCTAAGTTTAAGACCGCACTGTAGCTTAGCGGCCAATCTTTAGTGATGTACATTTAACTACCATTTTAGCTTATTTACGATACTTTACCCCAGAAAATGTGACCAGAACAATGGAAATAAAATAAGAAAATCAAAATTAGGATAATTGGACTTTGACAGTTTACCTTTGGCGCACATATCTACAGAACGTTATTTGTAAAAATCGAATTTTTGTACTAACTTTTCAGCTTCCCAGGGAAAGAGCCAGACGTTCCCATCCGATGGCTATACAGTGAATCTGAGTCTAACACTAAATATGGCTGCAGTATTTTCGCTAATATTAGTAAGATTAAGATTTTTTATGTTTAGCTTTCTAGACAATTAAGTTATTATTCAAATAAGCATGTGGAATGTTCTGGTAGATGTATAGTTATCGAGTAATTAAATAAGTAAACAAAAGTGGACCAGTTTCCATAGCAACATGTGCAGAATACTTTCTAAAACACGTCTACAGCGTTCAATGCGCTATCTCTCGGTTATTAATAGTCCAATTTAGATTTAGTTTTTATACATATTTTTCCCGAATAAAATAGACTATTTCAGTGGGTCGAAGGTCGGCGGTGAGCGGCGAGACTGCGTTTCCTATCCGTTTCATAACTCGTAGAGCACGATTAAAGAAGCTTTGGAGATGTCAGATATATATTTATATATATATATTTTTTTCCCTCCACATTTGAGCGTCTCCAGCGGCAGCCTTTGGGTCAGACCTGAAATTCGGTATGTAAGGTTTTCTTTCAGGCACAACGATTCTATAAAAGTATCGGTAAATTTCGGTATGTTTACCTGAAATTTCGGCGTTTTTAAAGTTTTTAGCATTTCTACAGCTCCAATAACTTAGCTTATAGAGTTGAAATTTTGTATATGAATTGAGTTGGTGTTAGGGAAGTATCTTTTGGGGTTCTCAACTTGGTTCCCCCACCCCTCTGGGTTTTTCGATTTTTTTTTTTAAATATTTGCGCCTGTCTAAAATCCCTTCAAAGTGAGTTAGATGTCTGAAAGCCTGTTGCATTTGAAAGGTAATTAATTAATAGTTAATATAATAAAAGTATGGGTAAATTTCGGTATGTAAGGGCACTACCTTTTGCGGGTCTCAACTTTTTTCTCACTCCCCCATTTTTTTTATATTTTGTATCTTAGTGAAAATACAATTTTAGTGACGGAGCTCTGCTACTCACGTTTTTTTTTATTTTTATTTTGTAGGGAACAGAATCACGTATCGAATTTAAGAAACCATTGATACTTGGATTGTATGGATCTTGAAACGTGAACCTATAATTTTGATGCCAAATCTAAAATAAAAAATCGGCCTAGTAATCTCAGAGAAAAACCGCGGACGTCATAAAGATGGACGGATAGTTTCAATTTTTGAGTCGGATTAATTTTTATTTTTTTTCTAAGTTGATTACAATGGTTCATTATTGAATATAATAATACAAAAATCAAAGGGATTGATTGATTTGATTAAAAAACAGTTTCAGTTGACATCCGCATGATGGTATAGAAGGATCAATCTAATCAGGGATTGCCAAATTATTTGCCACTTCTATAAATTTGTTTTATTGAAAACTAGTTTCGAATGTTATACATTCATCCTCAGTTCAAGGTTTAAATGGATTATCAATTATAAATAAATATCAATAATAAATGGATTAGTACAAACTTTTCTGTTTGATATAATCCATTTAAACCTTGAACTGAGGATGAAGGTATAACATTCGAAACTAGATTTCAATAAAACAAATTTATAGAAGTGGCAAATCATTTATTAATCCCTAAAAAACAGTTTAATATATTTTTAATATAAGAAGTTTTAATATACTTATTAGATACATTAGTGCCCCTTAGATATAATATTGAGGTGCCACAGCTAAAGTACACCGACAAGGTAGCCCGTGACGTAAGCGGGAGTTGCCTAACAGTCCTTGGACCTCATTGACACCGCCGGAACTCTATTGTACCTCTCCACAATGGCGCTATCTGCATCAGATGGCAGATCTGTGTGCCATATTATAATCTTTGAACAACTTAAATATACCTTCTTATAATCCTATGCATATAACGCACATTCAGAATGAATGGGGCACAACTCAGTAAATGTTTTTTCGTTAGAACGAACATATTAGACACAGGTTAAGTTCTAAATAGAAGCCGGTTGTTTTATAGAATAGATACACCAGTTATTTTTCAGTAACTAAAGTGATCTTTAATAATTTTTAATATGAGATCAAGTAAACGTCGTTTTTACTTCCTTGTACGAAGTAAAGGAAGTATTGTAATCGCGAAAATTTTCGGTTTTCAGATTTCAACGGAAATATCCATTTTGACCATCCCTGAATCCATTTTGACTAGTTTCGTCGTGGCGTATGAACGTACGTACGTTCGTATCTCGTATAACTCAAAAGCGGTTTGCCGTAGAAAATTGAAATTTTGTATTTAGGCTTGTTGTAAAATCTAGTTGTGAACCTCCCTTTTTGGTCACTGCTTGATCACCGGAAGTGGTACTTTACTTGAAGGTCATAATTGATTTCCATCAAAAATTATATTAAAATACTTTGCAAAACTTCTCAAATTTGGTATTTATAACTTATATATTGATTTAAATAACATACTAGATTTTGGTCTAAATTGGAAAACCGGAAGCGGTACTTTACTTGAAGGTCATATTAGACTTTCATCAAAAATTATATTAAAATATAATGTAAAATATCTCATATTTGGTAAATAGGACTTTTATATTGATGTGAATGTATTTACTATATTTTGGTTCAAATTGGTGAGCCGAAAACGGTACTTTACTTGAAGGTCACAAGCTTACATCAAAAATTATATTTAAATTAAATACATAAATCATATGTTTCGGTAATAAAGGTTACAAACGCAATTTGGTTTCCAATCCAATTAAAATTTTTATTACTTGTTTTAAGCGTTAAAATTTAGTGTAAAATACTGGTTTTCCTCCGTATGTGTGTGTGTGTGTGTGTGTCAATAGATGGATGTCGCGACGCCGAGTGTTTTTTTTTGAAATACTGCGATCTTCGGAAACTAGTATCCAAATTGAGGATCACTTTTTGAGCCAGCGATTTATAGTTTAATAGGCGTACAAGGAAGTCATGTGTTGTCCACATCAGATATTTTTTTTATCTTTCTCATTCAACAAATAGCAAGCTGATATTCGATTGGGCAGAATATTATCTAGTTTGACGGAATCTTTAAAAAATCCTCTGAAGAGAGGAGAAGCACGGATATCTTTTTTTTCCTCTGAGAAAAGGTGACATCATATCAGATGATTTGAATGAATTATTTTGATTTGAAATGCATATTACAAAATTATAAAATATGATAACAGGAATGCATAATATGATCCAGAGGCGATGCAAAGTAAGGCTAGTAACGGCCAAAGTAACGGCACCGATGCACCGTTGCAGTAACGACAGTGACTTGAAGTAACGGTACCTGGTGACTTATGGCCAGCCCATTGATGCACTAATGCTTCAGTAAGGCTCACGGACATGGACATGCATGGGGTAAGGGAAATAGCAGATACCACCTCTCTCCCCCCCCCCCAAAAAAAAAATCTGAAAACCCAAAATTTGGGAAATTGGATATTTTAGAACCTACTTTACAGACCGCGAAAATTGTGGTAAAACATTTTATTCAAAGAATTACTTAAATAAACTAAGAAGTTGGGATTTCATCAATGCAATGTTGCCTTTGAACAGAAAAGAAGGGGCTCCGTCGGGGCAAGGCAGGCGAAAGTCCCCCAGAGCGATAAATGCATACCCGAACAAGAAATTGCTATTACTAAAGTTTCAGATCTCAAGTGCCCTCCTGGCCCCATAATTAGCCCGAGTATCTTGAAACGCTATATTTTTTTCATTTTTACTTCCTTTTACGCAGTAAAGGAAATAGAGTAATTGCAAAAATTTTCGGGTTTCAGATTTCAACGCAAATATCCATTTTGACCATCCCTGAATACTTTTTTACAAGTTTCGCCCTGATGTCTGTAAGTACGTTCGTCCGCACATATCTCGCATAACTGAAAAACGGTTAGCCGTAGAAAGTTAAAATTTTGTATTATTAATTTTGTAAAATCAAGTTGTGAATCTCCCTTTTTGGTTACTGCATGATTACCGGAAGTGGTACTTTACTTGAAGGTCATTATTGATTTTCATCAACAATTATATTAAAATATAATGTAAAACATCTCAAATTTGGTAAATTAGAATTTTATATCAACATCAATGTATTTACTAGATTTTGATTAAAATTAGTGAGCCGAAAGGGATACTTGAAGATCATAATAAACTTACATCAAAAATTATATTGAAATTACATACAGAGAGATCATATGGTTCGGTGATAAAAGTTATAAAAGCGATTTTTTTCACTTTAATTAAACAATTTTATTACGCGTTTTAAGTGTTAAAATTGAGTGTAAAATACTTTTCTCTCCTCCCAATTTCTGAGATGAACTATTCTGCAGTAGGAGAATAAGATATAAGTTGAGTGGGTTTTTCCGCTTAAAATGTTTAAACCGTCGATTTCCAATGCTCTATTTAGAAACATAGACAGTTCTAATGTTGTCAAAGAACACGAAAAAATCTCTTGGGAACTTGTTACCAACTGAAATAAAACGAAATATAATAACGAAATGAGACCTATAGAAATAAGAGCTCGTGTGCGTGTTTGCATGTGTTTCAATAGATGGACATCGCAAAGTCGAGGGTCGTTTCTGGAGATGCTACAATCTTCGGAAACTAGTAACCAAATTCAGGGTCACTTTTCGAGCCACCGAATTATAGTTTAATAGGCGTATAAGGAAGTTATGGGGTGTCCAGATGAGATATTTATTTATAAGGGCTATACGTCAGAAACATTTCTCAATAAGCCGCGGACCTCATGAATTATCAGCAGAATTTTTCGGGCCAAGTTCCATCATTTAGAGCATTGTATTCTATTGCTTTTTTCCTGAAAAAAAAAAAAACTCAAAAAATTGTATGAAAATTTGGAGAAAAACGACTATACTTCACAGATTCTAGAGCAGGACAAATCAAAGTTATAGAGTGTAACTTAAAACCTAAGCCATATTGACAACCTCTATTATTTTCAGATATTTCGAATTGGTACTACAGATTGAAATTTTTGAAAGAAATTGTGCATTTCTTGAAGTTAAACACAATTTAGTCGAAAGGGCGTGGGATCACCGATTTCAAATGAACTTTTTTTGGTGATACTAGATCGAAAAAAAAATAGATACGTGTTTATAATATATTTTCAGTATTTATATATTCTTGAATCGATAAATTTTCATCTTCTTTTTTTTTTAATTTCTTGGGAAGTTCTTATAAATATATTAATTGAAGGGCAATATATAATTTCCAATACAATTTTCTCCTCTATTTCATTATAATAATTTTATTAGCTATTTGTTTTTTTGTTGTTTTTTTTTCTTAATTTTAATTTATAAAAAAAAAAAAAAACTTATTTCAAGTAATAGTTGAGAGTCACAGGAAAAGTGAAGTAAGGGATAGATTACAGAATTATAGAAGGTTTACAGCAAACAAAAGGGATGAAAAAAAGGAATAGATATAATGTGGTAATGTAGCGATGAGAATAATGTATTTAGAGTTAAAACAAAAGAAAGAAAAATTGATATATATATATATATATATATATATATATATATATATATATATATATATATATATATATATATATATATATATATATAATGTCTAGCATTGGATGGATGAGTATGCTGTATGTGTAGGAAACCAAGGTAATTGGACAGCATTGCTGTTAAAAGCAGTTCTCTCTCTACGTTTCGCAGAAATATTTCCTGACCTTCAGAACATTTTTTTTTTAAATCTACAATTATCGCATCTATTATCACAATTCATACACCAACTAAAACATGTACATATATACAATCAATATCAATAATTTAACAATACTTCAGCTTTTATTTCTCTCCCATTGTCATTATATAAAAATTTCCAGTATTTTTCAAAAAATAAAAACGAATAAAATATAAAAAAAATAAAATAAAATAAGCAGGAAGAAAACACAACAAATACCTTTTACGACCTTGGAGAGGGCAAATTATCTTTTGTGGTTGAGAGATAACAAACTTTCGTCACTTGTTACATGGCTTCAAGCTACTCCGGTGGGACGGCAAATTTACAAGTTTACGGAATAACTCAATTATTATTGTTCAAAGGATCGCTATCAACATCCGCAAAACCGATTGTGTATTAAAATAAATGCGAAAAATCATATCAATTTATTAAAAATAAGCCTCCAAGACTCTCCTCTGGTCACAGTATATACTTATATAATAAATAAAATATTTCACAAAATAAGTTTTTGATAGATTCTAAAAGTATATTGATACAAACAAGTTAGATTATAATGAATGATGATGATCCGTAACTCATTGGTTGCTATCTTAAATCGAAAATTAACAAACAAATAAAATAAAAATATGCTTGTATTCAATCAATTTGCATTAAGGTCAATTTATTTTATTTTTAGACGTTTCGGAGATACTTTGTTCTCTTCTTCAGCATCTAAATAATATTCCAAAATGTTGGGTGTTTCACTTAACCAGTACTTTAAATGTTAAGTGGCACACCGAAAATTTTGGGATATTATTTAGATGCTGAAGAGGGTGGTAAAGTATCTCCGAAATTTCTAAAGATAAATATAAAAAACTATTGAGTTTTTAATTGACGTTAAGGCACATTGATTGGACACAAGCATATAATATGGAAGGTCAAAAACTGAAAAAAAAAAATTAATTAATTGATTAAAAATATTGGGCATTTGAAACCATTCAAGAAATCGTTTTCAATATAAACCTAAAGGAATTGCTGGAATCCGCAAGAGTTGATATTGGCAGGAACAGCTGATGACTTCCGCCGGCTGGCAGGAGATGCTATTTTAGTAATTGCGTGGGCATAACATGCGAGTAAACTCAACAAGGTCTCGGTTCAACTCAGATTGTTCCGAAATTTAACAAAACAAGTCACGTTGAATTACAAAACTGCTCTATAAGTGGAAACAAAAAATATTTTCTTAAATATAGTTTAAAATTAAACTAGTTAAATTAGAAATGATTTAATAAATTATAGAACTATTAATGATTTATAAATCGACGGTTTCAATACAGAAAGGCATAAGCGCCAAAACGATAAAATTGAGATTTTTAGTGAAAAAGTTAAGTAAGCGATACTTTCATCTCACGCTACGTTTGAAGCGAAAAAAAAATCTGGAAATTAAAGAAATGGTTTTCAATTTCACTAGGAGAGATGAAAGAAATGACTATATGGCTTACGAACCTTTTTCACTCAAAATCTCCATTTTTTGTTTTGTTTTGGAGCTTATGCCTTTCTGCTTTGACAACGTCGACATAATAAAAAAATTAATTTAATAAAAAATAAAAACCCCGAATACAGAAATAACTTTTATATCTTACAAACCTATTACTCCTAAGGGACGGAACGAACTTGTATATCTATTTAAGCGCATTGGTGGGTTGTTAGCGAAATTGAAATTGAATATTGTAGTAGGATGCCTTCCACATCCGAACGAAAACGAAGACTTTTATGCTCGATATATTAATTTACTTTCTGTATGTTTACATACACTGATGCACGGGACGATATGTACTTACATGCAAGGAGCTGTAACGTGTAATAGAAGGCACCCGATTACTAGGTACACCAAGGTTTAATATTCATGGGCTTAAACTTCACCAATAACCCACTAATTTATTTAAGAAGGTATACAAGTACATTCCGTCCCTTAGGAGGAATAGGGTTGTAAGATATAAAAGTTATTTCCGTAGACGGGGTATTAATTTTTTATTACATTAAATTTTATTATAACGTTTTTGTTTTCCAAATATCAATTTATTGCCAAATGACCATTGAACTCACAAATGATATAATAAGAAACATGAATAACAAGTTCAAAAGACTTAAAATAAAATGAAATATTTTTTCAGTATTTTGAGCTCACGTTGTTTCAAAACATTCACTGAGTAATTTGAGCCGGATCTTTTTACTCCCTTTTACGAAGTAAAGGAAGTATTGTAATCGCGAAAATTTTCGGTTTTCAGATTTCGACGGAAATATCCATTTTGACCATCCCTGAATCCATTTTGACGTTCGTACGTTCGTATCTCGCATAACTCAAAAACGGTTAGCTGTAGAAAGTTGAGATTTTGTAGCGTCCTTTTTGGTCACTGCTTGATTACCGGAAGTGGTACTTTACTTGAAGGTCATCATTGATTTCCATCAAAAATTATATTAAAATAGTATACAAAACTTCTCAAATTTAGTATTTATAATTTATACATTGATTTAAATAACATACTAGATTTTGGTCTAAATTGGAAAACCGGAAGCGGTACTTTACTTGAAGGTCATATTAGACTTTCATCAAAAATTATATTAAAATATAATGTAAATTATCTAAAATTTGGTAAATAGGACTTTTATATCAATATGATTTATAATGTTTATATATATATATATATATATATATATATATATATATATATATATATATATATATATATAATGTATTTATATATAAGAGCCACATAAATATACCTTCATGGTGTGTCCTTTCCTATATTTTCTGTTCCTGTGAAGTATCCCTTAATTTTGGAGTGCCGTAAATGCAGCTACCTCTGATTTTAAGCATCGACTTAGCTTTATTAAATTCATGGTAAACGCAATTGCAAATAGGAGAAAATAGTAGACCTACTCCAAATATAAAACAACATATGGCATAGTAATAACTGTTACTTTTCTATAACAGTTACTTTTCCAGTTTAAAAATAACTGGCATATCTAAAGTAACTAAAGACCCTTTGAGCCATCAAACTTAAAAATTGGTCGTGCAGTTTACTTAAACACATCAAGGTTGCGCTGTAATCGGTTAAAAAAATTTGTTTATTAATAGCAGAATGTAATAAATTATGCCACATCGTGGATGATTTCTAGGATAGCAATCAATAAGGAAATTGCCCACTGACGTCAAGCATTACTTTCAAGTTTGCTTATCGATGAATAGCAATTAATTTACTTGTAGATTAATAGATTCCTTCATCGGTCAACAAATGCACACACACACATGGCAAGGAGGAAAGTCCGTTTCTTATCAGTAAACATTAACCTATTAACCGATTTCAAAATCGAACAGACTACCCGCGTCAAACAGTTCTTTGACGGTAAAAAATTTCGTAAGGTTATAATTAAATTTTTTTCTTTAATATATATCTGTACGTCAGAGATAAACTGTCGTAAGTCCAATGTCGCTTATTATTGAATTATTCTGGTCATTTTTTTTTAGTATAAGCCTCGTAAATCATCTAAAATACTAAATGTGCCAAAATAATTTATTTATTATTTTCAATTATTCAAGTATTCGACCAAGAAAAAACAAATTAACCCGCCTCCATAAAAATTTAAGGTTTTTCACACGTTCCAAGATGATTAGAATCCAAAAATTAAAATTAAACGATATAATTCACCATATTGTCTCAAAATGGCGGCCGATTGCAGGTTTCATAAGCTTTTATCTCGGCCATTTATGAAGATATTATTTCCTGTTTATTGGTTTCGCCTAATATTGGAGCCTGGCTACTCTTTGGAATGATATCGGTCCAGCTAATAGAATTTCTGACTTCAGATTTTTTTTGAGTTGTGCCTCTTTCAATCGGGATTTGCGATATAAAGTAGTCTAATTTTCAGAAATATTTTCTATAAAAATAAATCATAATTGATATTTATGACAACAAATCTAAGAAATCAACATTTGATTATTTAAATAAGCTAGATGGTGATTAAGAGGAAAAGCAGCTCTCAAAGAAATACCAAAATAAATGATCATAAAATTATAATTTTTGGTATATGGATCATGCTCATGAGAGATATTTTGACTTTGAAGTTCTTTTTGCATGCCTCTAATTATTATGGAGTTGGCTCCAATTTTTGTATATATTATTGGAGAGTAAATCTATCATCAGTAAATCTGAATGCCCAAAATATTTACATTTAAAATAAATTTTGATTAAAATTTATATCAACAACTTATGTCTCCAGGAAATGGTGAAAACGAGAAATATTCGTTTGATAAGCTGGCTGAACTCCTCTGATCTTGGAGGATGCAATATCTCATAATACAGCAGTTTTACTCTGGAATGCAGAGAATTTATGTCAAATAGAACCTACAACTGAAATTACAGTGGTAACATACATGAGCACTCGTTTTCACCATAACCTGGAGACATAAGTTCTGGATGATCTCATAGCCATTGGAAATGTTCAAAAATTTGAATACCATCCAGTTTTTAAAAATGAAACACTTTTGCTTAATTTCAATTTGAGCTAGGATTTGTTTTCCACCAATGTATGCCAAAGTAGACAGTAAAATATTTGAGAATTTTAAATTTTAAAATTTACTTCAAATGTAAATATTTTTTAATTGATAGGAATAGGAAAATATATTTTAATTATACTCAGCAATTATTATAAACGAAAATTGGTGCCAACTCCATAATAATTAAAGGTATTTAAAAACAATCTCAAAGACAAAAGAAGATAATTTCACAAGTCCCATGGGAAAGACCTATATACAATTGTTTACAACTCTGTCGAATTCGCATGATGAATTATGTCAGTATTTTTTTACATACACGTAACCTTTTACATACACTTTTGTTAAACTCGTTCAATGTTAATTTTAAATCTATTAATCTTCGACTTGCCATCTACAGAAAATCTAAAATTACGATACAATAAAAAAAAAAATTAAATAAAAAAAACCTTTACCACTACAACCCATGAAGGTCCATCCATCAACCCATCCATACTTACCTGTTGTTTCATGTTAGGTAAATAATTATTATTTGAATAATTTATTCATAATACCATTATTATTTATCTTGTATAAAAAAAAAAAAAAAAAATAAAAAAAAAAATTAAAAAAAAAAAAAAAAAAAACCTGTACCACTACCAGTAGCTGTTTAGATTCCGGCCGAGACAGTCGTAGACTCTCCGCAGAGTATTAAACAGATAAGAGTTTTTCCTTTATTATAACATTAATTTATTTATTGTTTTGTTTTTTCCGGTTTGTTTTACTTTATTGTTATTATTATTTTGTCTTATTTATCTGGAAGAAATTCTTTAATTTTGTTAAACCACTACTCTTTATTTATTTATTTTATTTTTTTTTTTTTTAATATTTCTTTAAACGAAAAATGGGAGAGCCTCCTGACCCTCCCGAATTAACTAGTCCTATAAATAAAAAAAGAAAATGGGCTCGGGGTCGAATCAAATTTCCCCCCGACAAAATTTTACCACAAAGGGCAGAAAACATATCACCAACCTATTTATTAGTTAAAAGAATAGATGAAGAAGACTTTAAAAAAGTCTCCCCTTTTTTTATTCATAAAGTAATTTCTAACTTGGTAGGAAACGTTAAAACCGTAAAAAAGTTAAGAGACGGGTCTCTACTAATACAAACAATAAATGGACAACAGTCCAATAAGCTTCTATCCTATACGGACTTTGGTGGACAATACCCAGTACAGATAACTCCACACAACACACTTAACTATAGTAAAGGCGTGATCCGTTGTTTCGATTTTCAATATATGGAAATAGAAGAAATTAAAAAAGAACTTACCCCAATTATTAAAGATATAGTAAGAATTAAATCAAAGAATAATGGAAACGAAGTTCTAACGCATAATTATATAATAACATTCCCGACCCCTAAACCTCCAGATACAATACAGATTGGATACGAAACAATTAGAGTTCAACCGTATATACCTAATCCATTACGATGCTTTAATTGTTTGGGTTTTTCTCATCCTACGGCACAATGTAAAAAAGAAACTGTGTGTATCCAGTGCGGTCAGAATAAACATGGGGAAAATATTAGGTGCAATCTACAGGCTAGATGCATTAACTGTAACGGCTCACATAATGCTCTTGATCGCTCCTGTCCCGTATTTAAATTGCAAAAAGAAATAAAAGCAATACAAGTGAATAATAAAGTATCGCTGAACGAAGCGAAAAAAATATATAAAGAGAAAAATCCTATTCAGTTTAATAAAACCTTCGCGGAAATAACTAAAAATCAAAATCAAAATACTGAAAAAAAAGATGTTGCCATTCAGGCCAACATTTTATATTATTTTCCAGATAATCCTAACAAAACAGAGACTAATAAAAATAGCCCAGCTGGAGAAATATCAAATGAAACTATTCAGATTAAAGCTCATAGTAGCCATACACAAACTACGCCTGTTATCACCCAACCCGCCGGGTCTTGCGCTAGTGCTCTAATGACCCCCACTCCTCTCCCTTTCCCCTCTCCTTCCAGCTGTTCCGGTATCTCCCATCTCCCACCGACCACCCCCACTCCAAGCCTACCACCTTCCACCACCCCGACTCCTCGACCCCCGCCACTTAAACCAGACCCACCTCCCGTCGATTTAATTAATGAACAAATATTAATTAATAATGAACAGGAAGAAGATGGATATGTGGTTCAAAAACCAAAAAGAGGAAAGCAAAGGAAAAAACTCTCCTAGTAAAAATAATAATACATAGATTTTTTTTCCTTTTCAATCAAAAACAAATGTATATTCTTAGTTCTAGTTAGAATATATTTTCATCCATACATATATATGTATCTTTCCTTTTTTATTTTATTTCTTTTAAATATAATAACCATAAATGTCATTGCTTCAATGGAATTGTAATGGCTTAAAAATTCATTTTAATGATTTGAAAATATTAATACGTGATACTGATCCGTTTTGCCTAGCTCTTCAGGAAACACATCTTGCAACAAAAGACAAAATCACAATAAAAAACTTCGAAATTTATAGAAAAGATAGCCCCAATCCAAATCATAATCACCATGGAGTTTTAATAGCTGTACATAAATCCATATATTCAGAATCAATTCCGATTAACACCCAATTAAAAAAAAATTAAATAAAAAAAACCTTTACCACTACAACCCATGAAGGTCCATCCATCAACCCATCCATACTTACCTGTTGTTTCATGTTAGGTAAATAATTATTATTTGAATAATTTATTCATAATACCATTATTATTTATCTTGTATAAAAAAAAAAAAAAAATTAAAAAAAAAATAAAAAAAAAAAAAAAAAAAAAAAACTTCAAGCGGTTGCTGTCAGTGTTCACCGAAGTTTTGCTTTTTCTGTATGCAATATATACCTACCACAAGATCGTACAATAGATACTCAACATCTATTAGATATTTACAACCAACTGCCCCGTCCTGTTCTTTTTATTGGGGACCTGAACGGCCACAATCCTCTATGGGGATCCCAAGATATCAACATGCGGGGTAAAATAATAGAAAATTTTCTAGATATCTCTAACCTTCTCTTACTTAACACTGGAGAATCTACCTTCCTCAGCTCCAGCTACGGGACATATTCAGCCCTTGATCTTTCTCTCTGTAGTCCAACGTTTTTTAGTAATATTTACTGGACAGTGTTACCTGACCTATATGGTAGTGACCACTTCCCGATACTCATAAAATTTACTAACATGAATCCCACGCACGTAAAACCGAGATGGGTGTTGAAAAATGCTAATTGGTCTCTTTTTACCTCCTTAGCCTCACCACCCCAAACACAACCATCCGATATGACCATGGACGAAGGCTGTGAAATAATTACAAATACAAAAGCAGCAAAATCATCGATACCAATGACCTCAGGTTTACCCAGAAGACCGCTAGTTCCTTGGTTTAACGATACGTGTAAAAAAGCCATTAAAGATCGTCGTAAAGCGTATAAAAAATTCGAAAAATCTATGACATCCGAAAACCTGATAGAATATAAAAAACAGCGGGCTATATGCAGGAAAATATTCAAACAATGTAAGAGTGCATCTTGGAAAGAATATATAAGTTCCATAAATGCTTCTGCTACGTCAGCTGACGTATGGAACAAAATCCATAAACTTACTAAAAATCCATCTTCCTCCCGTTACACTATTTCGGTTAATAGACAATTATCTGACAACCCTTCACTGGTCTCAAATACCTTTGCAAATTTTTATTCCGAGATATATAATTCCGAGAGAAATAGTCCCAACCTTGACGAAATAGAAACTGATAATACAGTAAATGCCGAAACCCTCTATTATAATCTTGATTTTTCAATGTGGGAATTTAAAAATATCTTAAATACCGTTAAAGGAACTTCGCCTGGTCCAGACCATATCCATTACGACATGATAAAAAATCTTCCAGTCGACACACAAAAATGGCTGCTTGAATACTATAATCACATTTGGTCTACTGGGCACTTCCCAAGCACCTGGCGCGATTCAGTCATAATCCCGATTCTTAAAAACGGAAAAGACAAACGGGACCCAAACAGCTATCGCCCCATATTCCTAACTAGTTGTCTAAGCAAAATTATGGAACGTATGGTCAACAGAAGATTAATGTGGATAATAGAAAATAACAATTTAATACAACCATTTCAATCTGGGTTCCGCAAAGGACGATGCACAATAGATCATCTGGTTACATTAGAGGCCGAAGCCCAATATGCCTTCATCAACGCTCAACAGATGATCGCTGTATTCTTTGATATGAAGAAGGCTTTTGATAGCATAAACCACGCAGTAATTCTCAATAAGTTATCATCTATAGGAATCAGAGAGCAAATGTTCTATTTTATCAAACAGTTTCTTTCAAACCGTCACTTCAGAGTTAGAATAGGATGCGAACTATCTGAGAACCATGAACAGGTCAACGGTGTCCCACAAGGCTGTGTCCTTAGCCCCACTCTATTCTGCCTAGCAATAAATGACCTGGGACTCAACTTACCTAGGGGTGTCAAACCGCTCTTGTTCGCAGATGATTTAGCCATTATTTGTCGATCCGATAACATTACCACCGTACAACTTAAATTACAGGAAGCCATCAATAGAATTAATAACTGGTCCCTCTCCATTGGTCTTCGTTTCTCTACCGAAAAAACTAAATGTTTACATTTCAGCAGAAAAAGAAATACTCCCACCTCTCCCGAACTACTTTTAGGTAATTCCTCGATTCCATATTCAAACAACCATAGATTCTTAGGGATGATTTTTGACCGAAAACTGACTTGGGAACCACACGTCTCTACACTAAAACTAACTGCAACAAAAAAATTAAATATACTACGATTTCTCAGCGGTACTTCCTGGGGCTCAGATAGAATCACTCTGCTAAAACTTTACCGATCTTTAGTATGCTCGAAACTAGACTATGGGTGTTTTATCTATGGTTCTGCCCGCTACCGGATCCTTAATAAGCTCGATACTGTCCATCATACCGGAATTCGCATCGCGACCGGCGCGTTTAGAACCAGTCCTATTCTCAGTCTGTGTTCCGAAGCAGGACTACCGCCTCTTTTATTCAGAAGAAAAAAACTGGCAATAAGCTACATTTCTAAACTCTTCCCTCAAACGGAACACCCAACACATAGGTACATTTTCAAACCAAAATTCTCCAAAACCTTTGAAAAAAAAATTAATTCAACACTTCCTTTATCAGAGAGAATTTCTTCCGCTACCTCGTTCCTTAAAGGAATTCCTTTATATAAACCTGAAATTCATACTCCTCCATGGACGCACAAACCACCAAAAATTATGTTACATTTATCACGACTACCCAAAAACAAAACATCGCCCTTGGAATACAAAATTGAATTTTCCCGTCTCCTTCAGAATATTCCGGAACCATTCTTAATCTATACAGATGGATCTAAATCCTCCGACTCTACAGCATCTTCTTTCGTTACCCATAGCTCAACCCACAAAATAAAACTACATAAACTGTGCAGCATTTATACCGCCGAACTCCATGCAATAGTCTCAGCCCTTCACTTCTCAATTTCAATATCACCTACAACCATCGCAATAATAACTGACTCTCTAAGTTCACTAAAAGGTTTAAATAATACATATCCAAAACACCCTACATTACTTAAAATCCATACTTACCTCCAAATGCTCGAAAATCTAAGAAAATCGGTATACTTCGTATGGGTACCAAGCCACGTAGGAATAGTCGGTAACGAGCTCGCGGACCTAGCAGCCAAACAGGCACTTACTCTTCCAGGTCGAGGCGCTGCCATTTTAACACCTCTAGAACTCAGTCTTCCCCTCAAAAGAGAAATTACTGATGGGTGGCAGTCCATGTGGAATGAGAGCCCACCAAGTAAACTGAAGGCCATTAAAACATCAGTAAAGCCATGGACCACGTCAAATCGTTCTAATCGTAGAGAAGAAAGAGCAATAACCAGACTGAGAATAGGACACACCAATTTGACCCATTCCTATCTTATTAGCAAGCAACCGCCACCGAAATGCCAACACTGTCAAAACATCCTCACGGTCAGTCATATCTTTCAGGAATGTCCATTTTATATTTCGGTTTTAGCCAGATCAGGACTTACACCCGATATCGCAACCAGTCTAGGTAACGATGACATCAAGATAAAACGTGTATTAAACTTTCTAAAGGCAAATGACATAATAAATAAAATATAGTTTTTTATAATATATTATATCTTATTTGTTTATCTATGTATCTGTTTTGTTTATTTATCTGAATCTATTTGTTATCTTTGTGTGTGTGTGTGTGTGTATATATATATTATATATTAATTATTATTATTATTATATATTTACTTAGTTCTTTTTATTTATTTTTTTAAATTATAGATAAAAAAAAAAATAAATAAATAAAAATAAAAAAAAAAAAAAATAGCCACAGGCGTTGATGACCTAGCGGTTTTACGCCTTGAAACCCAAACAAACAAACCTGTACCACTACAACCCATGAAGGGTCTTGGATTCAGTACTTGGTAAGGACCGTACTGTTTCTAAGCCAACGGTTGTATAAGCAGGTGATTTGGCCTGAGATCACGCTCAACCGCCAGATTTTTCTCCCCCAATAAAGGGTACCCACTTTATAGAGACTGGGTGAGCCCTAGGAGGGTCTCCCGATCCCACAGGATCGATTCATGGCTGATAACAGAATACATAATTATCATAGTAACATAGTGCATTACCACTGAGCTACTCCGCTCCAATATTTACAATACAATATTTGATAATCAGAAATTCAATCACTTACGCGTAAAAGTTTTAACGGCTTTCCAAAAACTCAGAATAAACCAAACACTCTTTCTTCTCTTTTTTTTCTCTCTCTTTTTCCTTGAATAGCTGAGTTCCGTCCTTCAGAAGAGCGATGACGTCGCTGAATTTAAATTTTAAACCAGTGGGCCCACGCAATATCGATTATAATAGAAAAGGACGGAGATTGTTGGGAAACGCCAGCTCTGTGGAAACACATCCAAATTTAAACACTCTCTGGGAATAGAATGGGGTTGGATGGAACGGGATAAACTTTTCAGTGCGGGTTCGACTCGCACCATCCCTAAGCTCTTATGATTATTGAATTGAAAATCTCAACGGGTAAATCTGGATATTATTCATTCAATTATCACTTAATTTATTAAATCTTAACCTATTTATTTAATATTTATTATCATGAATTCGACAACAGTCATGTCAACCAATGGATTCGATAATTCTTAACTTATTGACCCTCAGCAACTTAATGGCGATGAGTGTCTTTAAAGAAGTTGATGACTACCGGTTTGTCCTTTCGATCGTTTTCTGAATTATGGAACATCCGTGGATATAAGACGTTCTATGTTAATTTAAAATCTATTAATTTTCGACTTGCACTCCACAGAAAATCTAGAATTACGTTACAATAAAAAAAAAATAAATAAATAAAAAAACCTGTACCACTACAACCCATGAAGGTCCATCCATCAACCCATCCAAACTTACCTGTTGTTTCATGTTAGGTAAATAATTATTATTTGAATAATTTATTCATAATTCCATTATTATTTATCTTGTATAAAAAAAAAACCTGTACCACTACAACCCATGAAGGGTCTTGGATTCAGTACTTGGTAAGAACCGTACTGTTTCTAAGCCAACGGTTGTATAAGCAGGTGATTTGGCCGTTTCTGAATTATTGGCGTTTTCTGAATTATGGAACATCCGTGGATATAAGACACCTATAGATAAGTACCTACTTCTCTAACGGAGGACAAAATTTAATTTTGAATTTACCTGGTTTGGAAATACGAAAATATTCTCTCCACTGAGAGAAGAAAGATAAGAAAATTAATTCTTGCGAACACGCGCGAACGATCAGAACACGCCCAGTAGGCGCGAATTGTTCGCCCTTTTTCGTAGGTCAAGTTGTAAATTGCGAACCAATTCAGTTTCGATTTTATTTCGCAACTTATGTTCCCTTTTGGAACACACGAAGCTTTATTACGATATTATTGCAGAGGATCCAGGATGCTTTCATCTGGATTTAATTTATCATTTAATTTATATCTGTATGTGTGTGTATATATGTATATATATATATATATATATATATATATATATATATATATATATTATTTTCCTTATATGGTAACCCCATAAAAGGAGAATTTATTTATTAAATACATGTTCCAGCCCTTTTAGAGGCAAACACTACATGTATTGTTTGTTTTATACATATAATTTAAATAATACAAAATAATTTATGTTACAAGTTGAATGTACATGGGTTTTTATGTTAACTTAAGAAAAAATTATCAAAATAAATAAAAGTTAACAAAACAAATTGCATAAAAAATAGAACAAAAAATTAAATAAAAATAGAACAAATAATAAAATTATATTTAAAAAAACATATATATATATATATATATATATATATATATATATATATATATATATATATATATATATATATATATATATATATATATTTCAATAACCAAAGAAGCTACAATATAGATTTAAAAATTACATTTTATTTTTCTTCCTTTAAACCTTACTTTTTTTTTTCTTTTGAAGCCTTACAATAAACTAAAATTTTAAACTTTTAAATAGCTAATCAAAATTTGATAAAACCTCACAAAAATAAAAATTTAAACGTTACACTTATTTAAAATTTAATAACCAAAAAATAAATAATAAATAAATATATATTGCTCACCTTTTTTCGTACGTCAAGTTGGGAATCAAAATCTAATCAAAATGCATATATATGTTTATAGCTAATATAATTTAATCTAGAACTGAATCCCATTAAAGTACTTAAAAGGTGGAATGAAGTCCCGTTTTTTTTTTATTATATTCATAAAAGTTTATATTGCATTATAAATAAAAATTTTGATATGAATTTTAAAATGAAATAAGAAGAATATTCGTCTTTTAATGGGTACAATTATCCTTCATTTGAAAGTAAGGCCTGGGCAACTATCTAGTTGGAACGTGCTTGATTTAGGTTTTAGTCGCTAAATTATATATATGACGAGAAATGGCAAGAATTCAAAGAAAAATGTCTCAATTCCTGTGGAGAGCATTTTTTCGAGTGGGAGAATCTGTAAAACCTCTAATGATTATTTATGTTTTCTCGAGATTCCTCAAAGGTTGTCATTGTAAAACTGGATGTAATTTTGTTTCATCACGGATGTTGAATTCGCCATTGATGAATTTGTGCAAAAGTCGGGGGCCGACTGTATAAAGAAATATTGGATAAAAGTTCATTTTTATTATTATTACAGCACAGCCTGAAAACCGTGGGAAAAACTGTGCAGTTCATCGTTCCAATCCATCAGTTTTCCACTCCAAAAAATCAACACAGGTTTCACACTCACGGTCTTTCAGCTTTCCATTTGGCGTGGAGCGGTTGAAGTGAATTAATCGTACAATGACTCTCTAAATACGTCAGCAAAATATCAGCATTATAAAACCCATAAGTTATAAATGAACAATAGCAGCTTTAAATAGAACTGTAATTATAAAATAATTCACAGGAATCCGCTAGCTTCATCATCAGATATTCTAGAACTTGTGAGAGGTGAACAGATGTTGTAAGAAGTAATGTATTATCTATCAGTCGATGCCCTCGTAGCCGTGGGAGTAATGAATACTTCATCGAAATTAGATCTTGGTCAATATAGGCTTCTTCGAAACATCTAAAAACGGTCGAAAATTAGACAATAATAGATCTTCCAATTAATTATTTCTTTTCGACCTCAATCACATATTTAGTGTTTTTGAAAATTCGTTCCGATATATTTCTACATAATGTCATTAGATTTTTAGAGTATAATGCAGTATAATTACCAGACATATAAATATATATATATATATATATATATATATAAATTATATTTTTAATAATTAAATCTAGAACTGGGCCCATTAGAGCAATTAAAAAAGTGCAAAATAAATTCATTCCGTAATGAAAAATCAAAAATAAAATCAGTATATTTAAAAAAACATTGACCCGCGTAATGTTGCATAAATAGATCAATTCCCAAAATAATTAATTACAATTTATTCATTTCTATAGAAGAGCAAAATCGGGTGTTAGGTGATCAGCTGTTTTTGATTATAACCTTCCTCAATTGTACATTTTTCTTCCCTTTTCTTTTCTATTTATTCCTTTTCTTTTTATTTGTATGGTCATTTGATATATTTTTGGTAGTTTGTTGTGTAATTCTTGTTTTTCTCTGTTCTGCTGATCAGCTGTTTTTAATAACTTTTACCAGCTGTTGTTATGTTACCTCCTTTTTTTTTTAGTGTATGTGCGCAGATGATATCGGAGTGAGGTACTGCTCTTTTTGATGTGAGATGTACTGTTTTTTGTCTGGATATAAGTGATCATATTTTTTATTACAGGGTGCTTGAATTGACGAAACGTCTACTGGTTATTTGTTTAACTCTATTTTAGAAAATTAAGGATTCGTGAGTGGACTATTCAATTTATATTCTACAATTTTTTATGTTCCTATAAACTTTTTTAATGACAGTATTTCAATTTAAAAATGGAACTAGAATCGAGCTAAAAAAGCTTAATATTATTTGAAAGCCATTAACAAAAATTTTATAACTATTTTTTGAATTATTTGTCCTTTCTATTCACCACTTATTGCTACTACTTTTTATGTTTTTGATATTCCCACTTCAATTAAAATTACTCCATCTATTTTAGTCAAATTCAGTTCAGTGGTTTTAGAAAAACCGAGCAGGTGTTTCGTTGGAATATTTCCAACAAAAAATTAAACAATTTAAAAAAAAATTTTCCATCTCAAAAGAAAAAACAAACAATCATGGATGTTTTATTAAGGATTGATAAATTATTTGCCACTTCTATAATTTTGTTTTTATTGAAAACCAGTTTTGAATGTTATACATTCATCTTCAGTTCTAAAAACACACAAAAATTCAAAAATAAGATATTCAAAATACAGTTAATTTAATATAAATGAATTTAATTAAGACAAGAAATGAAATATATGTTGGTACTCACCAAGGTCATATCAAACAGAAAAGTTTGTATTGGTTTGTTCTCACACTGAACTAGCAATGGAAGAAAGATGGGATGTTTATAGGTAAAAGGTTTAAGGGTGGGGGTTTTTCCAGTAATTCCGGTGAGTAATTGTTTTTTCTGTTATAGATGGGAATAAATTTAAGATTGGACTATTGGAGATATTTATTTAAGCTAAAATCTGGATTGGATTTGAAGGATTTTATTATTTCAAGTGCTTCATATATATTTAATTTGATACTGTTATAGAATCGGCATTAGAAATTATAGAAGTGGCAAATAATTTATCAATCCCTAATTAGATTGATGCGGATATCAACTGATGGATGTTTTATGTCTATATTGTATTTCAATATAAAACATTTTATATCTATTTACAATGTTATTAAAGATTGAGCTGACAACGAAGTTGTATTAACTAAAGAGACCATCCTCAAATCCTTTTTTTTCTTAAAAGTTTAAAATATCATCCTTTAATTTATCCTTTATTTTTTTTAAATGAAATTAATTTAAGAAATATAAATATTATAAATATAACATTTTGGCGAATCTATAAATACAGAAGTTCAAATGGTTACCGCCCCGCCTACATACAGCCCACAGATAATTGTAGAAAGCGGACAGCTTTGCGTCAGCAGTTATTCAACGTGGCTCGCTTTGTAGTCCCAGTCGCGGACAACTTTCTCGTCCTATATTGTACCATCTCACTGTCACCGGTACAGGTACTGCTATATTGTACCATTTCACTGTCACCGGTACCAGTGCTGCTATATTGTACCATCACACTGTCACCAGTACAAGTATTGCTTATAAAATAAAATGAAAAATAAAAGAAGCACCACGGTCAAGTCTCTTCGGATAATTAAAATATACGTAATAATGTTTTATTTTTTAAATGAAATAAAGTAAAATAGAAATATGAATACATATAAACCTGTTTATATTTGCTCGAAGAACTATTAAGTGATAGGAAACATGACGAATGTTGAGAGAGAGTTAATTCCACAAGAATAAGAAGCGGATTAGGAGGGATTTATTATATACTGCATTCCTGTCGGAAATGAACATCAAGATAGAAGGATTAATATCTGGTTGGTTCTCGAGTATACAGGTGATTCGAATATATATATATATATATATACTATTATTATTATTATTATTATATTTCTCACTAGAAGATTTAAATAATTATTGTAACGATAAAGTATTGTCAAACGGATGAATGTAATTTTCTTTTCTCTTTTTTATTAGTACTCGTTTATATTGCTTGGCAAGAATTCCTTTTTTTCTTTTATTATTTCTATATTATTTATGACTCTTATTTCTTTATTAGAATTGTTATTTTTGTTTGTATAACATAGTTATCCTTAGGGGACATTGTTTATATAACATAGTTATCCTTAGGGGACATTGTTTATATTGCTTGACAAGAATTCCTTTTTTTCTTTTATTATTTCTATATTATTTATGACTCTTATTTCTTTATTAGAATTGTTATTTTTGTTTGTATAACATAGTTATCCTTAGGGGACATTGTTTATATGACATAGTTATCCTTAGGGGACATTGTTTATATGACATAGTTATCCTTAGGGGACGTTGTTTATATAACATAGTTATCCTTAGGGGACATTGTTTATATAACATAGTTATCCTTAGGGGACATTGTTTATATAACATAGTTATCCTTAGGGGACATTGTTTATATAACATAGTTATCCTTAGGGGACATTGTTTATATAACATAGTTATCCTTAGGGGACATTGTTTATATAACATAGTTATCCTTAGGGGACATTGTTTATATAACATAGTTATCCTTAGGGGACATTGTTTATATAACATAGTTATCCTTAGAGAACATTGTTTATATAACATAGTTATCCTTAGGGGACATTGTTTATATAACATAGTTATCCTTAGGGAACATTGTTTATATAACATAGTTATCCTTAGGGGACATTGTTTATATAACATAGTTATCCTTAGGGGACATTGTCCCAGAATGAAATTCTCTTTCTATCCTATTCTACTCTATATATACAGCCGAACCTCTATATCCAACATTCCTTGAAAAAAAAAATCGATATATGGAAATTTAGATATATAGAAAGATTCTTTCTATTTCAACCTTCTGAGGCTAAAAACAATTACAGCTATTGTTTAGGGTTAAACAAGCACCAAAGGTAATTTTGGGGATTAATGAAGTAACAAAGGCAATTTCTTAGAGTAAAAAAAAAAAAAAAAAAATTGAACGATCAATAGCACTTATTTGAAAAATTACATGTGTGATTGTAGATTTTTTACAAATGTGCATTTATAATTTAATCAGGACATGTATTAAAAATATGCAAACATACATAAAAATTAATTTATTTTTGTTTTCGCGCAAGATAGCTTCTAATATCTATTTGTGTATAATTCATCACCGAAGTCATGTTTAGGAGCAATGTTCACAACAAGAAAGGCAAAGTTAAACTGAATTTAAAATGAAAATTTCATTCTATGTTAGAGAAGAGATTCAGAGAATTTAGGTACTCCTGTGCTTCTTCTGAAACAACCCCTTTACCGAATTTTCATTGCTTTGCAAACCAGTGGAACATTTTATTTTTCTCATTCAATTATTACCCATTATTATGAACGTATACTAAGGGCTCTTTTTGATGAAAATCACATTTTATATTTTTTTTAAATTAGAATTTTTTGTCCGATATATATATATATATATATATATATATATATATATATATATATATATATATATATATATAAAGTTTATTCGATATACAGAATATTTTTTATAATAAAAATTCAAGGTTCCTAAAAAAAAAATTGGATATATAGAGATTTTCGATATAAAGATGTTAGATTGTAGAAATCCACGTCGTTTCTTCAAAAAGGCTTAAGCGCCAAAAATTCGAAATTTAGGTTTCAATTGATTTTGAGAAGTAAACACCACCTCTATCGATTTCCGCTCACGATATATCGAGAAAAAAAATTGGAAATGGTCTAAAAATCGCATATTGATGACATAAGCACCAAATACTAACGACTCTCAGTCGTCACTCTGACCTTAATTAGTGCTAGAACTCTTTAAAATATATTGTATTTATAAATGGTTTGCCAGGTTAATAAACCCCTACTCTATACAATAAACAATATAATAAAAAAAATATATTGTTATTTGTGGAAAAATTGTTTCCTGTAAAGTTTGTTAAATGATGCTTACGCCTTTTTTTTTTTTTTTTTTCTAAGCCCCATGGGATGTGGAGCTGATAGTTAAGGGTATAAATTTGGGATAGATGGGATCTCTTGTATTGCATCGGAAGCATTCTAAGAGGGGGATGAGGATAGGAGAATTTTTTGGGAATGATGGTAATTAGGAAGCATTATCTAGTGACGGGGCTCACTAGTTGTTTTGAATCATCCAGTCTGTTAATTTTCTCAGTCTAGTCTGAGGCTTTGTACATGTTTTAGCCAGCGCTGTGCAGCCGTCCTGTTGGTGTTAATGTCTGAAATAGCGGGATTGTACAGTATTTGAGGCTATCAAAGAATTTAATATGCCTCCTTGAAATGAAATACTATAAAAGTGTAATATTTACTATTTCTTGATCACAAATGTTTTTATATTATAATATGTACATGGATTATTATTTTTGTTATAAGGACCTCTCTATCCTCGTCAAAAGTAGTATTATTTGTAGAGCTTTACAATATATGTATAAATTCAACCTTCTTCCTCCCGACATTCCTAATAGGCTTCCTGGACCTGATAGCTTCAACGGGTATGAACTCTGAGATTGTTAAAAACAGTGACTTTTCGTAGCGCCTTTTAAAAAACACGACGTCGATATATACTTCATTTCATTGTTATTATTATTGAGATGGGAAATTATGCCTCACCTCAACCCATGTGGATCTTTTGTGCGTTTATAAGCAAACTAAAAGCAACAAAACATGATTTAAATTGATTTAAAAAGGATTCTCCTATTGCTAGTGTAAACCGCATACGCAACAGTTACCACTACAAATAATCCAACTATCACTTCCATGACAGTTTTCATATAAATGGTTTCTCCGTTATCTACCTATCATGTTAAAATATTTAGAATTAGCTTATAAATCAGTTTTCCGTTTGCTCTGTGAAACCACGTGTTTGAGGCATAGGAGCTTATAATTTTTTTTTTTATTGGCGTTTGACGTCCTTTCCTATTCCGGTAAGACAAACAGGATGAGTTATTCCTACAGGTTACCGACCTATTCTAACCAGAGAGGCAAAGTCAAGATTTATTCCGTGGGCCCGCCACAAAATAAATTTCAAACCGTCCATTTTTATTAGCATTACAAGGTAGCGTAAAACAATATCTAAAACGATTTAAGGTTATAGAAAAATACCTATGCGATGAAGAGTGTAAAATCGGAGAAGGAAAACAATATGTTATCTCAATTTAAGATGCATTTAGGAACTCAAATTTATATAAAATATCGACTGTAACTCACTAGCTTTGGTAGCGTAGGCTTTATTTTTACTTCCTAGTACGCAGTAAAGGAAGCATTGTAATAGCGAAAATGTTTGGTTTTCAGATTTCAACGGAGATATTTATTTTGACCATCCCTGAAGCCATTTTGGCTATTTTCGTCGTGACTTCTGTACGTACGTACGTACGTATCACGTATCACTCAAAAACGGTTAGCCGTAGAAAGTTAAAATTTTGTATTTAGGATTGTTGTAAAATATAGTTGTGAACCTCCCTTTTTGTCTACTGCATGATCATCGGAAGTGGTACTTTACTTGAAGGTCATAATAAACTTTCATCAAAAATTACATTAAAATATAACGTAAAGCATCTCAAATTTCGTAATTAGGAATTTTATATCAATATAAATAATA